>SNVD02008589.1:600000-1062167 GCA_013180625.2 Boswellia sacra
ATTGCCTTTCAATGCTGCTCTCCTTTAATTCTTAAAACTCGGATTCAGTACAAAGACATTAAATGCTTCTTCCCTGGTGAGAACTTACACGCGAGTGGTAACCAAAACTCTCTCTGCACAGACAATGGCCTATCGAAGGTTCGTTAAACGGACGGCCCACAGGCCACTTGTCTCGGACAGTTTATTTATTTATTTGATGAAACCTATCCGTTACTTTACCTATAAGACAAAGGCATGCGCATATTAATTTTTTTCTGACAATATTTTGCTAAAGTAAACACTTCTCTATCCCCTCCTCCTTTTTTATGTTTTTGTCGGTTTTGAGCCACCGAGGTGGCGACTGTTTCACGACACACATAGCGCAAGTTAGATATTGGTCCCTAGAGAATCCTACTTTCTCATCTTGCCAAAATAAAAATTGAAATTTTAAAAGAGCCACTGGGAAATGGGAATCGCTTAGGGTGAGACAAATTGTGCACTCGCGGGCCTGTAGTGTACAGCTGTGGCTGTGGAGATGTCTTATCCAATTGTTAAGGGCGTGTCAGAGTCCTGAGAGTACAAATGTGAAATATCCTTTTAGTTTTCTTTTTGGAGGCAACAATACAGTACTTTGATGCAGGACTTTTTGACAACTGTAACTCAAAGCTGACTTGAGAGTATCCTTGTTCTCCAAGTATTTGCAATTTCTCACTTGTGGTTTGCATATTTGCAAACATGCCATCAAAAGTTTTCCCAAGACTTGTTAATATCATTTTTGGTAAATTATATCTAGCTTAAGCTTTAAGCATTAATATAGTACCTAGTATATAGTTCAGTGAAATTATACGATTTGGGTCTATAAAATGTTTTCTTTTTAGCTTTTAGGACCATTCCATTTAGGCCAGATAAGTTCATCAATGTACATGTTTTTATCTTTTCGTTAAGTACCATTAATTTATAGAGTAAAATTATTTGTTGTGTAGGACATTATTTAACTTATAAGTTGCAAATAAATCTTATTATGTATTACAAACAACAATAAATTTCCACCAAGTCAAGAGGAATGTGAAGCCTTTATTAGTTGATAATAAGTTTAATTGTGATTGGGTACGTCAATAGTTAAACAAAATTAATTGGTGCCTAATTTGAAAGCATCTCATTTATTAATTTAACGATAACCCTTTCTTTATTTATGTTAACTGTTTAGCTCACTCTCCTTACTTTTATATATACCCCTGAAATCAAAGTAATAAAGTCATTTTCACATGGAATTTTTTACTTTTAGTTATTATTGAAATTGCTTCATTTTATTTCATAAAAATACTGTGTTATTAGCCTGATGTAAAATCAGTTAAAATTTTCGAAAGTGCATGGATAGATTTGTGAATTCAGAGAGAAAAGAGTCAACATGAAAAATTAAGTGAGGCACAAGTGTACAAGTGCAAAAAGCCTTTAAAATATTCCCAGTCAGCAAGCACTGAGAGAGTGAATCAGGGAGTCGCAAAAACGAGTAAACGTATTAATTTTCACAACCACCAAGCCAAACCCAAACCTCCTATTCTTTACTTTCTTCCTCTGCCAATCTACACCTCAAACCCTAGAAAATATTGACCTACTTGTAAATGGGATCACCTCACAAACCCTAAAAATCCCACTCAACCCCAGATTCAGCTCCAACACAGTTCAGCCATGGCCACATTCTTCTTGTGTACCTACTTAACAATGCTCACTTTTCTCGTTCTCCACTTTGGACTCCTAACTGCGGACCCAAGTTCCTCATTTTCCTTCAAAAGTTTTGTAAAAGATCCAAACTTTGAATCCAACATTGCTTTATATGGGGATGCAAAGGTTGTTAGTGGTAAGTCTTGGGTTCAACTTACTAACTCAGTCAGTTCAAGTACCGGGCGAGTAATGTTCAAGAAACCCATAAAGCTGATTGAAGGTAAGCCCAGCAGTTTGGCTTCTTTTTCGACAAACTTCTCATTTTCAATGTCTAAGGAAACTGGTGATGGTTTGGCTTTTGTTATGGTTCCATGTGCTTTTCATTTTAGTGGGTTTGGTAATAGCTCATTTGGGCTCTCTCTAGGATTAGAGAAGGGGAAATTTAGAGTTGTTGCTGTTGAATTTGATACCTCAAGAGATGCTAAGTATGGTGATTTGAATGGAAATCACGTAGGAATCGATGTGGGTAGTCTTTCATCAGTCAAAGATGTCAATGTTTCATCTCATAATATGTTGTTGAATAGTGGTAAGAAATTGACTTCTTGGGTCGACTACGAAGCTAGTTCGAAAAGATTGGAGGTTAAGTTGGGTCATTTCGGTGATAAAAAACCAGTTGATCCGCTGCTTTCCTACCCGATTGACTTATCAAAAGTATGGAATGATGGGGAAGTGTTAGTGGGCTTAAGCTCTTCAAATGGAAATTCTACACAGGTGTGTAATGTGTACTCATGGAACTTTATGCTAAGGCGTTTTCCGCATTGGATGCATTCGCAACCACTAAATCCTGAAACATTTGCTAAGAACACAAAAACACCCGTCGCAGTTCCCAAGCGGAGTGATTGCTTGTTAAGAGTGCTTGCTGCGCTGATTCTTGGCGCTGCTTGTGGGGCTTTGGGAGCATCCATTGTGTTGTATTTATGGTCCATCTTCGCAAATAGGCGCCCGGTTGTGCCTGAGGACTGCGCTGTTCACCCTCTGGAGTTTGAGTACAAGAAGGTCAAAGTAGTGGTAGATAAAGCTATGGAAGATGGCAAAAAGTAGGTAGTTAGGTGGAGTCTTGTTGCGAGTTCTGTGTTGTAAATTCATGTTCTTTTTTGTACTCTGTAGCTGCAAGTTTTGTTGTGTGGTTGTAACTGATTGTCAATTGTGAAAATGTAGCTTTCTGTTGCATATTGTTTGATGATGGGATTATTGGAATTCTAACTTTCAATTGCGAATCTGTAACTCTATAAAACACTTAATTACATTTGCTGAAGCTACACTTGTAATTTGTAACAACTAACAAGCCGTTTCAGAAGCGTTTGATTTCGAGGGTTACCAACTAACATTGTTGTTGTGTGGTCTCAACAAATGTAGTTAGTTTAAGCATGACAAACTTATAGTTAATCCTTAACCTGCAATGTTGATGCTGTGCTCCATGGTTTAAGCTAAGTCGGTAGACTCTGGGGTCATTGAATTCTTTTCTGAAAATAAGTTCAATTTTGTATATTAGCCAGGCTCACACTGGAATAGGCAGTAGCATATGGTAGCCTAGACTTTTCCAGAATGTTGGCAGATTATTTAATCCGTGAATAATGGTATCATAGCTTCTTATAATTTCTTATTCGTTAGGTGGACCCCTTTCTTCTAAGTTCTATGCCAAGCACATGCGCATGGTAGGTGTGTCACCCTGGATAGAGCAAGACGTGACATGGGTAATATCACCCAATATTAAGCGTGCGACTGCCGTAGATCAGCAAGGCAACCAATGAAACTTGTTTTAGTGTGCCTATTATATGTTTACTGAATTTATTGGTAACACACCAGAATGAAATTTCTTTGATTTACCCTTCTGTATTTTCTGCCATTTTTTCTTGATAGTGATTTACACATTGCCTTTTGTTATTATTTGCTGAAATCTGCCAAATAAGTATTGCATACTAAGTCGGAAGTTGGCCTAGCATCTTGAAACTTAAGTTCAGCAGTGGATTTTGCATTGTTTTATCTGCAAAATTTGAAAACTCTATGCCTATGCCAGGATGCATTCAGTAATTCACTTCATATCATAACACTTCATTCTTGTTCATTTCACTTAAAGTTTATAGTAGAGCAAGAACAGAATCAAAAACTTCTATTTCATAATGACTTTTACTTCATAATGATTTGACATTCATATTAGTCTACATCTAGCAGCTGATTAATCCCGATAATTGCCGGAGACTGACAACCGGAAATTACAACATTGAAACCAACCCATCTCCACCCTAAATAGTAAATAACATGATTATCATAAAACACTACATGTCATGAAGTTCTTCCTCTTCCTCCTCATAATCATCCTCCTCATCAGCTGTAGCATCTTGGTATTGCTGATACTCAGAAACCAAATCATTCATATTGCTCTCTGCTTCCGTGAATTCCATCTCATCCATGCCTTCTCCTGTGTACCAATGCAAGAAAGCTTTCCTCCTAAACATGGCAGTGAACTGCTCACTCACACGCCGGAACATCTCCTGAATTGAGGTTGAGTTTCCAATAAATGTGGACGCCATTTTCAAGCCAGTTGGTGGGATATCACAGACAGTTGATTTGACATTATTGGGAATCCATTCCACAAAGTAGGAAGAGTTCTTGTTTTGAACATTAATCATCTGCTCATCAACTTCTTTAGTGCTCATTTTGCCTCTGAACATGGCTGAGGCTGTCAAGTAACGTCCGTGGCGCGGATCAGCTGCACACATCATGTTCTTAGCATCCCACATTTGCTGGGTGAGTTCGGGGACGGTCAGGGCTCTGTATTGCTGGGAGCCACGTGAGGTGAGAGGAGCGAAACCCACCATGAAAAAGTGAAGCCTCGGGAAGGGAATGAGATTAACAGCAAGCTTTCTAAGGTCAGAGTTGAGTTGACCGGGGAATCTCAAACAGCAGGTAACTCCAGACATTGTTGCAGAAATCAAATGGTTCAGATCTCCAACTGATTCAACAAGAATTTCAACATTCAGTCTCACTCGGACAAACCAAACCAAATAAAAAAAAAAATGAAAAAAATCTTACAGCTTGGAGTGGTGAGCTTAAGTGTGCGGAAACAGATGTCGTAAAGGGCTTCATTATCAAGAACCATGCACTCATCTGCATTTTCAACGAGCTGATGTACAGAAAGAGTTGCATTGTAAGGCTCAACAACTGTATCGGAGACTTTCGGAGATGGGAAAACAGAGAAGGTAAGCATCATCCGATCTGGGTATTCCTCTCTTATCTTTGAAATCAAGAGAGTTCCCATTCCAGATCCTGTTCCTCCTCCCAAAGAATGGCACACCTGAAACCCTGCACATATCAAACAAAGAAAACATTACCAAACCAAAAAACAGAGACGAAGACGAAAGCAAAGAAAGAAAGTGTTTCTTTGAGGAACGAACCCTGAAGACAGTCACAATTCTCTGCCTCTTTCCGAACAACATCAAGAACCGAATCAATCAACTCTGCACCTTCAGTATAGTGACCTTTTGCCCAGTTGTTTCCGGCGCCAGACTGGCCGAAAACGAAGTTATCAGGCCTAAAGATCTGCCCATAAGGACCAGACCTGATGCTATCCATAGTACCAGGCTCAAGATCCATCAGAACACCCCTCGGCACGTACCTTCCACAGCTTGCCTCATTGTAGTACACATTGATCCTCTCAAGCTGCAGATCCGAGTCCCCATGGTAGCGCCCGGTGGAATCTATGCCGTGCTCGGCGCACACCACTTCCCAAAACTTGGCACCGATTTGGTTGCCGCATTGGCCTCCTTGGATGTGAAGGATTTCACGCATTTTGGAAAATGTTAGAGAATGCGTTCAGAGATGAAAATGAAAAGAGGGAGGTGACGAGAGGGGAGTGGGGACGCAGAGATCTTTATAGAAAGGTTTTTTCTAACGGTTGGATTTTGAATGGTGAAAGCGGGATGCGTTTGGTGTTTTGAATGAGTGACTATGAGCTGTGATGTTTAAAACTGGGAGTATGGTAACGGTTGGATTTAGCTACGTTTGGTTGTTTGTTTTGAATTTCAAATTTAGGGTCCAGCCGGACACAGCAGAGCGCCTCCTAATTGAGTTAGTCTAGTTAAGATTTTTGGAAATACGTGTCTGTCAACTGTATGAGAGTTGATGGATTATATGCGTCTACACCATTCCACTTTTTTTTTTTTTTTTGAGATTTACACTTATAAAATAAATAATACTACACTTATAGTCAAATTTTACAATTAATTATTTACTATCTAAGTTAATAAAATTTTATTAAACATATAACTTTCATTTTTTTATTTTTTATTTTCTATTTTTTAGTGAATTTTATCATCTCAAATTGTAAGTAATTAGTCGTATGATTTAATTAAAACTGTAACATTGTCTATGTAAATATATTATATTACTCATGGTTCTAAAAATTCTGTCAATATTTTATATCTAATTCATTTCAGATTTTAGAAGTAATAAGATTTGATAATTATGACATAGATAGTCTTAACTGTATATGCTGAAATCTCAAAAATTTTACAAACATTTTCATTTAAATCCAGTTACTCTATATAGGTGACATCATATAATTTAATGTAGAATAATTTCATTGAATCAATAAAAATAATTGAATAGTCAATCATCGAGTAATATTATACCCATTAAATTATATGATTTAATTTATATAAAATGGTTGTATATAGAGTATTATCATTTTTATTTTAAATATTGTTAAATCACCTTGTCTTTTTTTAGTATAAAATTTATTCAGTGCAGTAAAAATAATACATTATTATTATTATGAAGTAACCGAATTAAGTGATGATTTATTTTATTTATGATGACATGTACTTTTAATATGCGGTCTAATGAAGATAATGAGAAAATGCGAGTAATATTACATTTAAAACAAAAATGGTTTAGTAATAATGGGATAATGGATTATCTTTTTCTAAAGTATTGGCTGAGAAAGCATGACAAACATCATGAGGGTACCCAAGAAATTAACCTGATTGTGTAACCACTTTAAAATATGTCACAATATTATAAATCAATTTTTTACTTATTAATTTTTAACCATTATATCCAAGTAATTCAATCTAATAGGTAAAAGAGTTGATGGTTTAATAATGAAAGATACTTTATAACTTTCTTGTGGATAATTATATTAAATTAAATAGATGATTGTTAGATGCGTATTAAGCCTTTAAATAAAAAGATTATTTAAATTAAAAAGTCTCCTTAAAAAAATTATTTAAAAGTAAAAAAAGGCACCCGAGCGGAGGACTCTGTTTGACCACTGCTTTAGGGCTGGGCTCTTTGTTGATAATGCAGATGCCAAACAGGCCCAGAAGATTCCTTGCCAAACAGATCCTTACGAAGTTAGGGTTTCGTGTTGGTAGCCACTATAAATACCTCTCATTAAGATCAACGGCCATCTTTCATCTCGTGTTTCTTTACTCGATAGCAAATGATTTTAGGGTGTTCGTTTTCTTTTTACAAAATTCTAAATTGCATTCCTATAGATGATCTGGGTGCATGAGCGTCAGTGATGAGTTTATTAAAATTGTTATCCTTGCACTTTGATTGCCAGTGAAGAAACTAATGGGGAAAATTTTCTCTGAGATGCTCTTTTCTATTTGGAAATCAATCATCCCTAATTTTTTTTTTGTTTTAATTATCAAATGGGCAAGTTTACATTTTTTTGTTTCCGCGATCGATGATGTTACTGATTTATACTGCGTTATCTATCTGCAAATTCCTCAAAGGAATTGAAGATAAACACAAGAGACTGAGATACCGTTAATGTAATCTTCGATGAATTCTAGTTGAGATATTTTGATGAAAATATCCATTTTGAGTTTTAAGATTTAGATATTTTGATGAAAATATCCATTTTGAGTTTTAAATTATGGTCAATGATGACAACCTCTAAGGCTTGTTTCTCAACATTCGCAGTGGCCGCCTGAGAGCTTTCGCCTTCGCCAGGCTTGAGAGCTTGTGCTGCTAATATCCTTCCTTGGATGTCTGAGACCTCTTTTTATCAATTCTAGTTCGTTGGTTTTGAATGAATTAAATTTGTTCTTATTTTCTGATTGTGGATTATGTTGCTATTTGGTTGTATCGGTATTAATTTCAATTTGATGATAGCGTAGTTTTTCTTTTAAAGAGGAAATTGTTGTTTTGCTATAGCTTCATGCTAGCTGTTCTGTTCTGTTTTGCTTCGTGTATGAAGGTATAATTTTGACTTAACTGAAGAAGATTACGGGAAAAGGTTACTTAATCTTTTTTCTCTTTTTTCATATTTTGTTAATAGAGCTTTTAACTTCAGGATCATCTAATTATTGTATCAGTGATATTAGTTAGAAACTGCGTTATCTATCTGTAGTTTCCAAATGGAATTGAAGATAATCTTAACATCCTGAGATCCAGTTGCCCAATTTTTTAGGTTGTAATGTTTCATTCTCAACTATTTAAGTATTTACCCTTCTTGATTTAATATGGGAGTTGGAATCACAATGATATTAGTTGATTATTTTGCTCAATACTTCAATGCTCATTGGGCAATCTCTTTTTCAATCATGGGTTCACGGTGCCCAACTTGTGTTATTTGATATAGTATGTTACTGTACATTTGTTGTTACAGTGACTTATAAACTTTATTCTAGTAGTTTCTGGTTACTTGCACTTATCATTGGCAACATGGTTTGATCCGGTAGTTGAATGTTTCATATGTGAGGAGATATATGGTATAGAATAGCTTATATCATGTGTTGACAATGTATTTTACTGTGTTATATGGACTGTAAACATCTGTGTAGGTATATTATGTTAGTTCAACCTTTTGTTTCTGCTCTTAGATGGTATTTGGGCAAGCGTAGGTATATTTTGACCTGGGAATCATCCCAGTAGAACTTTGTTGATGGAGGGCAATTACTTCTACACAGAAAAGAAAGTTTTTCAGAATGTGTCTGTGGAACAGGGTAGATTATTTTCAACACATTTGCCTCTTCGGGAGTTACTAAAGGTTGTCAAAATTTTGCTATATATATCATGGAATCAAGTTGAATCAGCCTTTGTTGCAATATTGCTTTGGCAAGGCCTCACTCAGGCATTGTGCTGTTGCAATGGTAGGGAGTAGACAGAGACATACTATCATTCTTTTCAAGGATCTAGTTTGTTGACAAGGTGTGCATTAATGCTTAGCGCGAGGCTGAAGCATAAGTATTGCTGGTTGTTGAAACATATCATGAGTATAGTCTGTGGGAAGATGTCTTTTCCATTCTCAACGAATTTCAATTCTATAAACGAAATTTCTTAATTCTTGTACATAAATTGATGAGAAACAAAATGAATAAACGGATGAAAAGAAACATAATATTGCAGTAATGGTATGCTGTGTATTGTCATTTTATTTCTTTATTAACTCATTTTTGGCATTAAAAATTGAAAAAAATTAAAAATAATAACGTAACGAGATGATGCTCTAGTGTTTAGAGCTGTGAGTTCAAAAAGGTGTGGAATAAATGTCATAAAAGAGTTGTATTATCAGTGACACCGTGCTTGTTGACGACCGTGTCCAAGGTTCTTAGCCTAGAAGAGCAGAAACCCTCGAAAGCCAGGCACCTACCTAATTGGGTGTTCCTCTCATCTGTGACAATGGACCCTTCAAATTTTTATGAGTGAAGCACAAAGCAATCTGACCGAAAATGATCATTACAGTGAATCTTACATCATAAATTTATAGCCTAAGATTATGAAATCAAGAAGGTTGTATTCTTTTTTGTTTCTAAATCTTGTTTTCTGTGTTGCATATATTCCAATATAATATATTTCAATATAATTTATATTTAATCTTAACCAAATATTCTTTTCAAAATTTAAAATAATTCAAAATCAATCACATTCTTAAATTCAATTGAAAACAAAAAAAATTAGGTTCATAACTCGAAATTTTTGCTTCAATCCTCAGTATGGGATTACAAGTTAGAACCCACATTCGTAGCTTGGAAGACTTGTCCTCTTGTTAATGTGGACGAATGATGTCCACAAGATGCTAACTTCAATGACCGCCAAAAGTGTAAAACACTGCTCTTTTAACATTCTAACCTCCTTCTCAGGAAAGAACATTAAGGTCGCGTTTCGCTGGATAGAGATTGAGATTGAGATTGAGATTGAGATTGAGATTGGGATTGGGATTGGGATTGAGATTGGATTAGATTTGACAGAATTATAGATAATACTATCTTATGTTTGGTGTAATATGAGGCCGGACTATATTAGTATATAATAAAATTTTAAAAAATCAATTTTTAAATATAAATAAATTATTTTTATTCAAGTTTGATTTAAACAAAAATTAATTTAATATTTATTAAAAATATTTAAAAACTTGTTAATGCTTTCATAAGAATTAGCATATTTTGCATCTCATTAGGAATTAATTATTATATAAATTATAAATAATAATTTTAATATTTTGGATTTTTTAATTATTATTACATCATTTTTACAGGTAAATAATGAAGATTAATTTTGGACAAAAGTAATTAAATATGTAAATATAATTAAAAATTATAATATATTCTGAAATTATTACAAAGGTGATATAATTATTTATTATATATATAAATTTCTATATTTTAAAAATAGTTTTTAATAGTATTTCATTTTTATTATATGAAAATAAAATTATTTTGAAATTAGTAGTTGAGTAATCCAATTAATTATCGTATTTGTAAATGTTTATATTATTATATTAATTTTTTAATAATATTCAATTTTATTATATAAAAATAAAATTATTTTGGAATTATTAATTGGGTAGTTCAATTAATTATTGTATTTATAAATCCTCATATTATTATATTAATTTTTAAATAATATTCCATTTTATTATATAAAAAATTATTTTGGAACTAATTATTTGAGTAATTCAATTAATTATTGTATTTATAAATTTTTTAAAAAATATTAATTTCTTAATATTTTTTATTTTTATTATATTAAAATAATATTATTTTGAATTATTAATTGATTAATTCAATTAATTATTGTATTTCTAAGTGTTTATGTTATTATAATAAATTTTTTGCTAATATTTCATTTTTATTATATAAATTAGAATTATTAATTGAATAATGTAATTATTTATTATATTTATGAGATTTTTTATTTTTATATTAATATGAGTGTAATAATATTTCTTTTTGCTTTATATTAATTTTTCCAAAATTATTAATGATAATATATTTATTTTTAATTTTTGTCAATAAATATTTTATATTATCTTTTTAATGTTTTTATTACTAAATATTTTATTTTATTTTTATTATATTATATCACTTATTTTTATTAATTATAATAAGATTAAAAAAAAAAGGTTTGCCTAAACTTGGGACAAGGAGTCCCATGGTGAAACATGGGACAAGTTGTCCCATAAATTTGGCACTATTGAGACTAGCGTTAGTCTAGTCCCAATCTCTTTAAAATGTTTCAAACAAAAGATTAGGACAAATAATCCTAAAAATAAATCTAATCCCTCATTCGTCGTGTCTCCCAAACATGCCCTGAGAGAGAGCACTTCTACCAAAAAAATAAAATAAAAAAAAGGGCGCTTTGATTTGATAAGCTTTATTCATTGTTATCAGATCATCGATATGGGTTGGTTTTGGGGAAAATCAACATTGAAATGCCATACCATGAAGTGATTCATTCCTCATCCGATTATGAAATTCGTAAATATTCACTCTCAGTTGTAGCCGAATTCACATACGATCCATCCCAATTCAAGGGTAAGAAAGATGGAGGAGGCTTTTTAACATTGGCAAATTACATAGGTGCCTTGGGCAATCCACATAACTCCAAGCCCGAAAGATTGCCATGACAGCTCCTGTGGTGACAAAGGGTGGTGGAGGAGCGGAGAAGAAGATGGTGACAATGCAGTTTATACTTCCAACCACGTATAGGAAGGCAGAGGAGGCACAAAATCCAATGGATGAGAGGGGGGTAAGAAGGAGGGGGAGAGGAAATACGGGGTGGTGAAGTTTGGAGGAGTGGCGACAGACGAGGTGGTGGAGGAGAAGGTGGAGAAGCTTAAGATGAGGTTGCTGAAAGATGGGTATAAAATTATTGGTGAGCTGGCTAGGCATAACCCACCTTGGACTTTGGCTACTTTCAGGACTGACACAGGAGTGTTGCAATCCATGGGATTCATGATAGATCATCAAGGGGTGCAAATTGTTACAATGGTCAGGAGTGCACATGAACCAGAATGAGGGATAATTTCGTAAAAGAACTGGTATTGCTGTGCAGAGAATTAAATGTCAAGATTTGTGGCTATAAAAGATCTTGAAGTCAGCTTTCTAACACATTTGTCAATGTGTCATTTGGAGTTGTCTGCAGGAATCTATGACTATCTCTTCACAGCTGGTTCATAGTTAATGGTGCATTAAAGTCTACTCTAGAATTTGAATTTGATTGCTTAGTTGGTTGGAATTTGAATTTCTAGCTTAGTTGGTTGTGCTTTTATTACCTAATGTGTTTACTTATGAGTCTTAGTCAATAATTGAGTTGTCAATGTATTAGTTGAGCCGTAATTGTTGAACACATCTAATTATTGTCTTTTACCTATGCTTGGAGGGTTGTTCCAAGTTATTTAAAGTCCCAAAGTTGTGTGTTCAAGGAGTGAAGTTTTGAATTCGAATTTGAGTGAAATTTCAGTGTTTATACTGATTTCTCCTTAACTCTGTATCTCTTGGTGGATTCCATAGAGTGGTGAGTTAGTTTAAGCCCTGTATCCTTGGATGGTAAATTATCTGTATCCCATTGGTGTTTACTTTGGTGGTGAGCTTGTTATCCCTTTCAAAGAGTGTTTGTTAGGTTTCATTTTATTTGTTCCAGCCATTGGTTGAGTTGATAATCAACTTGTAGATCCTATCCTCATCTATTACAATCCAGCAGCTCGGTATCAGTTTGGTATTAGAGCCATATCTCGAAGATCCGGTATCAGATTGGTATCAGAACCATATCTCAAAGATCCGGTATTAGATTGGTATCAGAGCTTTTGGTTCAATGGCCGGTCATACTCACAAGGCTGCTTTTACTACCCAATTGCTTCCTTCTCAAAGAGATGAATGAGATTTGATCATTGAAGATCTTAGGCGGCAACTCCAGCAAGTCTAGCAACGTTTGATCATTGAAAATCTTATGCGGCAGCTTCAACAACTCCAGCAACATTTAGTAATTCTGAAAAATAAAGAATTCGTAGGTGGAATGCATGGAGAAGTAGAAGATCAAAGTCCTTTGGGCAATTATGTTGATAATGATGCTGCTAATAAAGATGAATCGGTGGAGAATCATGAAGTAGACCATGACTTCTTTGAGGATCATGGAAAACCACCAATATTTGATGACTTTTACGAAATTGATGAAGAGATCGATTCAGATGCCTTGATCAATTTCGATAATCCAGAATTTGTTGATGAAGAGGAAGTCACTTATGCAAATCGAGGTGATTCTCTCTTTATTATTCAAAGGAGTTTGAGTATTGCCAAGAACGAGAAGATGATTGGCTTCGCAGAAATATCTTCCATAGCAGATGTTCTTCTCATGGCAAGGTGTGCAACTTTATTATTGATGGTTGCAGCTTTGAAAATGTGCTGTCTACAGAGATGATTGATAAACTTGGCCTTCAGACAGAGAAGCATCCTCAACCTTACAAGATTTCATGGCTTCGGAAAGATAACGAGATCAAGGTAAACAAACGCTGCCTTGTTTCATTTTCTATTGGGAAAAAGTACAAAGATGAAACATGGCGTGATATTGTTCCTATGGATGCTTGTCATTTACTTCTTGGTAGAACATGGCAGTATGATAGGAAAGTAATGCATGATAGCTGTGGGAATGCTTATACATTCTTTAAAGATGGGGTCAAAGTTATTTTGGGTCCTTCAAAGTTAGAATGTGTTCCTAAACCTACTAAAGGGGAGGGAAATGCTTTGCTTACCCAAACAGAATGTAGAATAGAGTTGGAGAAGGGAAGTGAAATTTGTGTGTTCTTGTTGTTAGAAGAAAATGAAGTTAGTAATGAACCACCTCTGGAGGTGAAATATCTTCTTGAAGAATACCATGATATTATACCAAATGATATACCACCAGGCCTTCCTCCAATGAGAGGCATACAGCATTGTATTGATCTTGTTCCAAGTGCTGTTATTAGCCAAGAACGCAAACCAATTGCTTTCTTTAGTGAAAAATTGAATGCATCTCGCAAAAGGTACTCAACTTTTGACAAAGAGTTGTATGCTATTTGTCGAGCTTTAAAGCATTGGAGTCAGTATCTCTTGCCAAAACCATTCGTTCTATATTCTGACCATGAAGCTTTGAAGTTCATCAACAGCCAACAGAAGCTTAATGTTCGACATGGTAGATGGATAGAGTTTCTTCAAGCTTCCAACTTTACCATCAAGCATAAATCTGGAGTTCAAAATGTGGTGGCTGATGTCTTAAGCCGAAGACATTCTTTGCTGACCTCTATGCAAGTGAATGTTGTTGGGTTTGAGGTTTTAAAAGAGCTTTACAAAGATGATCCAGATTTCGGCAAAATATGGAGTAACTGTAATGAGTTTTCATCTAACCAATTTGTTTTGCAGGATGGTTATCTACTCAAGGCAAACCAATTATGTATTCCTCAATGTTCCTTGAGAGAATTAATCATTAATGAAGCACATGGCAGTGGTATTAGCGGTCATTTTGGGAGAGACAAAACTATTGCTATTGTGAAGGAAAACTTCTATTGGCCGAAGATGGAAAGGGATGTGATGAAGCACGTGAAGAGGTGTACAATTTGTCATGTGGCAAAAAGTCATGGGCAGAACACTGGTTTGTACACTCCATTACCTGTTCCTAATGATCCATGGGAAGATGTTAGTTTGGATTTTATGGTGGGATTGCTTAGAACACAGCGAAACAAAGATTCAATCATGGTGGTGGTTGACCGATTTTCTAAAATGGCTCATTTTGTCCCTTGTAACAAGACAAATGATGCGACTCATGTGGCCGATTTGTACTTCAAGGAGATTGTGAAATTGCATGGCATTCCTAAGGCTATATTCTCAGATCGTGACCCAAAGTTCTTATCTCATTTTTGGTGTACGCTTTGGAGAAAGCTGGGGACTACACTTAACTTTAGTTCATCTCATCATCCTCAAACAGATGGACAAACTGAAGTTATCAACAGAAGCTTGGGAAATCTTCTGAAGAGTTATGTTGGTAAGAATTTACGGCAATGGGATCTTGTTTTACCTCAAGTTGAGTTTGCTTACAACAGATCATCAAGTCAAACCACTGGTCATAGTCCTTTTGAGGTTGTTTATGGCAAGAATCCAATAAGTCCTTTGGATTTAGCGCCTATTCCTTACAAAACTCAATTTAGCAGTGATGCAGAGGAGAGAGCTAAGAACATCAAGAAACTACATGAACAAGTTCGAGAGAAGATTTTGAAGCAAAATGAGAAGTATAAAGCTGCAGCAAACAAACATCGGAAGTATGCTGAGTTCAAAGAAGAAGATCTAGTGTGGATACACCTTAGAAAAGAAAGGTTTCCTCCAGGCAAATATGCCAAGTTGAAGCCTAGAGCTGATGGACCATTCAAAGTTTTACAACGCATTGGAGAGAATGCTTACAAAGTTGAGCTACCTGAGCATTATGGTGTTTCCAACACATTTAATATCTCTGACCTTAGTCCTTATCTTGGTGAAAACAACAATCAAGACTCGAGGTCGAGTCTTTCTCAACCAGGGGAGCTTGACACAGGAGTGTTGCAATCCATGGGATTCATGATAGATCATCAAGGGGTGCAAATTGTTACAATAGTCAGAAGTGCACATGAACCAGAATGAGGGATAATTTCGTAAAAGAACTGGTATTGCTGTGCAAAGAATTAAATGTCAAGATTTATAGCTATAAAAGATCTTGAAGTCAGCTTTCTAACACATTTGTCAATGTGTCATTTGGAGTTGTCTGCAGGAATCTATGACTATCGCTTCACAGCTGGTTCATAGTTAATGGTGCATTAAAGTCTACTCTAGAATTTGAATTTGATTGCTTAGTTGGTTGGAATTTGAATTTCTAGCTTAGTTGGTTGTGCTTTTATTACCTAATGTGTTTACTTATGAGTCTTAGTCAATAATTGAGTTGTCAATGTATTAGTTGAGCCGTAATTGTTGAACACATTTAATTATTGTCTTTTACCTATGCTTGGAGGGTTGTTCCAAGTTATTTAAAGTCCCAAAGTTGTGTGTTCAAGGAGTGAAGTTTTGAATTCGAATTTGAGTGAAATTTCAGTGTTTATACTGATTTCTCCTTAACTCTGTATCTCTTGGTGGATTCCATAAAGTGGTGAGTTAGTTTAAGCCCTGTATCCTTGATTTACATCCTTGGGTGGTGAATTATCTGTATCCTATTGGTGTTTACTTTGGTGGTGAGCTTGTTATCCCTTTCAAAGAGTGTTTGTTAGGTTTCATTTTATTTGTTCTAGCCATTGGTTGAGTTGATAATCAACTTGAAGATCCTATCCTCATCTATTACAATCCAGCAGCCTGGTATCAGTTTGGTATCAGAGCCATATCTCGAAGATCCGGTATCAGATTGGTATCAGAGCCATATCTCAAAGATCCGGTATCAAGGACTAATGAGGTTATGATTCCAGTTGAGTGATTACTTCTAATTGTAATTCATTGTAGTAAAGGCTGGCAGAAAAAAAAATACAACATTTTCCAAACTCTAGTGCCAGAAATCATAAAGTTATAGGTTTCCCCCTCCTCCTTTACTCCGATGGCTAGTGAAAATATAAATTTGACACACAATGGCAACTTCATCGAAGACTAAAAATCACTTAAGCTTACATGTATCAGTATCCTTATCAGTTTTACCACCAACTACAGCAATTCAATGTCTGGCAGCCGGTTTGTAACTTGGCGAAGGCCGCAAATAGGGGTTCAAACCATAAAATACCCCTACAACAATAAACCGGATCAGAGATAATGAGCTTCTCCCTCATATCCTCGGTAATCAATCTTTCTATGCTTATAAAAGTTTAGTTCGCTATTCTCTTTATTATGTTTTCCAAGCAAAATATACAGGAGCTTCATAACAAAAATTAAGAAAGTGTCAACAATTGAAAAAATCAATGTTATGAGAAAGTTGTTCTGTCTTATTCATGGAATGGTGGAGCACTTATATACAAGGAGAAGGCCAACCTAATTACAGCAAGAATTAAGCTCTAGCGTGGATCATGCTTACAATCACGACTAATCACAATTGCTATCTACCTATATATAGAAAAGATAACAAATATGGAGGATAAAATATTTACATACTATACATGTGATCCATGCAATCCCATTACCCCCCCCCCAGAGGTTGGAGCATGAAGATGGTGAATGCCCAACTTGCAAAGAAGAGAGTAAAAATGGTGTTTTCCCAAGGCTTTAGTAAAAATATCTACAAGTTGTTCAGAGGTCTTGACAAAGGCTGGCTTGATATTCCCATTTAGAATTTCATCTCGTACAAAATGGCAGTCGACTTCGATATGTTTCGTACCCTCATGAAACACCGAATTGGCAGCAATGTGCAAAGCAGCTTGACTATCACAATAGGGATGCATAGGAGTGGCATGAAAAATCCCAAGTGTATGCAACAACCGTTTAGCCATTTCATTTCACTGACAGTCGTAGCCATGGACCTGTATTCGACTTCTGTGGAAGAACGAGAAACAGTGTGTTATTTCTTCGTTTTCCAAGAGATAGGTGAGTTGCCCAGCATAACAAAGTAACCAGTAAGAGACCGGTGAGTCAATGGACAACTTGCGTAGTCCAAGTCACAATATGCATAAAGTTGTAAGTCACAATCCGAGCGAAGTAGGATTCCTTGTCCAGGATTTCCCTTCAGATATCATACAACTCGCAATGCTGCATTCCAATGATCTTCTCATGGTACCTGTATTAATTGGGCAAGGATATGCACACAATATGATAATTCTGGACGTGTGAGAGTGAGATAAATAAGTCGCCCAACAAAACGCCAATAGCATTCTGGATCAGCCAACAAGGCATCGTCGGCCAATGCTAATTTATAATTTTGCTCAAGTGGGAAGGAAGATGGTTTAGCACCTCGCAAACCAATCTCTGTGATGATATCCAGAGCATATTTCCTTTGACACAAAAAAATGCCCTCCTTGTTACGCGTAACCTCTACACCCAAAAAATATTTCAATACTCCAAGATCATTAATATGAAAACACTCACTCAAATAGTTTTGGAAGTGTTTAATATGCACACTATCATTTCCTGTAACAACTAAGTCATCAACATACACCAAAACATGTAAACGTACCCCATTGTGCAAATATGCAAATAGAGAATAATCAGACCAAGATTGAGTGAATCCATATCGTTTCAAGGCCGTTACTAACTTGGAAAACCAACAACGAGAAGCCTGTCATAACCCATACAATGATTTTTTTAGTCGACAAACCTTCCTCGAGAGGCAAATCCTGGTGGCATTCGCATGTATACTTCCTCCTGTAAATCTCCATGCAAAAATGCATTATGTACATCCATCTGATGCAATTCCTAGTTCTTTGCTGCTGCCACTGCTAAAAAAACACGTATAGTAACCATCTTGGCCACTGGAGCAAATGTTTCATTGTAGTCTACGCCCTCTACTTTATTGGTTCCTTGAATTACCAATCACGCTTTGTAGCGTTCAATAGTGCCATCTGAATTATATTTATTTTGTACACCCATTTGCTCCCAATAGCTTTTTTCCCTGGAGGTAGATCTTCAACTGTCCATGTGTCATTTTCTTTAAGAGCTTGTATCTCCTTTTTCATAGCCTCTCTCCAATGTTCGTGTTGAACTACTTCTGCATAATTTTTGGGCTCATGACCTGCTGTGACAGCAGCTAAAAAATTTCTGTGTCGTAAAGAGAATTTATCACAATTCATAAAATGCGGTATAGGATAAGGATTACCTAAGGCCGACTTTTGTTGGGATGAGAGTGTGGAGGGGCTTATACAGCGAGCTATATGCGTCACATAATCTTTGAGTTGTGTTGATCGCTGCTTCACTCTCTATCCTCGTCCAAGCTGGTCCTCCTGTCGATGCAATGTGCTGCCTTCTAAAATCTCTTTATCACTTGCAACATTACTTATAAGTGGCTCCTCATCGCTACTTGCAATGACATCACCAGTGCCACCCCTCATATCATTTTCGTTATTGTCAGGTGAAGTATTGAAATTACCCCCCTCACTTCTTGGGCCTCCGTCATACCATGTGCACCACCAAAATCAAATTCCTCCTCAACATGGTACCTTTTATTGATGCCCATTTGGTTATAATTAATTCATTTCTTTGTCCAAGAGTCTGATTCATATGGGAATTCGGTTTCACAAAATGCAACATCTTTTGATACAAAGAATTCATTTGTGTTCAAATCATAAAGGGGCTATCCTTCTTTTTCAAAAGGATATCCCACAAAAATACAACGTCATCCCCTACTTGCAAATTTATCTTTTTCTCTATTTATATTTCTACCGTAGCACAAACAACCAAAAGTACGAATATGGTTGTTGGAAGGAGGTTGCCTAAACAACATTTCATAGGGGGTTTTTCTGTTCAACAGAGCGGAAGGAGTTTGATTAATAAGGTATCCAGCTTTTAGTACACATTCTTCCCAAAATTCAATAGGAAGGCCAGCTTAGAATCGTAAAGCTCTAGCAACATTCAAGATGTGCCTATGTTTTCGCTCAACACGTCTATTTTGTTGAGGCGTGTCAACACAAGAGGTTTGGTGCACAATCCCAAGTTCAAGAAAATATTCTTTCAAAGAAAACTCTGTCCCATTATCACTCCTAACAACTTTGACTCTTTTGTTATATTGTCGTTCGACCATAGTGATAAAATTTCGAAGAGTTTGACCAACTTCAGCTTTGTCATTAAGTAAATATAATCAAACAGCTCTTGAGAAATCATCTACAATAGTCAAAAAAATATGAGGCACTACAAGAGGCACGAATTTGATATTGTCCCTACAAATCATAATGTATTAACTCAAATGATTCTTTTGCTTTATTATTACTAGAAACAAAGGCATCTCTAGTATGTTTTGCCTTGAGATAGATTTCACACATTTTATTTTCATTACTATTGCTACTGGCATTTATTCCTGGAAGCAAGTTAATCACCCTCTTAGAAGGATGTCCTAGCCTCTTATGCCATAATTCAAATGAATCAACACAACTTGCCTTGTAGGCCTTTACTGAAGGCGTTCCTTCAAAGTAGTAAAGCCCTCCACATAGCTCACCCGCACCAATCACCATCCTCGTAGTAGGGTCATGTATAACGCAAAATTTGTTAGTGAATTGGATACTATAATTGTTCTCATGGAGTAATTGTGACATAGAAATTAGATTGCATTTTAATTGAGGCACAAATAAAACATTATTTAATTTCATGTGATTGTTCGGAATCACATCTCCCTTCATTGTAGCATGCGTTTCTCCTCTATCGGGTAGCCCTACTGGACAACTGGTCACTGTCTTTGTATTAACTAAGCCAACAAAATCACAAGTCATATAATGTGATGCTCCTGTATCAATTATCCACCTTTTTCTCACTCCCGTACCTGTTAACTTTTCATTATTGCTTGGTTTGCATGAATTGAGCAATTGCATCAGACTTTCCCATTGTTCCTTCGACATTCCTACAAATCCTTGGCTAGCATCAGACTTCTGACAAGTTAGTGGCTGCTCTGAAGCTTGAGGAGTATGTGCTTGAGTAAAAACTTCTCGACCACGTTTTCCTGCACTCGCAGCTTGACCTTCTCGGCCTCGTCCAATCCCTCGTCCTGTCAGTTTTGGTCTGTCGCCCTACCAGTCGGGGTATCCGATGAGCTGAAAACAGCTACCCGCATCGTGTCCCTTTCATTGGCAATTTGAACATGTCACTTGCTTATCTTTTCCATTAGTCCCGACTCTTCGATGGATCAGAATCGTTTGTACCGCTAGAGCGATTGGTTCTCCTCTTTCTCTACACAAAGGTTACAATATGAACTGGTTCTTCTTGGATCACCATGGAATAAGTCTTGTTGAGACTGGCCAGTGGATCTCTGCTAAGAATATTGCTTCGAACATTACCATACACGACATCATCTAATCCCATCAAGAACTAATGCACTTTCTCCTCCTCACGCTTCTTTTCAAGTTGTACAGACAAATCACATATGCAATCTTTACACTTACAAATTGGAAACTGCTCATGATTTGCCAATTCATCCCATATTTGCTTTAGCTTTCGATAATATATCACAATTGCCAAGCCCCTTTGTTTGCAGTTAATTAATTCAACTTTTAGTTGATGCACTCGTGTCCCATTGGCAATGGAGAATCGCTCCTTGATCTCATCCCAGAGGTTCTTTGCTATCTCCATATGAGTAATAATTGATCTCAAAGTTGGTTCTATGGTGTTGAGAATCCACAACACCACCATTGAATTCGTAGTCCACCAATCTTCTAATTCAACAGAGTTTTCTGATGGCTGAGACACGGACCCGTCAATAAATCCAAACTTTTTCTTAGCCCGAAGCGCCATCCGCACAGATTGAGCCCATTCATCGTAGTTGTTTCCCTTCAATTGAACCTGTGTTATGAGGTTTCCCGGGTTATCAATAGACCTAAGATAATATGGTGAAGTAGTACTCTTCTTGCTCTCACCATTATTCTTCTTGTCATCCGTCATTGCAGCAGATCACTAGTTTCAAGAAGCCTAGAAAATTGGCTCTGATACCTGAAAAAAATCAATGTTATGAGAAAGTTGTTCTGTCTTATTCATGGAATGGTGGAGCACATATATACAAGGAGAAGGCCTACCTAATTACAGCAAGAATTAAAGCTCCAACATGGATCATGCCTACAATCACGACTAATCACAATTGCTATCTACCTATATATAGAAAAGATAGCAAATATGGAGGATAAAATATTTACATACTATACATGTGATCTGTGCAATCCCATTAGTAATGAATCACAAATTTGTCTTATTGAAATTTACTTAAAGTTGAAATAAATTAAAATTATTTATTTTATTATTTGTGAATGATTAATTGTAAGATAATAAAAACTCGAATAGGTCCAAGTTTAGAGTTCTATTAATAGTAGGGGAAAAATTGAAGTAGTGTGTTCTTTTTTATACTCAAATCTTTTTTTTCATATTTTTTAATGTGTTTTACATTCGATATAAATTAAATATCCTTTTCAAAAGTTAAAATAATTCAAAATCAACGTCGTATTCTCAAATCAAAATAAATGTTTTCTCCTTTGGGCTTTTTTGGGTGGGGTTTGCGGGGGCGCAGGGTGCAGCGGCCCCAACTGGACACATTGTGGCTTCGTCCATGGCTTCTCCCTCATATTTCTAGTGGTGGGGTTGGGTGGGATTTGCGGGGACGCGGGGTGCAGAAGCCCCAACTAGACACAATATGGCTTTGTCCATGGCTTCTCCCTCATATCTTCAGTAATCAATCTTTAGCTTAGTAGTGTTCAATTTTCTTGCCTTTACTCGCTATAAAACTATATATAACGTAAATTAATCTACAATTCAAGAAGCAAACCTGCATAAAGAGCTGCAGAACGAGTTCTTCCAACATAATAAACATACTATTTTGACAAAACCAATGGCAGAATCATAAAGATCTTCTCCACAAACAGAGAATTCAAGGTTCTGGGTTTCAAGTACTAATCACCAAATAGGTCACAGTTGAAAACATAAAGAAACAAAGCCGAAGTTTCTTAGAACTTGTTTATGGAACAGTGGGATAGGTCATCTACAACAACTTATGCTTGCATTGGGATTTGGTAAAACTGTCATTTCTTCATTATATATAATGAATGGAAGATGAATAAGCCTTTGTTGCAATATAGCTCTAGTAGGACATCACTTAACTCAAGCGTTGTGCTGCTGGAGTACTGGTAGGCTACAGAGATGTTATCATTCATACATTTTCAGGTCGAAAATGTTGAGAAGTTGCATTAATGCTTAAAGGTTTGGGTTGTTTCCTAGTTTTGGTTGGAAAATATGAGGGCTGACCTAAGCCTAAATGCGCATTAGTCTTTTCTTTTGATGCATATCATGAGTAGAGTAGCTGATGCCTTTTAGTTCCATTCATAACGGATTACATTTCTATTAACATATAAATTTTGTGTAAAATTATTTGTATATGAATTTGTGTTACTTAGATGAATTTATCAATAAAAATGCCAAAATATACTACTACTAATAATAACAACAGTAATATTAATACAGTAAAACCTCGATAAATGAATGTTTGATAAATTAATTACCTCAGTTAAATAATAAAATCTTCTGGTCCCGACTCATGCTTATGTAATAAATGAATTATTTCATTAAATGTATAAAAAATAATTTTTTTTCAAATCCTTTAAGGCCCAACAAAAATGTAAATTAATAATTAATCCCATACATGAAATATAAAACATATAAAGCTTATAATATCAATATGATTTTTTCTTGACAACTTCCGGTTTCTCAATTCTGCTCTTTTTCAAAATATGCATATAAAGTTTTTTGTTTTTTCTTACTATATAAACTAAACTCAATTTCATCCTTAATTTTTTGCAAAGTAAGCACCACATTTAGAATTTTTTTTTTCATGTTGTAGCAAGAAGTTGTGTAAGGTTGTCATAACTTGAATGACCTCTTTTGGAGAAACATTTGGTAAAACGGAACTATCATCTAGATCATGAATATCATCAACAGACATATTTATTACCTTTTCAAAAAATCTCTTCATCAGTAGACAATTCCATTACTATATCATTTTTATTAGGATAATTTAAAATGTGCTCAATATCTATTGAATTTCTATAGCATTGAACAGAAATAGCTTTGTGTAATTTATAGATGCCATCATCTTCACTACTTCTTGTTCTATAACCATATTCATCTGACTGGATTTTGCAATGTCGAAAATAATTTGCAATTATTGTTGTCTTCACATCAATGTACCAAGTTGCATTAATAAAATTAATAGCATTCAATATGTTAACTTTTTATGAATTTGTTACTCCTACCTCATAGCCCTCCAAGATGCTAAAATAAAATGATGTTGGCAATTTTTTTTATTAATAACACCTTCATGAATTTTCTTAAAAAAATATGCACAAGTAATTAAAATATAAAAATCTTCATAAATGAATAACTATTCATTTGCTAGTAAATTAATAAATTATTCATTATTGATAATTAAATAACCTCTACAAAAAATAATAATTTATTATAGTTCGAACAATATTTATTTATCAAGGTTTTACAACAACAACAACAACAATAACAACAACAACAACAACAATAATAATAATAATAATGCTCTCTAATTGTATTGGTATGTAGTGGATAGCCATTTGTTAATTTTTGCCTTCTAAAAGCTAAGCATCTCCTTTAGGGGTGCACAAATTAATTCAACCCGATTTGTTTTTATCGATTTGATTAGGTTATGATCGGATTCCTTCAATGATAAACCCAAAATCGGGTTACAAAGGTCTGATTGTTATGGGATCGAGTTTTGAACAGTTTTTTTTTTGCCATAACCTAACAAAACTCGACCCGGCATATATATATATATTTTTAAAAATATTGCATTATGCCACGTGTTAGTAATTGTTGGGTGGAAAGCACAATGATACTGTGGACATTGCCACATCGGATAAGTGATATAAAATCAAAATATTTGCAACCCTATCCTAAAGCCTAATTGATCGCCTCTACAGCTCCAGAACTTGCCTCCACCGTCGTTTGGTGTCGCCATCATCTCACGTCCAACCATCCATTCTCCTTTCAATCGAGCCAGTCCTTTATCATGTGCCACTCGTGTCTGGCCTTTACTTTACCGCTCGCGGCTCTCTTCCACTCTATCATTTATCGCACTTGCTACCACCTCCAATCTCCATTGGCCCTTATCTTTGTCACTCATGATAATCTCATTACGCACGCTTGAAGGTCTTGCCTTACCAACGAGCCAGCAATTGATAGTATTCCTGAATTTTTATTCAAAATCTTCGTCTTGGCTTTTCTTTATTCTCTACTTTGGGGTTTTTGCAAAACAACGTGCTCAATTGATTCTCTTTTCTGTGCTTTTAACGTTTTGGGTATGCTTTGATTCTAATAGATTATACGAAATAAGGAGAGAAATTATTTTTTCCATGTATCTCTTTTCTGTAACCTATCTAGCAAGTTTTGCATTTTCATTTTCTTCTTTCCTATTTTTCTTTAGATGTATTGCTATAGGAAAGATTCACTGAGTTGATTGGATTTGATTCCAATTAATTAAATAAAATAAAGAAAAGAATGGTTCTTCCCATCTTGGTTTCGCTTTTTCTATAAGTCGTGGACTTGTTAAGTGAGCTGCTTTTACGAATAATTTCATGGGAAAATTGAAAAAATAATCCAAATTAAGGGACTTAATTGAAAAATAAGCCACTCCCATCAAATTTTGATGCAGTAGACTTTTTTCTCGCAAATTACCTCATTACCCTTCTTTCTATATTTTTTCGCATAATTCTTTCTCATCTTCTTCTCTCTTCTTCATCATTTCTCTCTCTGTAATTCCAATATCTCTCTCGTCTTTTTCTCTCTTCTTCCTATATTTTACCGCATTTTCTCCATCTTATTTATCATCAAATATATTCATCAACTCAAGTTTTAAAACAAGAAGAAAGAAGGCAAGAAATCTAACATTCGACAGCATGAAAATTTGACACTCGATATAATCGATACTTGACAACATTAAATCCGACACTTGAAGGCATGAAAACCGATACTCGACGGTGTGGAATCCGACACTCGACGGCATGAAAATCTGACACTTGACATAATCCGACACTTGACAACATTAAATCCGACACTCGAAGGCATGAAAGCTGACACTCGACGGTGTGAAATCTAACACTCGACAGCATGAAAATCCGACACTCGACATAATCCAACACTTGTCAACATTAAATTCGACACTCGACAATATGGAATCTAACACTCAACAGTATAAAATCTAACACTCGACATAACCCGACACTTGACAACATTAAATCCGACACTTGAAGGCATGAAAGCTGACACTCGACGGTATGGAATCTAACACTCAACAGTATAAAATCCAACACTCGATATAATCCGACATTTGACAACATTAAATCTGACACTTGACGGCATAAAATCTGACACTCAATAGCATAAAATCGACACTTGATGGAATGAATTGCGCTAGTTTTTGAACAAGAGAAGAAAGTGCAGGAAAATATGAGAAGAAAAGAGAAGAAGATGAAAGAGATATTGGAATTGCAAAGAGAGAAAAAGTGAAAAAGAGAGAAGATGAAATTTTTTTCTTTGTTTTATTGTTACTGCAACAGACAGGTATGGAAATATGAAGAGGTAAGCGTAGGAAGAGAGAAATGAGGCATTTCAAAATAAATTGAATTATTAAGGGTATTTTAATCTTTTTTTGAAGAAAGAGCCTATGGCATAAAATTTTTTTAGGATGTGTCTAAATTTCATTAAAGACCCCTAATTCTGTCTATTTTTTCAATTTTTCCTAATTTCATTTTTTGTTTTGTATCTGAATACAATAAAAAGCGTTTGTATCCTTTTTACTAATTAGGGTTTGCATTTTTTGTTTGATTCCATCTTTGCTTCATTCGCCTGCATTAAATTTGATTTCTTTTCCAATTGTTACAAGTTTTTTCCTCACAAATATAATAGAGAAATAAAATTGTTGAAGATGTAGGTAGAGAGACTTCTAATGGAAATTATTCAACTAGACTAACCTGATGCAATCCGATAAGGCGGGTTAGTCATCGGATTTGCCTTTACCAAGACCTAATCATGGGTAGGTTTTTCGTAACTTGATGGGGTGTCGGGTTGAGACGGATTTGGTGAAACCTGACCCAGACTCAACTAGTGTGCACCTCTAATCCTCCTACCTAGGTATTCCTTTCATTGATGACAATACACCCTTCAATTCATACCTAATGTATGATTAGGGTGGCAATTTTTGACGCAATACATGAACATGACTTGTAAATTAGCGGGTTTGTGTTTTACTTAGGCTTATCATGTTTGTGTCGTGTTCTGTCCAAATTTTGAATCCGTTAAATAATCATGTTGATGGTCTATACTTGTAAGTGACACAAATCCATTAAACGACACAATTGACATGATACGACAATTATAAATTAATGTTTGAAATGATAACACGATCAACATGATTTTTGACACGTATACGAAATAATTTTAATTTTTAAATTACTAAGCCTAAGGCTTAAAAAAAACCCTAATTCCTCGAGGATATAACTTGTTGCTTTCTAAGTCATCAAGAATTTAAAATTGTGATGCATGTTTGTTTGAGATTTTATGGACTTTATTTTTATTTATTTTGTTATAGTTGAATTGTTGAAGTAGATTCTTATTGTATTTATATAATATTTGAAGTTTATATGAGACTTGATATTTGGTGGATTTTTTTTATTGTGTTGCAGATGAATTTTGTTATTTTATTATTATTGCCTTTTTAGTTAAAAATGGGTTGTAATACGTAATTATATCATAATCGTGTTAAATATAAACGTCTTATAATCGTATAAAATGTGTAAATCATGTCAACGTGTTATAATCGTGTTAGATGGATTGTGTTCATATCTAATAACCTATTTATTATTTGTGTTATCGTGTCATATTTGTATGAAATCTTTTTAACACGAATAATAAATAAATTATATTCATGCTGATTCAATCTTTATAATATTTTAATTTAATATGATAAAAATATGATCTATAAATACGAATTGACACCTTGACAATGATGGCCCGAGCGAGCAATATGACCAACAAGGATTACTACATCGAACCTTACATCATAAATTAATCGGCTAACATCATTAAATTGAATAAATTCCGTCTCGAATCTTCGGTCTTGGACTCCAAGTCACAACTCATGTAGAAGTAGGATAAATCTTCGGTGCATCCGTTGTACCGTGCAGTATGTTAAGCTGATCCAATGAATAACAGCCAGTTTAACTGCTGAAACCAAGCTAATTGTTGTCAATTAGACCGACTTGACAAGCTGCACGGTGCAGCGGATGCACCGAAGTTCCTGTCGTAAAAGTATCGTCGAAGACTTGTCCTATCGTGGGCGTGGATAAATGAAGTCCACAATTTTAAATCCCAACTTCAATCACCGCCACAAGTGCCTAATCACTCCTCTTTAGCACCATGAAACAACGTTCATAGACATAGCTTAGCTTGAATAATCTAGATTCAATCGCTTCTACTTCTATAAAAATAAGACCCTCACGAATACATAGCATACATCAGAAAAAGGCAGCTTTCAGTCTTTACAAATTCTACTCGTAGATTCATCAATATGGGTATGGTTTTCGGGAAAATCAGCGTCGAAACCCCAAAATATGAAGTGATTAAATCCTCATCCGATTATGAAATCCGCAAATATCCACCCTCGGTTGTGGCCCAAGTCACATACGATCCATCTCAATTCAATGGTAACAAAGACGGAGGCTTTTCACTATTGGCAAATTACATCGGCGCCTTAGGCAATCCACAGAACACTAAGCCTGAAAGGATAGCCATGACAGCTCCCGTGGTCACTAAATCCTCCTCTGAAATCCAAGGCGAAAAGATTGCGATGACAGCTCCTGTGGTGACGAAGGATGGTGGAGGAGAGGAGAAGAAGATGGTGACAATGCAGTTTATTCTGCCAGCCAAGTATGTGAAGGCAGAGGAGGCGCCAAAGCCAGTGGATGAGAGAGTGGTGATAAAGGAGGAGGAGGAGAGGAAATACGGGGTGGTGAGGTTTGGAGGAGTGGCAACAGACCAAGTGGTGGAGGAGAAGGTGGATAAGCTCAAGACGAGCTTGCAGAGAGATGGGTTTAAAATTATTGGTGAGTTCTTGCTGGCTAGGTATAACCCACCTTGGACTTTGCCTGCTTTCAGGACTAATGAGGTTATGATTCCAGTTGAGTGATTGCTTCTAATTGGAGTTCAATGCAGTAAAGTCTAGTAGACTAGTATTGTATTTATATTATATGCTATGTACGCAGATTTTATATCTAAGTAACTCTTATGGTGGTTGCTTTTTGATAAATCTAGTAAACTATCCTGAGTTTTATTTCTTACGGGGTTGCAATATCCATAGCCTTCCCCTCAATTCTGATTTCATATATTTTCTCATTCATATCTCATTTGATTTGCTTTTCCCCTTGCACTACACCATCAAAATTCATCTTTCATAAATCTTCTTTCTTTACTGCCAACATACTTCTAATAAGCTCTTTGTGGTAGACTGTATGTAGACACCATACAGCAGAAAAATAGAATCAATGTTTTATAGTCACAAACCTCCTCATTTGTGTGTTCGCGTGGCTTCTTCTCATTTTTCTTTGAGAAGCGTTCCAAGAACCTAATGCCCCTTTAGAACCAATGTTGCAATCGCATGGAGTGCAATGCCGAATTATGGACCCAATCTTGGATTAAATATGGTGTCTACCACTTGAATCACATCACTCCATATAGTACCTAAGTAGAGCAAGTTCAACTTTTCGTCCATTATATATGTTTTAAATTCATCACCAGAAAGCTTCCTCTGTGGTTGTGCTCGACTCCCAGGTGCCAAGTCATCGTACAAATAAATTCATTACTAGGTTAGGTGGACGCCTAAATCTCAAAACAGTAAAGGGCTATCAAACATCTCTGGAAAAAGTTCATTACACTTCACATTATGTCCAAGCACGGAACATGGCAATATATAACCTAGCTGCCTAATGTCTTCAAAATCTAGAACTTAAATCAATTCACAACTAATTTGAGGAATGATGCCTATTCCCTAGCAGTAAATCCGTCTCATCACATATGAGCAACAGGATCGGGTTAATATATCGAGAATTCTTTTGCAATAAATCAGAATGGGGAGACAGAATATTAGAGGTAAAAGACATTGTCAACGGGATAATCGAAGTTAAAAAGTCTGTGAATCTTCTGTTCACAAGTACAACTGATGATACTCAAATTTTATAAATCAAGTTTGTTGTTTGGCCTCAATGAAAACATCTCTTCAAATGTCACAATGCAAATAGTCCACTGTACACCACAAGCCATGAAACTCCATCATCATTCAAAATGTTTCTTGTGTCCCAATGTACACAGTCTCCTGCACGTCACAAGCCATGTAACTCGATCATCATTTTCAACCTTATCCAGAAACCAGCTTCACTATGATAGTGACGACATTTAAAAGTATAAGCGGCAGTCTCATGAACTGACAAGCATGTATAAGCCCAACGATCTGCCCCTTCAGTGAATTTCGTCTACCAGCTTGAAGTTCTGCCAAGGTCCACCCTCTTGGAGCAAGGAACCGGTCCTCATTCAATATTGCTAATGCATTAGCAAAGAGCAGAAAACCTTCCAGCAAAGTCCAGAAACCCATTTTCTGCACCAATTATTAAAAAAAAAAGAAAAGAAAAGCTGAATATCTTATGTCAAGTCAAAACTTTTCGAGGGCATGTTCAAGGAGACAAGAAAACTAAAATTGCTCTCCAAACCATAACAATTTTAAGTAACTGAACAAGTACTCAAAACATTACAACATTTTCCGAACTCTAATTCCAGAAATCATAAAAATACAGGATTCCTCATTCTTACCTGTTCTTTGCTTTCGATGCTAGGAAAAATATAGTTGTTTGCCTAAAAACGCAATTATAAATTTGAAACACAATGACACCTTCTTCAAAGGGTAATCACTAAAGCCTACATCTACCCATATCCTTATCGGTTTTACCACCACATACAGCAACACAGTGCCTGGTAATTGGCTCGTAACTTGACAGAGTAGCACGTAGGGTTCAAAAAAAAAAAAAAAAAAACCTCTTCCATATAACCAGGATCAGAGACAACGTATATATACTAATTTTGTTATTCTCGTCCTTGATCTATTATGTTTTTCAAGTATAATGTCTAGAAGCTTCGTAAGAAAAATTAAAAAAGTGTCAACAACTAACGAACATTGAAGAAGAAAAAAAAAGTTCTTGTTTAATGAACTATGTACAAAAAAATTCAAATTATTTATTTTATATTTTGTAAATGATTATATGAACAATGATGTGAAACATGAATAAATCTCAGTTTATAGAACTACTAATAGTAGAGGAAAATTTTAAGAAAAATTTTTTCAGCGTGGAACAGCAGCCCACTAGCTACCGTGCGGCTCTGTCCATGGTTCATATTCTCGGTAATCAATCTTTCTGGAAGCTTAATTTATTAAAAAAAAAAAAACTTTGGCAATTAATTCTCCAGCCATGGCTATAAAAATATTAGTGGCGATGTTGAATTTTGTTGCCATCAACTGCAACATAAAAGCTATAAACTCAAGAAGCAAACCCACATAAAGAGCTAGACAAAGTGTTCTTCTAACAAAATTAACATATTATTTGACAGAAACCAATGGCAGAATCATAAACATATTCACAAACAGAAAATTTAAGGTTCTGGGATTCAAGTTCTAATTACATATAGGTCCACATGTGGTATGAAAGGATTGAGAATTGAGAACCTTAGGTTATGAAAGGATTGAGAATTGAGAAGCTTAAGTTATGAGTTTCAATCACCCTTGATAACAGTATAATTCAATAAAATCAAAAGTGAACGTTGAAGCTACTCCCACAAAACAGAAACAAATGATCAGATGCACAGGAATTCTCACCACTCACAAAAACGGACCAAAAGAGACCTGTTTCCGACAGTAACTCGCTTCCTGTTAAGAGATGAAGTGAACAGCTAAAGCCTTTGCCCGGTTTCCGCAGAGATGACAAGACCCTTTTGATTAGTTAACAAAACTGCTTCACGAAGGAAGGCCAGAGACGTATATTTCCATGAGGTCAATAGCAACATAACTGCGTCAGCACTTCGAGACGTCTTTTAATCCAACGGCTCAAAAGCGTTTTCCTTGATGCAATCAGCGAGCTATTAGCCCCTGGATTATAAGGGCGGAGAAACCGTTGATAAAACAAGTGTGGACCGGGCCCGAATTTCCAAGCCCGGGATTTTACAACCCGATAAAATTTAGGAAGATAGAGAGAAAACCCGGATAAACCCTAAAACAATGGCGACATTTCTGGCTCTTCCTCATCTACACTGCTCTCTTTCACTGCTTCAAAATCGTCACTTGACTAACTCTCTATTTCTGGAACCACGACAACCCAGAAAATTTAAACGAAATTTGAAGAGTGATTGTTATTTACTGAACCTGCCAAGAGCATCCAATATTGATGCCAGTAGTAACAATGGAGCCATTGAGATTGAATCACCAAAACCCACTCGTCGGGGACGTAAAAAGAAAGCCACGTCAGCTTCTTCAACTAAGAGCACCAGACGTTCGAAGAAAAGCCAAGACGAAAATGGCTCAGTTGAGGTCAAAGAAACGGAAGTTTCAAGCGAGGATTTTGGAGATTACGACGATGACATGGACTTTCCGTACGATGATCCTCCTTTAATCTGCTGCTTCGGTGCTGTACAGAAGGAGTTCGTGCCAACGGTTAGAGTCCACGACAACCAGATGCAACCGGATATTTACTCCACGTGGAAGATGCTACAATGGGACCCGCCCGAGTTCGTTAGGGCCCCAGGTGGCCCACCTTCCAACGTGGCAATATCCCACGTGAGGCTGGGCGGGAGGGCGGCTTTTATGGGGAAGGTTGGGGCCGATGATTTTGGGAACGAGTTGGTTTTGATGATGAATAAAGAGAAGGTCCAGACACGCGCCGTGAAGTTTGATGAGAATGTGAAGACTGCTTGTGCGTATGTTAAGATTAAGTTTGAGAATGGGAAGATGAAAGCAGAAACTTTAAAAGCTGCCGCAGAGGATTCGCTTCTTAGCTCTGAATTGAACTTGGCTGTTCTCAAAGAGGTAAAATTTACGAGTACTTATGTTGAATTTAAGTTTAAGGATTAACCAAAAATTTCTAGATTGAAAAAAGTCAAAATCATTCTGATTTATATTGAATGCTAGTTCATGAATCATGACTTGACTGAATGTGGAATGCTGAAGTTCAATTGTGCAGGCCAGAATTTTCCACTTCAATTCTGAAGTTCTAATTTCCCCAACAATGGAGTCAACACTATTCAAAGCAATTGGTTGGTCTAAGAAGTTTGGGGGGCTTATATTTTTCGATCTGAATTTGCCATTGCCATTGTGGAGATCACGTGATGAGACACGGGAACTTGTCAAGAAAGCTTGGAATGAAGCAGACATAATCGAGGTTTCAAGGCAAGAGCTAGAATTTCTTTTAGATGAAGAGTTCTATGAGAAGAAAAGAAATTATAGGCCCCAATACTATGCTGAAAATTATGAGCAAACGAAGAAGAATAGGCGGGATTATTATCATTATACCCGGGAGGAAATCTCCCTATTGTGGCATGATGGACTTAAGTTTTTGTTCGTGACTGATGGTACACTTAGGATTCACTATTATACCCCTTCTTTTGATGGTGTGGTGGTTGGAACAGAGGATGTTCTTATAACGCCATTCACTTGTGATAGGACTGGTTCCGGTGATGCTGTAGTTGCTGGTATCATGAGGAAGCTGACCACTTACCCTGAGATGTTTGAAAATCAAGATGTGTTGGAGAGACAGCTCCGCTTTGCGATTGCAGCAGGGATTATAGCACAGTGGACAATTGGTGGGGTGAGAGGTTTTCCTACTGAGAGTGCAACACAAAATCTGAAAGAGCAGGTTTATGTACCTTCAATGTGGTAGTTGGGAGCCAAGATAGGGGATCATGATGAAGCAATGTAGTTTCACTGGCAGATTCCATAATTTTATACCTGATGAAGAAAATGAGATTTCATGGTTGATAAAAGGATGTATGGAAGTAGGTTCAACTGACTCGAATCTACTAGGATAAGTTCCATGCATGTCATCTTGAGGTACAATTTGATAAGTTAGCCTTTGAGTGCATTGCAGGTTTAACAGGTGAGCGGCAAACTGTACACCATTCTTTTTGTAACTGAAATATATTTCTTGAACTTGCCAGATTCTCAAACTGTCTCCGATGCATCTGTTAACATCCTGATTTTCCCAGAATATATGTTTGTTTTCCATAATTCCAGTCTTCTAAAATTTAAAGAACTTAGCCAACATCCCATGTGAATGTTAATGATCTCTTTGATATATCTTGTTGGTTTAATCTGGAAAAAAATAGAATTGGTAGCAACCTATAGTGCTTTAGATTATGATGACATTGCGGAAAATTGTTCCCTTTAATTTCATCAATTACTACCAATATGAGAGATAAAGAAAAAGTAGGTAATCAACCTTGAATCGGAAAATAAATTTTGGTAGGCAGAAAGTATAGATCTTCTTCTCTTTTTTTTTTCTTTTTTCTTTTTCATTTTAATTAAGAAAAAAATTGTCTAGAAAACACTTGTGTATATTCGGTTGTTGTCTGAAATTGATCAATGTTTGAATGTGGTTAGGGCAATGGTAGAAAGTGATTGTTAGGAGTGGATTAGCTTTAGTGGAGAATAAACAGTGATGGCATCCAAGTTTGTTCAAAAAGGAGAAAGGATTCCACCATCTTGAGTCTAACCTGACAAGCCTTTTAGCGGAATAATTGCCTGCTTAGCCTTACTCCCATTAAATGTGGAGAAGGTTCGCACTTGTTAGCATCAATAGTTGCACGTTCTCTCCCATTATCTATGTTCATCATCAATCTGTCACCGTCAAGTGCCTGGTGTCAGATACCACTAACGTTAATGCAAATCTTATCTACTCTCATTGCATTATAGAAGGGGGAAAATAAAAAAGAAATTTAGAAGATAACTGGCGAAACATATGGAATTCTATTATCAACTTTCTGAGATGTTTACATTTAAATTTGTAATGAGGCCTAATTTGATGATTGATATCGACTACCAATCATGAAAAGAATAATAAATAAATGGAATGGTAAACTAACAGGAATCGTTGTTTCTGTGTGTTCCCGTTTCAGTGTAGTGCTCTCATCTGCCTCGGATTTATTCATTACCCTCTTTGCTTCCCTAAGTGCTGGACGGTCCTCTCTTTCGTATAACAAAATTAAGTCTAGTATTCTTCAAAAAGATGGGAAGCCTTAAACTTCTTGAACCAGCCGGCGGCTCTTCCTACATTCTCCTGATGGGGCATAAAGCTGCTCAATTCAACTTCCCCTACATCAGCCACCTCTCAAGCACCGGCACACGTATAATCCAGTGTGTGAACCCCGTATTCTTGCTAATGAAAACTCTATTTTTGTTACGCAGCTTTTACACTCGGTCTCTTCTTAAGTTTCAGGCCTGTAATTTCTTCCTGAGACTTGTTGCAGATACAACCAGGAAAAGGATTTGAATAAAAATTTTCCTCAAGCCTTGGTGATTCTCGTGGTTGTCTAAGATATGGTGCTCCAACCCTGCTTGAATGTAGTTTTTTAACCTCCAAAGAGAATTCTTGCCAAGATATCTCACCCTCATCTAGTTGATCTATCAGTCTAACAAAATTTTTCCTGAAATAAAGATATCATAAGAGTAGACTATGTTTTAGCTCTCAATCTGCAAACATATAACACACCGTTCAAAAATATAAAAGCTGAAGAAGATTACTAACCTGTCAGGGTTGATGGACTTTCTAAATCCTTCAAATCTTCTATGGCCCTGCACTGCCTTGGCCATATTTCCATCATATGTGTAAACAAAGACATCACTCTCAAGTGCAACAATATAATCCAATGCAGCAAGGCGGTTCTGATAAGGTTTGAACGGCTCCAACTCTTCTTCAGTTGCTAGATTGTTATGAGTAAATACATTTGGGAACTCCGAACGAAAGGCTGCCATGCTGTTGCTACTATAAATCTCCCCTGCAACTATGTAAATATTTGTTGCGGACGGGTAACCCATGGCCTTGAGAAACAAAGCTGCTTCTCTGGGGGACATTGGGCATCCCCCTTGGAGCCGTCGTTCCACACTATCTATCTCCTTCTCCTTCCAATGTTTAACACTATATCTCATAACCTTAAGATCCTCAGCCTCTTCAGCAGTAAGGTTGTGGCTGCAGCCAGTGAAGGCAAGCATGTCTTTCTCATATCTGCAATCATTATTGGTCTTTTTAGTTTAAGAACTTAAAAACTTAAGAAACCACTAATAAATGCCACTTTGATAGTACCTCAAGTGTAGAGCCACGTAGGGCTCACTGTTGTTCCTAAGTCTATCAACGAAAACTTTTCCAAGGTCCTCGATATCCTTCGAGTACCGGAGAGCCTCGTAATTGGCACGGCAGCGAAGCCTTTGAATGGAGGCTGCGAGGCCATTGTTAACAAGTCTTGAGTCGGTGTGGGTAAACTTTACCACCTTATGCTTTTTCAACAACGGGATCATCACATTCCTGTAGTAACTAGCCTGCAAATAGAGCATCTTAGATATATAATTCAAGAAACAGAACAATAAAGATCAGAATTTTATGTATTCAAAAGTACTTCTATACCTTGGACCATGAAACAGGAGCCTTTAACAGTGGCTTCTTCCCTGCGTATCGCGGCGGCAAATACTCGACTATATCAATGTCCTCTTTTAGAACTTTCATGAAATGCCTCCAGTCAAAAATATCTTTGAAATCACTGCAGAAGATTTTCAGGGAAAGTCATCATTAGAGATTATAATAAGATGAAGAAACGGTAACCAAGGATGCAAGTGAATAAGCATGATACCTAGGATCCGTCCAAAATGACTCGTGATCAAGAAAAGGAAGAACCAGAGTGGCATTCATTATCTTTGCAACAGCCACCATATCACATATCTGAATATCAATTATTATAATAAATTAGTTTGGAACATCATGGACTCCGTGAGACGAGCAAAAAAGCAATTACATCGACTATGATTAGCTTTGTCAAAGGGCAAAACATACCCCAGTTCTCATTTGATTCAATCCTCCATTAGCATGAACAAGAAGATAGCCATTTGTCTTTTTATTTGTCCCTACAAGAAATTAAAATTTGTAATAGTCAGAGGCGATCAAATTTAAGGGTTGAGATGCTATCATCCAGTTCCAGGGTTGAATTTTCAGCACATACTTGATTGACTCTTTGATCGAGCTATGCATTGATAATAATCATCACTGTTGGGTTTCATCCAAATTTCTGGAGTCTAAAAAACAACGAAAGCAGGAAACGAATTAGTAAACTAATAAACAAAAACATGAAAACCATTTTGCTTCAATAAAACAAAAAAGAGGGCAAACAAAACTAAAACTCTACATTTACGAAACAATGACATAAAATTGGAGTAATAAAAGTCAAAGGGCCCATGCCACTTTATGTGAATGTTAAGTCGGACAAATCACATATGAATCAACGCGCAAAAGGCATAAAGAGACATAACGGCCAACTAATCATAAGAAAGCAGCAACAGTTAAGTTTTGTCTGGTCATAAGCCACCCTTGCCTAACCGCATCAAATTCAATGCCACCAGTTGCGCATTGCGACCCACTACTTCCTCTTTCAGTCAAAAGTTTATCGCGACCTTTCATCAACAAAGTCTCCGTTTACACAATAGAAAAATTAAATTAAAAAAAAATAAAATAGGGGGAAAAAACAACCAGAAATATGAAATCGAATTTCACAAGAAAATTGCAGTATGCAATTAATTTCTTCCATCCGGAAAGGAAAATGTAATAAATAAAAATAAAAATAAAAATAACCTTTTAATTATTCTAACTGTATATAATTTCAGAGATTTTCCAGCGTTTTCACGCCAACCAAACAGCAAAAATAGCAGAGAGAGAAACGAAAGATAAAATTTTTGCATTGAACTTACAGATATCTTCTCGAGAACTCGCTTGGGTATGGAGGGCTCGGTGTCTTCGGCCACGACACTTTGTGCCAACCTATCTTCTTTAAAAGTTCTGAAGATGATGATACCATGATCTCTTGTATCGCTGTTAATCTCGACGTAACTCGCCAAAAACGAAACTTTAACGAAAAAAGAAATCACAGCCAAGAACAAAAAGGCCCAGACGATCTTGCGGGCCATTTTTCTCCCGAATCTAAGACTCTTGAACAGCGCTGCCGTCCTATCCACTATCTTGAGCAGCCACGTATCGGGGAGACAAGAGAAGATGTTCCTGCGAAGAAGGCGATGGTACCTGATGAGTGGATGGTGATAATGGATGTGATTATGGGAACCAGAAAAAGAGCCGTTGAAGTTGTTGTCCTCTTCCTCAGAGATGGAGTATGGACACTCTGGGGAAAGATTCGAGAGTTTGTCAGGCTCCAACAATTCCGAGACGCGCCGTCTCGTCGTCTTGGGCCCACTCCCGGGTTGTAGAGGGGTAGCGTTTGATGCATTGTTGCTTAGGCCACCGGACGACATGGCCGATTGGTGGAAATGCTGATGAAATATAAAAATTAAATTTCTGAGGAAGTGATGGAGAAATAAATAAAGAAAGAAAAGTGGTGTTTGGAGGGAGGGAAAAGGAGGGAAACCGGCAGATTGGAAGTTGGATTTTTATTTTTATTTTTTATTTTTGTTTCTGATTGTCAATCTCTATCTCTCTCTCTCTCTCTCTAGGGGAAGAGGAGAGTCCGAAATCTAAGGCCCAGCAGAGGTGTTTATTCTATGCATTTCGGTGCTGGCTTCTATTTATAGTCTTGTATTCTAGTGTCAGACTTACTTGATACTGTTATAACTGGGGCTAACTCAGTTGTTTATTTTATTTTTATTTAATCTTTTACTTTCTACCAATTGGACGGTTCTAAATTTTTGTTTTTGGTTTTTTAACTTAATATTATTATGCCAATTTTGTTACCTTTTTATCTTTAGATTGCAAATTCAGTCACCGTTTCACATTTTACCAATTTTTTCTATGATCAAATGGAATTGAGCAGCTTTATGATTACACATTGTTCACTGAAAGTTACTCATGAACTTGTGTGAATTCGAAAGTTAAGGAAAGGATTCCATATTGTAATCGAAATATCAATAAATGTGAATTTTATACTTTTATTAACGTGTAGTAAAAGAAAAGAGGCAATAATAAACAAATTGAAAGTAAGGTTAAACATGACATAAGATGACTCCTCCTTTGGTGCTGTTATTTCGAAAAAAAAAAAAAAAGTCTTTGAAGCTAAAAGTTGTCTAATAAATAATAATGCGAGACGTGATAGGGGCAAGAAACATATGTATCTTCTCATGTCGTGAAAGGATAAACTAACAACAGCAAAAAAAAAAAAAAAGGGGGAAACAAAAAGTTTCATAAATGTTAACAAAGAAAATTACTTTTGAAATATTACTATAATTTTTCTTCTATAAAAGTTTCACAAAAGTAACTACTTGTTTGTGCTTCATTTACAATGATACCCGATTAATTTTTAATACAAGAAACTCAAATTTCAGGTTTATCCGATAAAGCTTTATAAAAGAAACTTGAAAAAAAAAATTCATTTTGGCTCTTATACAGGAACCGCTCAAAATTAAAAAAAAATTAAATTCTGAATCATAATAACCGAATTAAGATAATGTTAGGAAAGAAAGTCACAAATCAGATTGACAGCACGATAATGCTTAGCAAATAATACAATGCTAATCGTGATGCGTGGAATTAATTATAATTATCTTAGGAATTTTGAGATTAATAAACAGCTTATAATTAATCTAATCCCAATGAAATGAAACTGCAATCCCTATCGTATTCTCTGCCGCCGCTTGATTTTTATGATTCCGTACCCATTCTACTAACCGCATCCCCAACATCGAACTTTTGGACACGTGGCACTCCCTTGAACATTTGCGCCACTTTTATTGCGCATCCAGTCGGCTGACTATTATTTTAATTCTCTTAACCGTTGGATTTCCGTCGGGTGTCCGAATGAGTTGTGATGGAGAAATTATTATGTGCATCAACATATGCATCAACGAAGTGTCTCGAGCAATGATGGTATTGGAATTGAACGATGGGTTGACGTCTGATGGAGAGGATGGGAGGTTAACATGTATTGTGGGAAAGGAAGCAGAATAATATGATAGGCGGGGAGACAGGTAAGACGGTCAGATAGTGCGGTGCCAATCATAAGATGGAGTGACCACACGATAATTCAACGCGGAGAGAATGGTTCGATTGAATTTGAATATATTTTGCAAGAGTGTAAAGTTGGCACGATTTGTGCCCTTCCGCATTCGCGTGCGGGGTGGGTTTTCTTTTTTGAAAATTGTTTTTTTTTTTATATATATTTATATGCTTGCCCAACATCAATTCCAAGACTAAATTCCCATAATACCTTGGCTGCTTTTCCAAATTAATTCATTGTCTCTCTAAATCTGAACTTTTATATAATTTCTTTTTTAATGTTTAGTACATTGATTATGAGTGGAGAATGTGAGCCAAAATTTCTAAGATACAATCTCCTATCATCGCGACATTATTTTTATTCACTTTCTACCTGTGTTAACACAAGAAATAAAATATAATATGAACTAATGATATATCTATATATATAATCATTTCATTGGATAATGAAATTGTGGGTTTTTTTTAAACGAATTATGGGCACATTACTAAGTGTTAATAACTTTCTAAACATAATATATTCATAGGTAGGTGCAAACAAGATCATGCGCATATAATAATGATGTCAAAAACTTATAATTAAATCAATTAAACAACGGTTGTCATAAGATGATACCTTATGTGATCATGTTTAGCAGTAAAATGATTACATGAATATAAAAGTTAGCCACTATATGAGTCGGAGATGGAACCCCGGTAAGCTCGATACACATGGCAGAAAATGAGGCCAAGAAAGTTGGTCGAAGCCTCCATTCTTGAAGCTTAGTGGAAGACTAGAAATGGCTTGGCTTGTTGGTTTTGCTTAAAAAACAAAAGAAATCTAAGGTGCACCTTCGCCTAAAGGTGTCTGTCAAAGCGTTTCTTACTATGGGATTGAAGCTGAGGACACACATGACGAGATGCCTATGCTGTCTTCCTTTCACGTTTTGCGTTTGCCTAAAGATTTAATCTTTTTCTTATTTTCACGTCAAGAACCACGGAAGGGCTCGTTAAATATATATAATGAGAATTATATTAAGAGATATAAATTTATAAAATAAATAGTTTTGACATTCTTATTAATAATTGAGTAATATTATACTTAAAAAATCTGTACAATATAAGTTTTTAATATAATAAACGCTATTGAATTATTTAATATTAAATTAGTAATATTACATCCGCTTTATTTATAATTATATATATACTTTGTAAGTATAATATTATTATAATTGTCGAGTTATTTTTACATATTTATTAGCAGATAATTTGAGAAACTAATTAATAAATATGCCTTTTTTATAACTTCGAAAAGGTAAGAAAGGAAATTTATAATTTCTTTCGCAACTCACTTCCACACAAGATACTTAAAGAAATTAATTCATTATTGTTGAGTGACCCATTCCTTTATAGTTATTTACCTTATTATAATCAAGAGAATAAAAATATTTACTTTCATCGCGATTATGAACCATGGTCAATGTTTGAAACTTCCTAAGATCTAAAAGCTTATAAAAGATTTGGGAAATGTTATAACTAAGAGAACCAAGAGGAGAAAAATATCACCATTATCGAGATCATGAGACAAGGTCAATGTTTAAATTTTTCTTAAAATCTAAAGTTTATAAAAGATGTGGAAAAGGATACAACTAAGAGGGAACAAAAATATTAATACTATCATCAAGATTATGAGATGGGGTCAATGATTAAAATTTCTTAAGATCTAAAAGCTTAAAAAAGATGTAGGAAAGGGTCATACATGATGCTTGTGCTTGACCCACGATGAAACATAAGACCGCTAAACCATTTGCAAGGTCAGGTCAGGTCCACACGCTTTTAGGCAATCTCATTCTGGACTGGGGACTGGAGGTGGCTTTACCCTTGAAACGAAAATGCACGAATTCCAGAATTTTTTAAATTACAAGGAAATTGAGTGGGACAGAGACAATGGGTCTCCACTCACACGTCAAAGCTATAAATAATGGAAAAGTTAGGTGGTTGGACTTTGGAAAGTTCTTGGTGGCGTTCCAAGCAGACTCTGGAATCATGAATTCTACGTATTATGGGGAAAAAAAAAAAGAAAGAAAAAAATATCAGATTTTATTCCACCGCCACTCCAAGCTTTGATGACTTATACAAGATTCAGATTCCACTGTTCCCTCCCATTTAATAGATATTTGGAAGCATAAACAACTGTTTGAGCTGGATGATAAAAGAATAGTACTTCCATTCGGTTCCAATTTTTAATTCTTCCCACTTTTATTATTATTATTATTATTATTACAATTTTTCCCTAAAATATAGTTATTAAAAAAACAAAAGAATTATACCTCATGCTATTGATTTCTCTGATGAAGCAGAAAAGTATCAACTGATGATTCCATAATCAAGCTTCATACTCGCATTCCATCGCAGTTTCCTGAACCCATTTCAATCCAGCGTTGGTGTAAGTTGTTAAGTTGTGATCCAGAGCAGAAGAAATAGTCAAGCCGAAACGGCTCTCCCGGCCTTAGCACCCTGTAGACACTACGGGCACGTTTGAGAGTCCAGAATGGACTGTACTAGATTGAGATTGGGATTTGAATTGGGATTAGACTAGATTGGACTGGATTAGATATAGTACTATGTTATGTTTGACATAGTATGAGACTAGACTATATTAGTATATTATAAACTTTTAAAACATCTATTTTTAAATATAAACTAATTTAAATTTATTAAAGTTTAATTTATTATTACATCATATTTATAGTTAATTAAATATTTAAATATATTTAAAAAGTATATTTATTTAAAAATTATTAAATATCACTATTTTATGAAAAGGTAAGATTTTTAATATTATTTAATATGAATTTAATAATATTATATTTTTGTTTATTATTTATTATATTTCAACTATAATATTATGAATAGGGATGTCAAAAACCCGGAGCCGGCAGGGGACCTCAATCCCTGGCCCTGGCCCTGGGAAGGTTTTTTGATCCCCGTCCCCGAAAAATTCCCCAGAATTTTCGGGGCCTGGGAATTTAATCCCAGGGTCGGGGATATGTACCCCAGATTTTTTAATTCTGTTTTTTATTTTAAAAAAATTGTATGTAAACATCCTCTATTATCTACAATTCACTTGTCATTTGCTTCAACCTGCAAATACAAGGCCGTTATAGTTAAATATGATGCAAAAAGGCAACAAAAAAAAGCTTAAACAAGCAACCTGCCAAAACGCTCGACAAAACTCGACGCGCTTGATAGAGCTCGACAAGACTCGACATGTAAGCGTCGAGTCTCGGATGATGCATCCGACACTCGAAGTCTTAAAAAATAGACTGATATCGAGTGTCGGTTGTGAATCTGACACAACATACATGTAAATGTTGAGTGTCGGATGCATCATCTGACACTTGACCCTTAAATGTCGAGTCGTGTCGAGCTCTATCGAGTTTTGTCGAGTTTTGTCGAGCGTTTTGGCAGATTACTTGTTTATATTGTCGTAAATTAAATAAATAAAATAAAATATATTTTTATATTTTTATATTTATTATTATATTACATTTTAATTATAATTTTATGAATTATTATAAAAATAAAAATTGTATTATAATGGCAAATAAAATATTTATAAAAAAATTTTGTAACATCATTATTAAATATTTAAATATTGTTAGAAATTATATTTATTTAAAAAATTATTAAATATTAATATTTTATGAAAAAGTAAGTATTTTAAATATTATTTAATAATATTTTATTTATATTTATTATTATATTATATTTTTATTATAATATTGTCAATTATAATAAAAAAATTTGTAATATTATGGAAAATAAAATATTTATAATAAAAATTTTATTTATTAAATCACAATTAAATATTTAAATATAGCTAAAAATTTTATTTATCAACAAGTTTTTAAATATTACTCTTTTATTAAGAATTATGCATTTTTAATATTATTTAAAATAATTTTAGTAATTTTTATTTTTGTTTATTATTATATTATATTTTAATTATAATATTATAAATTATAATTAAAATAAAAAAATTTATAAAAGCTTGGGACTATTAAGTCCCATGGTTCCATATGGGATTAGTTGTCCTATGAAATTGGTACTATTGAGACTAAAAATAGTCTAGTCTCAATCTCTTCTCAAGAAGCCAAACAAAGGATTGGACAATTAATCCTAAAACATAGTCCAATCCAGGCTTTGTCCCCCTTCCCAAACGCGCCATACATGCCATAGAGTGTAAGCATTGAATCTAGGATCCAGTCGCTCAAAACATGTATTAAATGCATTATATCAAGTGTAATTCCCAACAATGGAAGCCCCTACGAAACATTGACATGCATTAGCATCAATCACCTTGAAGCAATAACGAAGCTATTGAATGGAACATCTAGATTCAAATAGGTGGTAATGATAATCACATTCCTCTCATTTTAACAACATATGTGCTAGTTTCACCTACTATGTGAAGTCCAATGCGTGTAAGTGTCTGGAGGTTTTGATTTCCAGAATTAGATTTCTAGAATATAATTTCCATAATCAAGCCATTTTTTTAAAGTTTTCCTTTAGGACAAAATTGTCCAAAAAATTTTAAAAAATAAAAACATAGATTAAAAAGTTAAAAAGTATGGACTGAATAGAACTACTCATAAAAGAATTGTAAAGGCTCCCATTGACTATTGGCTATCTAGAAGACCTTTTTATTTAGGAACGTCTTTCCTACGTTTCAGACTTTTGTTATTCACAACTGGGCTTGCTTATGCTGAGTTGAGCAACCAAATTCATGATGCTAACTAGAAGTGATAGCATGGACCCTTGGAAATCTTACACAGGTGTTGAACAAGGAGATGGTTAGGCTATTAAGTAATAGAACTGTCACGTGTGAAGTTTTCTTTACTAAAATGCTAAGTGTAAAGTCAGTTATGTATACTGCCAGCTCAGCTAGAAATTGTTACTGACACTATTAAGCTCAGTAGCTATATAAGCTAAGTCCTCTCCATGTAATCAAGTCAGTTAACATTGAATAAAAAAAAAAAAAAAATTGTTATAAGAGTTCTCTCTAGAATCGTCTTTGGCTTTCTTGATTTCTTTTCTAGTCCAACTTGGCATCATAGCAACCTGATTGCTGATCATGGTAGATCATAACTTTCCTGGTGAGGCAAATTTTCATGGAAACAGAGGAGGTTTCCAGAGAAACAATCATGTGGATTCAAGTGTAGAAACTTCAAATCATCAATTTCAAGGAGCATCCAGTTCATCGTCACCGTCATCTACATTGATCTCTCTACCTTTAGCTTTACCTACTTTATCAATTAAGCTCACTTGCAGTAACTATGGATTTTGGCACTCTCAAATGTCACCAACTCTATAAGCTTATGAGCTTGAAGGTTTCATAAATGGAGATAACATCTATCCTACTTTTATTTTTGTCCTTAATTCTGATGGATTTGTTAGCAATAATACTTTACCTAATCCATAATTTCTTGCTTGGAAAAGAACTAATAAGTTCATCTTGAGTTGGTTACTTTCATCAAAATAGAAGGCATGTATGGTTATGTGGTGAGGTGTCAAACTTCAATGAGTGTATGGAATACCTTAAAAAGACTTTTCTACACAGAGTTTAAAGCTTGTACCATGCATCTTAAGCATGAGCTTTAAGTTACTAGTAAGGGATCTTTGTTAATTGCTGATTATTTTATGAAAATGAAAGAAATTTCAGACACTTTATTTGCTATAGGAACTGAAATTATTAATGCTGCTATGTTATTGAATATTCTAGATGGTTTAGGCCTTGAATATGATGCCATTGTGGTTAATATTACTTCAAAAATTAGATACCTTTCATTGGAAGAAACAGTTCAATTCTAGCTTTAAAGCTATGAGCTCAGGCTAGCACAACATAATACTATACAATCAGTCCATGTTGAACATAGTGCTAACATGGTGCAGAGGACAACTCAAGGTTCTCAGTTGTCTAGATCTCAGTTTAATCCTAATTCAAGGGGAAAAGGTCGTCGAAGAGGTCAATCTAATCAGTTTAATAATTCTGGAAATAATACGAAAAGAGGTAATGGAGGAGGTAGACTTGTATATCAGCTGTGTGGAAAAAATTGGTCACACTACAATCAAATATTATCACATGTTCGATATAAGTTTTCAAGGACCTTAAAGTGGATATCAAGCTTCCTCACAGTCATCACAACAAGGTAATTCACAAGGTAATCCACAAGGTAATTCAAAAGCAATTATGGCACCTCTTGCTACTGTGTTAGATGCCTCTTGCTACCTTGACACAGGTGCCACAGATCGCATTACATCTGAGCTTAACAATCTTGACATCAACGAGGCTTACAATGGTGCAAAAATAGTGCAGGTTGGAAATGGTAATGTCCTGTCCATCATTCACATTGGTTCATCTTTGATTAATCAAAGTCTAAGCCTCTGTTGCTTAATAGAGTTTTGCATATGCCTACAATTACAAAAAATTTAATTAGTGTTTCTAAGTTGATGCAAGATAATCCTGTGTTTTTGGAATTTCATCCTAGTGTTTGTCTTATAAAGGACAAGACTACAAGAGCAATTCTTCTGCATCAAAAGCTTGAGCAAGGGCTTTACAAACTCATCACAGTTGACAAGGATCTAGCTGCAGTTTTATATGCTATTTCTGGAGTTTTAGTTTCAAGTGGTGATTTTCCTAGTAATAAAGGCATGAAGCCTACTTCTTTGTTGTCCTATGTTATTACCAACTTTAATTCATATTCCTCTTCGATAATTTGACATCTAAGACTTGGACATCCAAATGTTGATGTCCTAGCTCATGTAGCCAATCAGTGTAAACTGTTTTCCAGTAATTTCAATAAAAGGTTGTTGTGTGAGTCTTGCAAATTTGGCAAGCAATGTCATGTAGCATATCCATCTTCCTTAAATTTAGTTTCACAACGTCTAGATGTTGTCTATGCAGATGTTTGGGGGCCTGCACCAATGAAATTTATAGATGGATATACTTATTACTTGTTGCTTGTAAATGGTTTTAGCAAGTACAGTTGGATTTATCCACTACATTCCAAGGCTGAAGTGGCTAGCATTTTTTCCTCTATGTCTTTCTCTGGTTGAGAGGCAATTTAATTGTAAATTAAAATGTTTACAAATTGACTTGGGAGGAGAATTCAGCCCACTCAAGTCTTTACTTGATAAGCTTGGGATAGTTTTTAGACATTTTTGTCCTTATATTCATCAGTAGAATAAGGCTATGGAAAGAAGACATAGGACAATGGTAGAGATGGGATTGACATTGCTGGCTCAAGCTTCTCTTCCTCTTTTTTTTGGTGGCATGCCTTTCATACAGCAACATATCTTCTTAATAGACTGCCTAAACCTTTGTTAAATAATATCTCTTCTTATCAAGTGCTTTATCATGTTCTACCTAATTACAAAATGCTCAAGGTTTGTGGGTGAGCATGTTTTCCTAATTTGAAACCCTATCAGAGGCATAAGCTTTCCTTTCATACATCAGTATGTGTATTTTTGGGCTATAGTAGTTGTCACAAAGGGTATCTCTGTTTACACTCTTGTGGGAGGCAATATATTTCTAAGAGTGTTGCTTTTCATGAAGTAAGTTTTCCTTTTCAAAAGGGTGAATTTATTCAATTCAATAAAGTCACTTCTCTTATAGCTACTGTTTCACAAACATCGTGGACTTTTCCTTTAGTTAAGCCAATTAACATATCTACTGATCTCTCCAGTTTATCATTACCAACCAAATCATTATTTACAACAACATGTAATAGTCCAAATGCTACATGATAAGTCTAATTTTTATACATTATTTTTATCTTTTATCTTAAGTCTTTTTTGTTTGTTTCACTAGTTTTTGTGTTGACTGACGAATTTTATCGAAGTTTGTTCAAATTTTAGGGTTGCTTACTAATTTTTTATCATTGAACTTCTGGTGGGGCATTACGTCCTTCTCTTTTTATTATGTGTCCACCAAGCACTTAGGGGAAATCAATTAAAGCTAGTCCACATGCATATTTGAAAAAAAAAATACTTTCGGGTGGAATCCAATGGCTTTGGAATGAAGATGTTTCCTCTCTTATCGGTGGGAATTAAAAAGAGCGAGAGAATTCACAAAGGAAGGGGAGGATTCGGACGGAGAGAAAGAGAGAGGGAGCAGAGGTAGATCTTTGGGGGGAGATTCGAACCTGAAGAGGAATCAAAGGAGAAGCATAAATCGGACAGCCATCATCTTCATCATCAAAGATTCAACTCTCCATTGCTAGTTTCTTTTCTATCCCTATTTTCACTTTTGTTTAAAAAATGTTTAGATTTGTGTTGTTTGTAATTTGTAATATGAACTAATTTTCATTTTCTAGGGTGAAGATGTAGCCGTATTTTGAAGTTTAATTTCTCTTGATTTGGGTTGATTGATGTTTATTCCAATATTGTTGAGCAATTTAATTACATGCTTAATGCTTGTCATTTTATGACCAATTGCTGCATGAATTGAGATGTGGATTGAGACTGAGAAGTGATGTTTACATTAGTCCATAATTATCTTGCCATAAATCATGTGAGATAGAGATATGAATGTGATTTGTGCAATCCTATAAGATTTCTTATGCTTAATGGGTATTAATAGTGAATTATATGAGACATAGATGTAATTCTAATATATTGATATACATTATTATTGCTTGAGAAAGAATAATAATCAAATTAGTGAAATCGATTGGCAACAATATGAATAAACATTGGTTAATTGAATCATAGAAGTTAAATTGATTAATTTGGTGAAATCGGATCCCTAGATCTTTAATTATAAGTTTCCTCTATCCAGAATTTCGGTATCTAGTAGCAACAATCCTCGTGGGACGATACTCTTATTCTCATTTTATTACTTGTCCATGATATTGTATACTTGTGATTTTATGTAACACTACATTTGTTACTTCTTCTGGTGCAACACCATTTGTTACTTCTTAAATGTCTCCAGTAGTTTCAACACCTGTTTCCACGGGTTCTAGTTTTCCCACAAAACAAAATGTCAACAGTGTTTCTACTTTAGAAGTGTCTTTTACTCCTCCTCCAATTCAGTAGTGTGGCAATGTTCATCCAATCATAATCAGGTCTAAGGTTGGTATTTTTAAACCAAAGTTTTTCATTTAGCTACTGATAATTCACTTCTTCATAATGAACCAAGTTTGGTTTCACAAGCTCTTGCTGACTCTCACGGGAAAGCAGCAATGCAAGCTGAATATGATGCTCTTGTTTCCAATTCTACCTTGTCTTTGGTTCCTTATCATGAAGATATGCACACGGTAGATTGCATGTGGATATTTAGAATAAAATACCATCCTGATTGTAGTATCTAGAGATACAAGGCAAGACTAGTTGCTAAAGGCTTTCAGCAGGCACCAAGTGTAGATTATTTTGAAACATTCAGTCTTATCATGGAGCCCTCTATCATCCGAGTAGTTCTTTCACTTGTAGTGACATTTCATTGGGATATTAAGCAAATTGATATCACAATGCTTTTCTTAATGGTGAATTACAAGAAGATGTATATATGCAGCTGCCTAAAGGTTTTGTTGATGCTAATCATCCACAATTTGTCTGCAAATTGCATGAGTCATTGTATAGATTGAAGCAGGCACCTTGGATTTGGTTTGATAAGCTTAAGAGTGCTCTGCTTCAATGGGGGTGCATCATATCTAGAACTGATACAAGCTTGTTTGTTTACAAAAAAGCTAACAAGGTGATTCGTCTCTTGGTATATGCGGATGACATGTTGGTGACATGTAATGAGGTTACACTAGTGCAGTAGGTTATACAAGATTTAAACAAGCAGTTTACACTTAAAGTCCTAGGAGATGTAAGCTACTTTCTAGGCTTTGAAGTACAAAGAGGTGAAGATGCCTTATTATTAACTCAGAAAAAATATGCATTGGATTTGTTAAAGAAGTGTAATCTAGTAGAGGCTAAGAGAGCTCCTACACCAATGGTAGCCAATATAAAATTGTTAAGCAATGATAGTGAAGCTTTTGATCAGCCTGCCTTCCATAGGAGTTTTATAGCGGCACTACAATACTTAGCAATGTCAAGGCCTGACATAGCCTTTACAGTAAACAAGTTAAGCCAATTCTTACAAGCTGCAACAACTTTACAGTAGCGGGCATGTAAAAAGCTATTAAGATACATCAAAGGGACATCAGATTATGGATTACTCTTTAAGCCCATGCAAAGTTTAATATTGATTGGCTATAGTGATGCAGATTGGGCCAGTTCTATCGATGACAGGTAATCAACACCAGGTTGCTGCATCTACTTTGGAGACAATTTAATCTATTGGTCTTCAAAGAAGCAAAAGGATATGGTTAAATCATCAACAGATCAGAACACTGAGCCTTATCACAAGAAGCAACTGAAGTTATTTGGCTGCAAAGCATACTGAAGGAGTTAGGATTTCAGTTAGACAGTGTTCCTATGATGTGGTTTGACAATAAGGGTGTTGAGTCCTTGACAGCTAACCCTATTTTTCATGCAAGCACAAAGCATATTGAGGTTGATGTACATTTTATAAGAGAAAAGGTGAATTGGAAGTGAAGCACGTGTCCCTTGAGTATCAAATAGCAGATATATTGACCAAGCCCTTGCTAGAAACAAGATTTGTGATGTTAATAACTAAGCTTAATATTAGTTCCATTGATTAGTTAGCAAGTTAGCATATCAAAAGATCTAGCTACACTTGAGGGGGCATGTTGAATAACGAGATGGTTAGGCTGTTAAGCAATAGAACTGTGACGTATAAAGTTTTCTTTACTAAAGTGCCACGTGTAAAGTTAGTTATGTATATTTTCAGCACAGCTAGAAATGGTTACTAACTCTTTTAAGCTCAACAGCTATATAAGCTGAGTCATCTCCATATAATCAAGTCAGTTAATATTGAATAAAAAAAAAATCTGTTACAAAAGTTCTCTCTATAATTGTCTTTAGCATTCTTGATTTCTTTTCTAGTCTAACTACAAGTTAGGCGATAGGGCTACATCTAGGATCGAATGCCCAGCATTCAGAATTTCACATTGATTAGAACGCGCTATGTGATCATTGGTATTGTTATCGCTTCTTTTGGAATATTGTGAAATTTGAATTGTGTTATTGTATTGTTCTTGTTAACTTGTTGTGGTTGTTAATTAATTCCGTTGGTTAATCTCTTGAGATTGTACTAGAGGTCTAGGTATATTCACATTAGAGTTGAGAGGAGCTTAGTTTAAATTTGTTAACATATATATTGTTCTTGTCCCAGCTTTGAATAGATGTTTCAAGGATCCAATTCTAAGCAATCATTTCTGTCCTAGTCTTTTCAGGTCCCAGATAAATTGCAAAAGAGAGTAGGGTTGGTGCTACGATGTAGCAGAAGCAGAGCTGCAGAATATGGTACACTGCCTAGTTTGCCCACTAATTTCTTTAGCTGCTGGCTGCACAGATTTCCGCCACCTGAAATCTATGTAACTGCTAGCGTATAAAAAGAAAATCTAGGTGTGACCTCAAGGGAAATTCAAATTATGCCACATCACTTCTGTGTTGACATTAGATTCACAAAGGAGCAGCAAGGTTCCGCCAACCAAGAAATATTTCAACGTTATGCCCAGAACACAGAAAAAGCTGGAAAGATAAAGAAAGTAGTACTACTGTAGGATTAATCGAGAAGAAAATTTCTTATTAATTTTGGAAAAATTGTAAAAGAAGAATAAGATGTCTGTTGAAATGGAATCAATAACTGTTATTAATTTATTATGAGACAAAACCAAAGAAAAGAACAAGGTCACGTTCATACAAGCCAAAAACTTATACACGAGAAAATCTTTTGAAAGAGAAACGTCCGCCATTTTATTGCTCTGCATGAGCTAACAGAAAAAAAAAACGAAACTCACAGATATCATTTGGCACAAACGAGTGTGGGCTTCAAGTCCTTGAAGATGAGAACTGCCCTATTAAAGTTTCAACCACTCCAAACACGGACATAGTCCCCAGCAAAATCTAGAAGGATAGTAGTCCCTAAGGTAGACCTCCCTGCTATAACCAATTATATAGAAACTGAAGGATCGACCACGATGAGCCATGGTGACACGTGTAACTGGAACTACAGAAATAGTATGTCTCTCACATATAACCCTTGCAGTAGGAGGTACAGGAGCTCTTTCTGCAATAACTTCAGAAGAGAACTTATTCAGAAAAAAAGAGTCAGCAAAAAAGGCAGGAGAGCACTGGTATGCCTGAGTATTGCACAACTGCACTCCTTTGGCTCTGTGGAAGACATCATCTGGGACGGAAGCTGCTCCACTTGTTGCACTTACCTTTCGAGTTGAAAGTGTCTTCCTGTAACAGAGATTATTTTCACCGTCAGTATGCAGTTAATAGTTTAAGTCACGTATAATTGCCTACATTTTCTTTTTTAAGCTACAAACGTACAACAGACAGATATCTCTAGTAACAGATATAAATATCTCTCATGAATGCCCTAAAAGGAAGAATTAGAAAATTCCTGAAAGTTGAAATTTGTCAGACAGCAGGGATGACGCTTATCGCCATAGTAGGAGATATAAATGTTATTCTCATGATAATCAACCAGTTTGAGACCATTCAATTATGTGGCAAGAAAGCCAATGAGAGTATATAGAATTGTATCAGTTAAGATGATCCTGAGATGTGTACATTGTAAAAAACGCTAAGGCTATGTTTGGTTAGAACTTTTAGAAGGATTTAAAGGAGAAGTGCAGTCAGGGAAGCTATGATGAATTAGTTACAAAATACGAGTTGTTAGAAAGACCAATCATACACTCACCATCTAACAATGGCAACATTATGTATCAAGAGAGAACCACTTCCACGACAAGTCTCACATTTTATTAGTCCACGTGATCCACAAGTTGCACAAGGAATTTTTCCTTTTCCATGGCATTTTGTACATCTGCAGAGGCAAATTAATTTGAACAAAGTTGTAGATGAATAAAAATATTAATATGAGGCACCGAATAATAACTTAGCAGCTATCAAGAGCCAAAACCAACAGCAAAGTTACCATCTGTGTACATATGTCTTGTGACAGCTGAAAAATGTAAAACCTACATCTCAACTTGCAGACAGTAGTTTATTCGGACTACTTAAGAATTAAATGGTCAGGAATCCATGGTTAAAACTTAAAAATATGATCCACATGTTGGCCCTTGGAATAAGCTAGTAAACAAACTAATGAGAGAAAATGATTGTGGCTCACATTGTGTCAGATCCATCTCTATGAGCAATCAAACCCCTGCCATGACAATTAGGGCATTGACTCGTCTGGTTTTCCTTATAAAATCCAGGCTCTTGATCTGCATTGCAAGTGGGACACAGAATATCCCCTCGTCCTCCACAACCTGCATATCAATTTAACTCCAAATTACATGAGCAAGGGAACCACGTAATACAGGCATGGAATAATTAGAAGTGAACCACTTAAATACACCAGGAAGGAAGCAATGAAGAGACCCTTTGTAAATATGGGAATGCTTAGTAAATGAATACAAATTCAAAGAATTCCCTTTTCTGAAAAGTCTAATGTATCAACCCTAATAGCGTCCATTGTTTCAGGAACATTACCTGAGCATTTCTCAATGGTTTCAGAATGAGGAATTTTCATTCTTGTTTCTTGATGAGGTACAAATAGGACAGGGAATTGTGATCTCAGATCCAATTCCCAGATGCCTAGTTTGGTTCCATTATCTTTCCCATCTATATTGCCACCAAGATAAGGCTCTGTTTTTCTTATAGTTTCCCTCTCCTCTATGAATGTTTCAAGAGTTCCCACATAGACATTACAGTCTTCTACAGCATGAATCTTCCATGTCCGAGCTGGACGACTTCCCCAACAGCAACGATGACCAACATGATCAATGAGCAATTCCCTTATCTCTACCTCATCCAATATTTGCCTTCACAATGATCATCATTTAACAATTATCAGATGTCGCTACTATGACACTAAAATTTAAAAGCCAATAGTAATATCATAATGAATCTCCATATCCAGAAAAGAGAGAGAAAGAAACCTCATTCACACTCAGAAATCTTGACTACTATATAAACTACATGCATTAATACAATTTGTGGCTGACCAAAGCGAGAATAAAATTCACCCATGCTTTAAAAATGCATAAGATCAATAGAACTAAAAATTTCCATATTTAAGTTCTTGACATCAAATTAGGACACCTAATGTATGAAATATGTGACTTGGTTAAAATGCTCTTAATTTTTTAAAAATGCAAGGTAAATCAATGAAGGAGCAAGGGGAAGTGTTATTAATTGCTAGCAAAAACATTAAAAACAGCGTATCATCTTCCATATAAACCATGTACCTTTTCTCGTTTATGGAAAAAAACTGAAAATTTATCTGATTCTTGGACTACAGACAATATCTCATTTTCAAGTGATAAAAGTTTCCTTGCACCACAGAGTATAAGCAAAACCATAAAACCTTACAAGGAAAGATGCCCATTAAAACTCTTGATAACATTGAATTTGCAGGAAAAGTAGATTGTGCAGAATAAAGAAAGTTGCTGGTACATCAGCTAAGCAGAATCTTCAAGTACTACGACCCAGCAAAGCTTCATGCACAAATGCAGCCACCAATCCAAATGCCAAGAGCACAAAAAAATTCAAAACAGCATTGCAACTCAGCAACTTGGCTACACAGGTAAACTGCAACAACTTTAGTCTTTAGGTCAATGCATCTCCATGCCTTGACTAGTATCCTACATGGCCTAGCTGCTGCATTGCTGGGTTGCTTGTACCAGAGTTGTTATGTTCTTTTGGATATTTCCTGTATTGGCAATTGATTGGTTGCTGGATAAATGCTTGGAGCTTTGCTGGCCTACTTGGAGATTTTGCCCAATGATATACCATACCGAAGTCTTGCAGTTTTTGCTGCATTTCAAATTTTGATTGGCTAGCAATTCCAGTACACCACCTTTTTTCTTTTTTATTACTTTACAGATCATATCCTCTTAAAGATAAGTCCTCATATCCTCCAACATAAATTATAATTTATTAAAGCCTTTTTTCTCCTTTATGATTGCAGCTTTCTCACAAAATACGCTGACCCATACCCTCCATTAATAAACAGTGGTTTTCTCATTCTTTTTCCCTTTTTTCATTTGTGCCATGCATAAGGTTTTTGAAATTATGGATTTCAAAGCTAACATTTTCCAGAAATAAATTCAAAGTCAAAATAACAAATTCCCTACTTCCTTAATAACATCCAATCAAACATTACCTTCGAAATTCATTTACATTTCCGCCATATTCTCCTCCCTGATAACCTCCTTGATAGATAATAGCTTGCTCTGCACAAGTAAAATAATTCAACATTCATGAGAAACATCTTCCATTCATCACAACAAAGTAGCCAGCAAGTAAACAAACAATGCTTTAACGAAAATCGTACGGTCAGGATCGGGTTCAGGCGAACTGATCAAGGGAGCGTGAATCGAGGGCGGGTAGTGATCGGAAAGAGAAGCAGCTGATCGGATTTCATCAACGCTGACTTCGGTTCCCGCTAACGAAGCAGTTGGAACAACAGAATTTGTTCTTCCCACGTGCTGATAGGAGCTCCATTTCTCGCTCCCTTTCTCTAATAATTCACTCCGATTCTCTTCGTCACAAAATAATCACAATGAGAAATATTTGACTATCAAATTACAATAATAAAAAAGGAAAAAAAACAAATAATCGCAGCGAAGTGTACCTGAGAGCAGAGGCTCCTCCATGTTGTGCCGGCTACTAATGAGTTTGAAATTAGAGATTGATGGATAATTTATTTATGCGCGAAATTTGCTTAGGCAGTAAGGAAGTGATGAAGTCAAAATCTGCAAGGCAGTAGAAGTTGTTTCTCGAAGTTTTCTAAGGGGAGTCGGGTCCACGCGTGATAATGAGGCTGTTAAATTTGTGTTGTATCCGCGGCTTCATCTTCATTGAAATTACGGCTCTTAATTTGTTAAACACATGTAACGAGAAGAGAGTGGCGATTACTGAGAAGCGCGAGTTAAATCGTCGCGGACGTGGAACTGATCTGCAGTCTCGCCTGTCCGATTCGTTTTGGACTTCACTATTTTTGTAGTAACCCATAAAGCTTGCTTGCTTGGTGGACTATGGGCTTCCAAGAAAACAGTTACTCTAAATATTGTTCGTTTTAATATGCAGGACCTTAGGGTTTTGTATTTGGGTTTCACACCTAAAATGTATCTATTAAGTGAAGGTCTATAACTCTGTTTAAGCTTGATAATATGTTGTCAATGACTTAGTAGATATTATCCGCTTCGACATTGTAGGACCTGACAGTTTGGTTCTTGAGCTTCAGGTACAAAGCGCGTCTATTAAGTAAAGGCCTATAGCGCTTTTTAAACTATATTGCTTCGATGCACAAGAGTAATATAGAACTCTTCGTTCACAACACATCATCCATCATGATCGTATTGATAATGTGTTGTAAATAGGCTTGAAACTGGGGTAGGACGGGTACAGGGCGGTAGGTATTCAGCCCCGCCCCGCTCAAATTTTTTGGTCCCACCACGCCCCTTTGCCCCCTTTTGCGGGGCGGGACGGGGCGAAAAATTTTTGAGTAGATCCAGCCCTGCCCTGCCTCGTCCCTATTTATATTTTTTCAATCACATCCCTATAATCTTTATATTTTTACAACTTCATCCCCTGTAACATTTATATCTTAAAAAATAACTCCCTTATCAATTTCTCATCATATCATTTATAACTATAATCATTTTTTAACAATCATAAAAATAATAAATCTTCAAACTAAAATCAAAATGGCTGTATATTGTCATTTGATTTTATTAGTAATAATGTTACATACTCTATTAGAAATAATGTTAAAAGTGTATTATTGCTTATAAACTAGTTAATTGACAATTTTTAAAATAGTTGATAATACAATTAAATAATTTTTTAATGGCATATTGATTTAATTTCAATCTAATAATAGTAATAATATGATTGGCATATACCAATTAATTAATATTATAAATATTTATGAAACATTAATAATTTAATTAATTAATTTAAATTACGATAAATCATATATTTAAGATTATAAGATTATTTTTATCATATTTCTATTTACATATGTAGAAAATAATATATTGATTATATTAAAGATATACATTTTTAAAATAATCTTGTTAATATTGCAATAATTTAATTAGTACTTAGTAATCTATATCAAGATTATATATGTTATACAAATTTAATTACTATAAAATACAAATATTTAATTACCATTTGATTTTATTAGTAATAATGTTAGATACTCTATTAGAAATAATGTTAAAAGTGTATTATTCTTATAAACTAGTTAATTAACACTTTTTCAAATAGTTAATAATACAATTAAATAATTTTTCAATAGCATGTTGATTTAATTTCAATCTAATAATAGTAATAATATGATTGGTATATACTAATTAATTAACATTATAAATATTTATGAAACATTAATAATTTAATTAATTAATTTAAATTACAAATTTATGATAAATCATATATTTAAGGTTATAAGATTATTTTTATCATATTTCTATTTACATATTTAGAATATAATATATTAATTATATTAAAGGTATACATTGTAAAAATAATCTTGTTAATTTTGCAATAATTTAATTAGTACTTAGTAATCTATATCAAGATTGTATATATTATACAAATTTAATTACTATAAAATACAAATATTTAATTACCATTAATTGTCATTTGATTATATTAGTAATAATGTTACATACTCTATTAGAAATAATGTTAAAAGTGTATTATTGCTTGTAAACTAGTTAATTGATAATTTTTCAAATAGTTGATAATACAATTAAATAATTTTTCAATAGCATGTTGATTTAGTTTCAATCTAATAATAGTAATAATATGATTGGCATATACCAAGTAATTAGCATTATATATTTATGAAACATTAATAATTTAATTAATTAATTTAAATTACAATAAATCATATATTTAAGGTTTTAAGATTATTTTTATCATATTTCTATTTACATATTTAGAAAATAATATATTGATTATATTAAAGATATATAATTTAAAAATAATCTTGTTAATATTGCAATAATTTAATTAGTCCTTAATCATCTATATCAATATTGTATATATTATACAGATTTAATTACTATAAAATACAAATATTTAATTACCATTAATTGTCATTTGATTATATTAGTAATAATGTTATATAATCTATTAGAAATAATGTTAAAAGTGTATTATTGCTTGTAAACTAGTTAATTGACAATTTTTCAAATAGTTGATAATACAATTAAATAATTTTTTAATAGCATGTTGATTCAGTTTCAATCTAATAATAGTAATAATATGATTGGCATATACCAATTAATTAACATTATATATTTATGAAACAATAATAATTTAATTAATTAATTGAAATTACAATAAATCATATATTTAAGGTTTTAAGATTATTTTTATCATATTTCTATTTACATATTTAAAAAATAAAATATTGATTATATTAAAGATATATATTTTAAAAATAATCTTGTTAATATTGTAATAATTTAATTAGTACTTAATAATCTAATCAATATTGTATATATTATACAAATTTAATTACTATAAAATACAAATATTTTATTTTTTCATTATAATATGACTAAATTGATGTTAATATACTAAAAGATGTTAATTATTAATTAAAATGTAATTTTTATTAAACTATTTGCATTGTTTTTAAAATTATTAAGAATTTATATATATGAAAAGTTTAACAAATATAACATAAAAAATTATGCTCCTTCGGGGTCGCTCATTTTGGCAAGTTCTGTTGATCCAGGTATGGTAACCCAAGAGGGGGGGTGAATTGGGTTTTTATTTGTAAAAACGAATTTGTAAAACTTTTCTTGAAAGATCAAAATTAGTTCACGCTTTCTTTAAGAATAAAGGTGAAAAAGATGAATTTACAAGTTATCAAAGATGTAATCAAGAGAATAACAATAATGAACAATCACAAGTGTAAGTAAATATAAAGAGGATAGGGTTAGAGAGAGGGCAAACTCAATTTACATGGTTCGGCAAACCTTGCCTACGTCCACGGGCTCCTAGCTCCTCCACAAGCTAGGCTTTCCACTAAGTTGTAGAATACTTTACAACTTGCTTGATGAACAACTTCACAAATACTTTTTCCTTCAACTCTTGATAACACCACACCAAGAGTTCTTCTTGATGAACAAACTCATCAAGGCTTCTTCCTTCAACTCTTGATAACACCATACCAAGAGTTCTCTCAAGGATAACTTTTATCGTTTACAAGAAAATCTCTCTCTCACCACAATACAAGAACAAAGAAAATTTTTACAACAAAAGTACAACTATCTTTAAAGAGTAGATAAAGAATATAAAAGCTCTCTAGACTTGATATTTCTCTTGTTTTTTTGCTTGATAGATGCTTGTTGAATGCATGGGAGAATGGCTCCTTTTATAGGCAAATGAGATGAACTTAATCAAGTGAAGACACCAACTCCAAATTTTCTGCCCATCATAAAAACTGTAATTTTTTTGCCATTTTTGTCAATGTTCTATTTGAAATTTGAAAATCTATAAAACATAAAAGATCTGCATATTTGAATAAGCTTTCCAACGCATCAAAAACCAAGTCATTTGGATATCTCTATCTCAAGATATGGCCAAAACACCATTCGATACTCATGTGAGTTGATTTTTCTTCCTTGTGTCAGTCCACCGATTTTCATGTCAATTATGTCAGCCTTCCATTTGAAATTTAAATTTCTTCAAAACATATGAAACGTGCCTCATTAAGTCATATTTCCAATGCCATAAGAATCAAGTCATTTGGATATCTCTAGCTCAAGATATATCTAAAATAGTATTCGGTGCTCATGTCAGCTACTTCTATTTGTCTTATAACTTGCATGATGATTTGGACAATATTGCACTTGAAATTTGAATTTCTTTAAAACATATAAAATGTTATATATTGAGTAAACTTTCCAAAGGCTTAAGAATCACATCATTTGGACATTTATAGAGAAATATATGACCAATTGATTGAACATTACTCATGTATCATATTCCTTGAATCAAACCTTGTTCTTAAACTTTGGTGCCTTTAACATGTAGTCTTCTTCTTAGCTTCAACACTTTATTTTAATAAGTCTCTTCTTGATTTTACAATTATTTCAATGATCTTATTCTTGCACATAAATAAACATATTAGTAAATCTCAATGAATCAATGTGTATTGTTATCATCAAAATTATCATGTAGCCTTAGGGCTAACAGGTTCGAGTTACTTCTGGAGCCTCCTAGTCTTGGAGGAAGATTTTGCACAGTTGGGATTGGTGAGGGGTAAATTTGTCTCTTGTATTGGAGATGGACGTGATACCTCACTTTGGCAGGATTACTGGTTGCCGCAGGGACGTCTTTGTGATCTATTTTCTTTCAGGACTCTTTCGTCTACAGGTCTTCCCTCAGATACCAAGGTCTCAGCTATTATTCAGGATGGGGATTGGACTTTTCTTGATGGTGGGCCAGTCCTTGGACGGGTTTGGGACTCTGTCAGCATCCGGCCTATGATGGGGACTTTTGACCATATTGTTTGGAAGGGCCACACTTCTGGTATTTTCTCCATTGACTCAGCATGGGAATTATTACGGAGTAGACGATTGGTAAACTCCTTTCATCATCTTCTTTGGTTGCCTGGCCATGTTTCAAGGCACTTCTTTATTCTTTGGCTTGCTTCATTGGGCCGTCTTCTACTATGGATCGACTACGGCGTCATGGCATGTTATCTTCTTTAGGCTGTGTTCTTTGTGCTTCAGCAAATGAGACTCACGAGCATCTTTTCTTTAGCTGTCCTTTCTCGTCTTTTGTATGGGGGGAGATTTCAGCTAAGACACTCATTGTTTGGCCATCTTTTGGTTGACTCTCTCTACTTCATTAGGCTTCTCTTCATCTTCAGGGCAGGAAGAATTTTGGACATATCCTTGCACGTTTGGTCTTTTCTGCTACAGTTTATTTTCTATGGTATGAGAGAAATAATCATGTGTATCAACAACGTCATCGGACTCTCGTCAGGTGATTGATGAGATTTTTGCTTTGGTTCGATCTCGGCTTCTAACATTGGAGGCCAAGTATGTGATCACTCCTCAGCTTCCTGCCATATGGGGCCTACATCGTTAGTTTTGTTTCTTGGACTTTGTTTTTTTGTTGCTTGGGCCAATGCGCCTTTTTGTTTTGTTGTTTTGGTGATGATAGTTTTATTGTGGTTGCTTTTGGGCTAATGTGCCATCTTTTGTTTGTTTGGGGCCTTTGGTCTATGTTTCATTTGTTTTGTTTGGGGTCTTTGGGCTTTGTTTTTTCCTTTTGGACTTGTGAGTACTAGGTACTCTTCTTGGGGTAGGCCCCTCCTATCTTGTACTTTTGTTTTTCTTTTTACGTAAATAGTAATTTTTCCAAAAAAAAACCTAAAAAATTACCTAATAGTCCTAAAATTTTAAAACTTTATAAATACACCCCTAAACCTTGCGGGGCGGGGCGGGTCTACGGGTCCAGGCGGTTGGACCCGGACCTGCCACGGCCGGGGCAAAATTTTTTTGTCCCAAACCCGCCCCAATGATGCACCCGCCCCCATTGGTCTAGGTCTGACCAGGGCCCCGGATCTAACAGGGTAAATGCCCATCCCTAGTTGTAAATGGCTTCGTAGGTGTTGTTCGCTTTGGCACTGTAGGGCCCCACGACTTTGTTCATAGGTTTCAGGTCTAAAATATATCTTTTAAGTGAAGACCTCTAATCTTATTTAAACCGCACTGCTCTGATGCACGAGAGCGACTTGACATGACATGTGACTCTTCTGTCACAACAAAAAAGGGAAAAAAAAATTATCACGCCACTTTAAAAATCGCAACTAACCTTTTTCTATTTTTCATCTTTTGTATACATACATCCCATACTTGTCTCCCGTGATAAAACTCATGAAGATATTTTATTTTATTTTTAACAAAAGCTCTAAGAGAAGTGTATAGATCAAGAAAGAAAAAATAGAAGTCAACTAAGAATAATATGTATTTTTGAAGCATTCCTCTTGTTTTATTTGTTTCTATTCACTATCTTTTTGAGTCTACTCGATTTTTTGTTATAAAATAGTTTCTCGTTTCGTCTTTATGATTCTTCATTAACAATTATTTCTGTTACTTTTATCGAGTGTTACTAAAACGTGAAGCAAAACCGCATACAAAAAAAAAGTACTAAAATATTTTATTTGTTTTCTTATTGTTTTTCCAATCATTTGAGAGCTTTTGTTTTATTTAATATATTTTTCCTTCACTTTCTTGTATTACATAAGTTCATTTGTGTCGGTGTTTATTTTCTTTTATTTCGTAATGCATGGATTCTTTTCGGGTTAGATAAACCAACAATTCCACAACATATGTAGTGAAGTAGCTTTTCAAAATTTTGGTCATGGTCAGTGGCGGACCCAAAAATTTTCTTTAGAGGGGCACCATATAATCTAAAATTAAGATGAATATGAGTAACTAAAAACAATAATTAAGATATAATTATATTTAAAATAATTTTAAAAAATTAATATATATAATTAAGATATATATATATATATAGAACTAAAGTTTCAAGAAAAAATTTTCTAACATATGTATAAACTCTAAAGTCTTTTGATTATAATTAAATTAATATGTTTTAAATAATATTGTTTTAACGTTTTATATTAATATTTGGATTTTCATATTCTATAACTAGAGAATTTTTTTGATACTATTTCGTTATGTAAATTTAAGATTTTATGTAAATTAATATATTGATAATGAATTGAGTTCAAAGAGAATATATATAAATTTAGATTAATGTAGTATATCGCAAAAAATAATTCAAATTCACTATGATTGTATATCTTCTAAATGCTTAATCATACGTTCTAAATGCCTTCCAAATAAATTGTAAATATATATATCATCATATTTCAATCATGCAATAATATAAAATTGAGGCATATGAATGAACGCAGTTAGATATGTAACTATAAGAGAATTTAACAAAGACAACACTTGAAGTTAAGAAATGAACACAGGAGAAGGAGGGTACATTTATTAATAGTGGTTATTTTTTGTATAAGGGTATATTTGTGACTATTGAAACTTAAGGGTGTAAAATAAATTTCAATTTTTTAGTGAGGGCCTGGGCCCTCTGGCCGGAACATAGCTCCACCTATGGTCATGACAAATACATGTATTCTTGGTAGTGCTTTTGTATCCTAGATTTATCTTTAAAATACTAATTTAGTATCATTTGTAAACATTAATAATATGAACAACGTTTTTTTTTTTTTTTGTTGATAATTTGGTTGATAAGATTATTTGTAATTAAAGATTTAAACATCAATCTTTTCATTTAAATGAATTATTAAAATTCTTTAAACCATATCAAACCAAGTTTTTAATGGGATTAAAAAGTAACATTTATGTGAGTGTGAGTTTATATAGGAAATGAATTTAATATAGATTTTGTTAATGTTATACCGGATATTTATAGGTAATTTATGATAGACCAAATTTCTAATTAGCCCAAGGGTGGCAGGCAATAAGCGCCACTCCAAATAAATTTCAAATACAATCGTAGTATTCAGGCCCCACTAATTTCCTAGTTAGCCCCATCTCCAATTTTACCAAGAATAAAAAACGTAATTAAAAAAAAAAAAAAAAAAGAAGGAAGGTACCGGAAAGGAGCCTCCAGGAGCGGGATCAGCGGCCCCAGCAAGTGGTTGGGCTCTGGGCTGTTCCAGGCCAGCCAATGGAAAAAATTCGGCATGATACAAAAAGTTCAAATTATAACTCTTATACATTTGCTTTAAAACTAAATTTTTTTCTTATAACTCACCTTAATTTAATTTAAGAAAAAAAAAAGATTTATATGACAAATACACATTATAAACCTTATACTTATTTAAAATAAAAATTTTATTTACACAACCTTTATTTTCTTTTTATTATTTTACATAACCTTTATTTTCTTTTTATTATTTTGTTATAAAATGTAATCACGTAGATTTTAATTTACTAAATCATAATTTTTTATTATTTTTCTCCTCTTTCCCTTAAAATTTTTAATTTAATATATAAACAAATTTTAATATATATATTTTGCTTACGTTACATGTTTAATGTACATATAGATTTTGTTCAGGTGGGCTAATTTTTTTTTTCCTGCTCCTAGCAATATCTTCCACACTCCACCATCACTCAAATATTTGTTCTTAATTCCTTCTTTGCACTCCGATGCCAGCCTTTCAACTAGGGGTGGGAATACGGGTAGACGGGTCGTGTTCGTGTCGTGTCAAGCTATGACACGACGAAAATTAATCAAACCCAAACACGACCAATTTAATATTCGTGTCAAAAACATCAACCCAAACACGACACGATTATTAAACAGGTAACACGACCCGACACGCGAACACGAATAGTAAACATGTCATTTTCGAGTTTGACACGAATACAACCCGTTTAACACAATTATGACACGTTTAAATGTTTTGAAATGATTAAAACACGTTTATACGACTTTGACACGTTTAAATATTTTGACACGATTATGACACGAATATACATTATAATTTTTAAATTAATTGTATATTGAAAACAATACTCGTAATCATATTGAAAACGATATGTTTCTCATTCTTCTCTAAAAAACATCTCTTTTTATCGTTTTTTACATTTATTTCCTAATTACCATCCTAATATTTGTTTTTATATTTGGCTTCCTTCAGGGAATAGCTTCGGTACACTGTAGCACACTGTTTGACACTGTATCACACTGTTTGTCACTGTAGCTTCACTGTTTTTACAGCTTTTAGACTGAAAAAATCTGTCGTACCAATACACTGGGTGTACCGTAGACTGACCCCTTCCTTCAAGGATATATTCAAATTTCCTGCAGCTTCTAGAGAGGCGTCAGTGCTCGTTATTTTCATTATGTTTGTAGACAAATATAATAAAGATCTAACAACAAAAGTCAAAAAAATAAATGTTGAGGATCAAAACAAAAGGAAAAAAACAAGCACATGTCCCTCTCATGAATAAAGCTGTGATTGCATATTTTATAATTAAAATTAATATTATGAAATTAAATAATTGTTAGTTGGACCTGGGAGTAATAGATTGCAGACATCATGTAAAACTTTATTGAATTATTTTAATCTATTTTAATTATTTATTAATTAAAAAAGTAGATCATAAGATCTAACTAATTAAACTCACCTGATCTATTAACACGGTAGCTGCAGAAGGTGGCTGGTTGTTGCGAGGAGGAAGGCTGCCACTTAGATTTGATATGGTGGTGCCGCCTTGACGTGGAGTGGTAAGGAGAGCAGCCTAGGTTGTGAGGTAGAGGGCTAGAGCTTAAACTCTTAAAGCAGTGCTGTCACTGAGAGGTGGACGAACAATGAGCTAGAGGTTTGGACTCTGTGAGTTTGAGATGAGGCAAGGAGAGGCTGAGTAGTGAAGAGAGACTTGTGAGGTCTAGAGGCGGCTGGCTTTGGCTTTGGTATTTAGGTTTAGTTTTTGTTCTCCACATTGTTTTACATTTCTTTAAAATTTAAATTAATTTTTTATTTGTATTTGTAATTTTATATATTTAAAATTTAATCGTGTCAAATTAATAATTCGTGTTACACAGGTCATTAAACGGGTTCGTGTAATTATACGGATTCGTGTTATTATATGGGTTCGTGTCATTATAAGGGTTCGTGTCGTTATACGGGTTCGTGTCGTTATACGGGTTCGTGTTGTTAAATGGATTCGTGTCATTAAACGGGTTCGTGTTACCCGTGGGTTCATCCCTCAACCCAAACACGATCCAATTATTAAACGGGTTGAAAATTTCAACCCAAACACGATTAAGACAAACCCAAACCCACTAATTCGCATGTCGTGTCGTGTCGTGTTCGCGGGTCGTGTCAAAAATTCCCACCCCTACTTTCAACTTTTGTTGACTAGTGAAAAATTGGTAAAACTGTCTTCTTTGCATATCGCAAAATTGATAGTCAAAAACCTAATGTGTGTGTGTGTGTGTGTATTTATATATATATGTTCAAACATATTATTTCTCATTCAAGCTTCACAAATAGAAGATCTCTGTAAAATTCATAGATGGTTGGTTGTTGGATTAATATATGATAAAGAGTAATACTATTATTACAAACTATGAATATAAATTGATATATCATAATTTAATTAGATAAATGACTTTTAAATTTTATGTGGATGATATGATAATCATTCAATAATACCACATAAATTTAAATGAATGAATTTAGATGGATAGTTTATAAAAGTAACACTACTCATATGATCAATAGTTGATATATTTGATAGTTTAAATATATAAAAGAAATATAGTTAACAAAGATCTCATAAATTTAGGATAAATAAAATCTTTAACTATCTGTAAATCTATAAAATTGCAAATCCATCCTCATTCAATTGTCAAATGGGGCTATTGAGGTAACAGGCGGAAGCTAAGATAGAAAGGCCATTTCAATAAAATTCAAATAAAATTAAATGGATAAATAATTTTAATGACTTCATTGTTGACGAGGAGGTTTTATAATATTTAACTCCAACAAACAAGTATCAACTTCTTCTTTATTTTAGCATTAGCATTTTAATAAAAATCTTTATTTTTAATTTAGTTTTTATTCGAATAAAACTAACCATGTTGATTATTATCATTTCATGTAATCAGTTGATTAAAAAATTAACTAATATATATCTGCTTGAAGAAAAATGCTTCCCCGTACTTTACACGTGTAGCTAACAAAACGTGATATTAAAGCATGCACCATACATCTATCCGCACAGAATCACTCACTTTCCGATATATAAACGTCTTACCCCGCATTTTGCCGAGTCGGATATTAGGGTTTTCTTTTATCGCAGACTTGGGGCGGCACTGCAGAGCTACGAGTGGGAAGGAAAAATGGTGAAGGGCAGGCAAGGAGAGCGTGTCAGGTCGAGATGCTGCTACTCTCTTTACGTTTCTAAGTTCCTTATTCAATCGAAATAATTTGATCTTACATCTGTTTTCCTTGACAGACTATATGTTCGAGGAACAATTCTCGGCTACAAAAGGTAACATTAAAAAAAAAAAAAACCAATCCTCCTCATGGTTGCAACTGAAGTTAGTTAAGCGTATTGCTTGATTGATTTGGAGTTTGTTTGGATGTTAGGTCGAAGTCGAACCAGTATCCAAACACATCGCTCATTCAGATCGAGGGAGTGAACACAAAGGAAGAAGTGGCATGGTACGCCGGCAAGCGGATGGCCTACATTTACAAGGCAAAGACCAAGAAGAGCGGCTCACATTATCGGTGCATTTGGGGAAAAGTTGCTAGGCCTCACGGTAATAGCGGCGTCGTTCGCGCTAAGTTCAAGTCCAATCTCCCTCCCAAATCCATGGTAATAGAAAATTAATTAATTAATTAATTTTAATTATTTTATTTGAATCTTATAGACGTCTTTGTTTTGTTTTTGTTTAACAGGGAGATAGAGTTAGGGTTTTCATGTACCCCAGCAACATATAAGGTGCGATATAGCTATAGTTGTAACGCAGAATTACTTTGTTTATCTTCCATATTGGCTAATAATTTGTGTTTTTAGCTGATAAAAGTTAAATGAGAAACAAATTATTTATAAGGTGATGGACCTTGTGAGAAACTGTTGTTGACTAAATATTCTGTGTATGTTGGCTGGACTGAAGTTTTTGTTCCATCTTAGCTTTGGGCAAATATTATGTTGAACGCACCCAACATTATTACAGTGTATAAATCTAAATCTTCTCAATTTTTCTTCTTTGCGTAGTTGTACATGTAGAAAGCAGTGACCTTGGTACTTTTTTTATTAGTTTGCAGAAAATTAGAAGGAATAAGATCGTAATTTTCTTTTGCTGAATTTAAGGTTGCATCATTGGTATATTAGCAAAGAGTTGGGATTTGAAACTATTTAGTATCCTTGGCTTGGTTCATTTTATTGATATGGATTACTTAAGTGGTAGCTATTGAACTATGTTTTCCTTTAGTGTTTCAAATTTGTCTTGTATGTATAATTTAATTTGAATTTTTTTTCGCCTGCAGTGACATGATCCAGGTAGTTGCTAGATTGGCAATGTAAGGTGTATCTGTTGCATGTGGGATATGTTCTCTTAAGAGCTAAGTGTCAAGGTCTTCAACCTGCGAGTTATACTAGCTAGCTGTTTTGGCTTTGCATCTGTTCGCTTAGCGTGCATTTGGAAGACCGATGATAATGTTTATGCTTAGCTTTGATTTTCGAAAATTTCTTGATTTTGGCTTTTAAGTTAACTTCAGTCTCTTTTTACTCCCTTTTTTGCTATATTTAGAAGATCATTTCTAATGACCATGAATCTGCTTATTGCATGTTGATTTTTAAACTAATGCAATCTAATTTGTGTCATGTTTTAACATTGTTTAGAAGTCTAGTTTTGTGGAACCATCCGAACATTCCAATCTTTGGGTCAGTAAAAAACATATATCTGGACTTGGTGTAAGTTGAAACCTTACTTTTCTACTGGGTAATATATCATAGATCTTATGATATGCTTTAATGTCATAAAACTCCAGTAAGTTCTAAAAGTGATAACAAATCTTTTTGTTGGCAGGTTCCGTCTGTTTAAATGGTAGATTTTAATTCCATAATTCCATTAATTATTTGTAATCAAAGTTCAAACAATTTTTCAAATGCTAATAGCTTTTGACAGTTAAGTGAGCGATGATTTAAAATTTTTTGATCTGCAGCAAAATTTGGAAGTATGTGTGATTTGTAACTGGGGCACTGTCCACCGGTTTGATGTCCCTTTGAATCGAGTCCGAGAATGGGTGTTAAACCTTGGGTAACTATGAACAATTTGAGATGTGATGGGTGGATTGGAAGGATTTGAATTTGGGCTCATGCGTAATTGGCAAATGTTTTGATTATTTGTAGTTTGGACGTCGGGATTGCCAAAGTTGAATGTGGCTGATGAATGTTTTGATAAGGATTGTAGGGGTTAAATATATAGGTTATAGAAAACTATTTGTGTTGGCATGGCGCGGTTAGGGGATGGTCTCTTGGCTATCCTAATCATCCGTATGATGATCTAAGAGTTGAACGAAGATCCTGCCTTGACGAAAACTGAGGAGCACACGCGTGGACATAATTATTGACACTTGCTTCCTCGATTTCACCTATAAATAGGAGGAAAGTAGGAATCAATTTGTAGGATGAAATTGATTGACTCGAATCACGAGAACAAAGTAAAATTACAAGATTTAGCGCAAAATTCGAGTCGGTAATGTAACAATATTTTTTTGTCAATTATAAACTTGTTTCCTACCTATCATTTATTCTCGAAATCGTGAAATATATTCTTAGAGTTGTCATTTTTAAAACTGTAAGAAATGTTCCTTTTAAGATTCTCTCCTTATTCGATTTTTACCTGACCTTTGTATGATTTATGACGTGGAAATTTTTAAATTCAATGGTTATGATTTGATCTATTATATTTTAAATCCAACTAGACACCGCTTCTTTAGCGTAAACAAACAAAATTTTTTAAAGTCTTAAAGCGTTTTAACTTCGCATTCTTCTTCTTTTTTGTCTTTCATGGTTGTTCTTGTTATCTCAACGGTAAGGAGAGATTCTTTATATTTAGATTCACATGAGCATGGTAAGCATTGCTTTTTATTTTTATTTTTTTCCCTTCTGGTGTAAGTTTTGGTGTCAACTTGTTGAGCATCGGTTATAGGCTTGTCGGGGTAGGAGGGTATTTGGATCTCTGTGGGAATAAAACCAGAGTGTTTATATCCGTGAATGGGCATGGGCATTGCTTTACTAATAGAAGACACAATAAATTGAAATATAATGGATAGATTTCAAAAGCTCAAATATATAATAAATGAGGAGGAAAAAAAAAAAAAACGCAAGCAAAAGAAACAATAAGTGCAAAATTACAGCGAAGGGTGACTGATGCAGCTATGTGTAGTTGCTTTTTCTTGTCCATGCTAAAGATTGTAATTTGAAAAGTAAGATCGACAAAGAACAAGACGAAAAGTATTTGTTTTTTAATAAATAAAATTGTACCATTTTGGATGTAAAAAAAATAATAAATCAAATCCTAACCATTGCATTTAGAACTATCATATGTCATAAGATCATATAAAGGTTAGGTAAAGATTAGATCAGGAAGGTATCCTGGTCTTTATTAGAAAGTTCACAGAAGGTGGTTTTACTAGAAAGTTCACGTAGAAAGGCTACAGAAAGGTTGTTTGCTCAGGAGACATATATTGCAAGCAATGTGAAAGAGACTCAAAGCCTAAGGACAAGGCCTACATGGTAATAGATGGATGACTCAATTAGTTTAAAAAAAAAAAAGAGACTTCTAGACAAGTTAAGTCTTGTCAAATAAGTTATATTTAAGATAAAAAATGTTCAATTTTTAAAGTAAGAAAAGAAATTGCATGTTGAATTAAGAAAAAGATAAGGCAACTCTTATCAAGGTAATTTATTTGATAGCATTTAGAACTATCATATGTCATAAGATCATATAAAGGTTAGGTAAAGATTAGATCAGGAAGGTATCCTGGTCTTTATTAGAAAGTTCACAGAAGGTGGTTTTACTAGAAAGTTCACGTAGAAAGGCTACAGAAAGATTGTTTGCTTAGGAGACATATATTGCAAGCAATGTGAAAGAGACTCAAAGCCTAAGGACAAGGCCTACATGGTAATGGATGGATGACTCAATTAGTTTTTTTTAAAAAAAGGACTTCTAGAAAAGTTAAGTCTTGTCAAATAAGTTATATTGAAGATAAAAAATGATTCAATTTTTAAAGTAAGATAAGAAATTTCATGTTGAATTAAGAAAAAGATAAGACAACTCTTATCAAGGTAATTTATATAAATAATCATATCATTTTACCACTTGTATTAAAAAAAATAGCTTTTTGATAGGACTTTGATAATAAAAGTAATATATTACATTCGACTATAAGGACCACACTTATTGTATTTGGCTACAAAGACCATTAGCCAACAAATTAAATTTTACTTAACCCCTCATAGTTTAACTTGATCATTGGAGTGGTTTCATTGACAAAATTGTCCTCCTTTCATTTTTTACTTTCTCTAGGTTTGATAGTGATCATTTATTACATCTCACATCACCTTTTTTATATATACATTGAATATGAAATCAAAGATGATTGAGTTAGAAAGTCTCATGCCTTGTCTTATATAGAAGATTCTTATCTCCTTGGCATCCTTTTCATTGATATTCGTTGATGTCGAATATCTTTCGACCTTCAGCTCACCATTAAAATTTGTATTTAATATGGAAAATCTAACTTAACAAGAGGGAAATAGGAAAAAGGTAGAGAACAATGGTGAAAATTGGGAAATTTAGGCCATGTGTTCATCAAGATGGCTACTGTGTTTCGGTCAACCAAGGCTCAATGGCGTAATGGAGCTATACACATAGAAAATAAAGGTCAAAGGCGCCAGCAATATCCTCCCATGCTCAAGTTAAGGACAAAATATGGAGAGAAAAAGAGAAATAGTTGGTTGACCAGGGATAGATCAAAGATGGCGGATTATATAGTTTTAGGGTTAGAGAGTGTTCCAAACCTTAATTGGTAGCAAAGGAGCCTATTTATAAGAGTAACTTTTGCACAGGTATCACCATGCATGGTACTGGAGTGACACCTCATTGCATCCAAAGGAGTTGGTGATGATACCCAAGACCTATGGAGCTACTTGGAGAATAAAAAGGTCCTTTAGAAGACACTTGTAGGCTTGTAAGAGAGTTGGTAAGGACACTTGGACAAATAGCAATTTCCTTGAGAAGACTTGGATGAGCCTTGACATAGAGCCTAGTGCCTCTATTATTTTCTTAATTTTCAAGGAACTTGTAATGCTTCCGCCTAGAACCCAGAGCCTTCATTGTCTTATTAATCTTTGTGGGACTTGAAGTGTAATCATTAAACTCAGGGATATTTAATAAATGGTTTGCAACTCCAATTGAATGCTTTTCTAATATCCACGACCTTGACTGAGGAATTTGTGTGATACAATACCTGTTGTAATGGAACTGATAATTGTGTCGTTCATCGACCAAGTAGGGTGTTCATTATAGAATTATTTGGTCAACAAAAAAGTCTCGATACTTGGAGTAATGGCAAAGTCTTCATCGACTAGATTAAAAAATAAAGAACCTTTCCTTAAAACAAAAAATCAAATCACCACATAGGATAGAAACATATGAATTCTTTTGAAATAAAGGAAATCACTTTTTGATGATGTAGCTTCAAATATTAGTCTCATTGGTTATTCCAATTTTTCATCCAACAATATCGATTTGGTGTTAACATTGTAGCTCCATCAACTTACTAACTCTACACCTCTAAGTAACTTGATTTTCTTTCTTTTTACATTTTTGTCCTTTATCTTCTTTCTTCAGTATGCACTGATTGCTTCTTCTACTTGTTTCTTTGTTCAACAATTATGACATTCACGTGATAAATATTACTTCAAGTTGGCATTGTAGTCATTTCAAGAAGTTTGCATCTTGATTGAACTTTATAATAGCAATGTTGCTAATACGTCGATTCAGGTGATGGTTTAATGAGAATTTGTCTTAGAGATATATTGACATGAAGAATGTAATTGTTCTTTCTAGATTTGGAGAAACAAAAGAAGAAAACTTGTCTGGATAATAGTTGTATTTCATAACAATGCTAGTAATAAGATTTAGTGAAGGAATTTCAAAAGTTCCTTCCATTTTATTCAATATGCTCTCTATTCTTTCTTTTGCATTTGATGATTAAATAAAACTCTTTATTTTGGTAGCATTATGCAAAATATTATAAAATAAAAATTCTCATTTCAATTGATATTTGATCTAGGAAAATTTGTCTTTATTTTGGTTTATGTTATAAGTTTTTCTTTAGAAATCACATGGTGGTGATAGTTTTATGATTGAATTGTATTTTGGTTCTAATGTTTGTGGTTTTTCTCTTAATAACTGGAGTAAAGGGTTCTATGATTTTAAATATATGCTCACTTGGTTTGATCTTTTATATATTATGAAGAATGAAAATTTTGCGTGAAAATAGCTATCTGTGTGAGAAAAGGCTATAGAGATGTTTTCTCATTTTTGTGGGCAAATAGAGGGGCCATCTGTAGACACTTAATTGTTGAGCTTAATGCTGAAACACAGACGTGTGTTGAGGAAAAGAAATGACCAAATTGAGCTCGAATGAAAAGTGAGGTTTGTTAAGGTGAAGAACTATGAAGCTTATAAATTGACTATCGACTTCAAAAAATCACATAATTTAATCCAAAAGAAATTAGGTGATGAGTCATATCGTTGCAAATCTTTGGATGTCTAGTTTTCACAAAATTTTACGGTTTGAAAATCAAAGTTGAACTCAAAGAGTTATGCATGATCAAATAGACAAAGGTTAGGCAAGACAACACATGGAACAAAGAGGGAATCAAGGAGAAGTGGGCCACTACCAACTGGCTGTGGGCTAACCACTGTTCAATAGTGGAACCATTGGCCAACTTTCCCAGTATCAACTCGCAGTCCTCCCAAGAGGATCGGTTGTTCTTTGTAATATTTTGGAAAGTTTCTAAAAAACTTTCCTTTTTCAACTTGGCCCTCACCTATTTAAACATCCCCTTGGCTCACTTTCAATTCAAGGCATTCAAAAATCTTTTCTCTCCTTTTAGGATACACTTGTGAGAATTCTAAGGATTTCATTTTTAGTTCAATATTTTTCAGGCGTTTTATATTGCTAAACCCAAAAAGTGTACGTCTTAAGAGTAGTTCTTTCTTCTCCCTCATATTTTCTTATTTATTTTTCTTGCTTTCAAATAAGTATGTTTAAGTTTATTTATGCTTAGAATAAGCATGTTTAGATTTATTTTAAAGCTTAGGAGCATGATCAGGGTTTATAGAATTTTTTAAATTTTTTGTTTGTTTTACAAGATGGATAAGTGTGTTAGGATAAGTTCATTATCCCTAATTTATCTAAAATCATGATTAGGAGTTTAATTTCTTTGCAAATGCCTTAGAATCATACTTAGGAGCACATGATTAGAATCATACTAAGAAAACTTATAAATGCTTTGAATTATGCTAGGAAATAACATTATACTGGAATTGTTTGAATGTTTGAATTATGCCAAAAATGTCATGATTAGGCTGAAATTGTCATATTTTGCTATGATTACCATGAACTAGGCTATAAATGCCATGATTTACTATAATTGATATGATTAGGCTCGAAACGTCATATTTAGATAGAACTACTAGGATAGAATTGTCAAATTAGGCTAGAATGACCATGATTAATTTTATGGCTTTGTTTAGATTTTAATTGATTTATTATGAATATGCATGAAGAGACTTGATAAGCATTGAATAGACTTATATATGATAGTAAAAAGTTCATTCCTTATTGAGTCTCTAGTTAATTATTTAGAATGAATGAATGTATGCATGAATATGTTGTGAATTGAATGTTTGAATATTTAAAAGTGTTAGAAATACATTTATTTTATTATTGAAGAATAATTGGATGTAATCCTATTCCCTTTCCCTTATGTTTGAAAAGGAATGTAATTCTATTCTCCTTACCTCTTTCTATATATGAATATACAATTGTTTGGTTGGATATAACTCACATCCTTTAAAGAAGATACAATAAATAATGTGTGCATAAAACTAACAATATAATGATCTCAAAGACAATTTAAGATATTTCTATTTGATATATTGTGAAAGGATGAGAGTAATTTAGATCCCGAAGTGCGGGATCGATTGCCATCATCCATTTTTTAATAGAAAATTGGGTGGCAACTAAATTATCTAGATATGCCCATGGCTTCTTTGTATTCGCTTAAGTCTTAAAAGAGGTTTTGACATAATGTCATGGTCGCAAATACTCTGACGGGATGAAAGCCCCATTCACACCATCTTCTACTATTTGGTTCTCGATTTTCTTGTATTATTGATGCAAAATATTAGAGGATGCTTATTGTCTTCCTTTTATTTGATTGGCCTTGGAAGCTATGACATGACAGGGCCAACTGCTGATGTCAATATGATGGAAGATGCAAATTTGAAACATATTGTATCTGGAATTCACTTCAGAGAGTGAGCTCAAACTTTTATTGTGGTAGAGCCTCAAGCAAACCATGTAGTATTGGTCAATCTAGATGCTTACATGGCCTTACAAATTGTTACTATTAAAGTACTTGAGAGACTAAAATACAGGTAAATAAATCTCATTACCTTCTTCTTGTCTTTAACTTTTGATTTTGGAGTGGTAATCTTATAAGTTCTTTGGGTAAGTTAGTATGGGAATGTTGGTGGAATACTGCCCAAAAGATGAAAAGTCAAACATAGGAATCATTCCTTTTTTTCCTTATTTAATTTTGTGAATTTCATATGGTAGTTTTGGATAATGTGAAACGTCGAACTTACTGAATACGTGAACTAAGATTCTTCTTCTAAATATTATTAGTAGGGCTCATGCTACTAGCTTATATTTGTTTTGCTTCCATTGTTCTCATTTATTTTTTTTGAACAATTCGATGTTACATGTTTCTTTGCATAGGTATAATGTACTTTTATACATGGCAAAATGTTGCTATAAGCGATATTCACACTCATGTTAGACCTGGAGGCTATCTCCAGTATGTTATAGATATTGTAACATCTCTTGGTTTTGTATGCCAATCTTTTGATATTCTTGTTGATGGTGTTGAGAAAAGCAAGCTCATGAGAACCTTCGTCGAGGTTTAGTTTATGTTAATAAAGGTAAGATCGTCAACTTAAAATTGTGTATGCAAGTAGCTTATGGAGGCATGATTCACACCTTCTAAACATTCAGAATACAGACCTTGCATTAGGATGTTCCATTACATATTGCTTATTCCCAAACTTTAGCACTTTGGGGGTTTGAGGTTATAGCTTAACATTTGCTAGTTTATTATATTGTTATTTAACATGATACATATCCTTTTCAACCTATGTTTCATTTGAAGGACTTTTGTGAATTCTAAATTTTAATAATGCTTTTGTAGGAGAGCTCTTGGATTCTAGTATGAATTGTAGTCCAAGTTCTTATCTTGACAACCCTACAGTCTAGAGAAATAAATATAAGTATGATGTTGATAAAGAAATGACCCTTGTAATAAGTAGCTTTAAATGGTCTACAACTCATGGGACATCTATGAGTCATACAAATTGTTGAGTCTTAACTTTGCATAACAAATGAAAAGGCAATTGTATCCTCAACAAGAAATGAAAAAGTAAAGAAATGTCATTTTCAATAGAAAAATCCAAAATGCCCTTGATGTTGCAAGATGTCATCTTGGATTTGGGGAGCTAGTCCACGTCACCTCAAAATTGTCAACCAATCAGAAAATGCCGTGTTGTAGATATTTGTTGGTGAATCTTATAAAGGAAAAGGCCAAGAATTCCCTGAAGGAAAAGTGGAGGTGGCAACAAATAGAAGAAACAAGTGATTGTACAAATATAAAGGGTTGATTTTGACTGGAACATTGAGTCTGAATACTAGAAAATTGAGTTATTGTTATTAATATAAAATTATTTTAGATATGAACGTGAGCTCAAGGAAATAATTTCATATGCTCACTGAATCTGAAATGTCAGAAAGAATACTTCAGAAATGCATGATAGAAAAATGAAACAGTAATGTATATGCTTAGAATGTGAGACCCAAAAGTCTTCACACTGTATGTGACTTGAATTGAAGCTAGTGTTCAAAAGACGACTATGTTCGGATTGAATGGTGATACAGAAAGATCTGAGATGTGTTTGAGTGATGTTTCAAGTTGTACATGAACTAATGAAGAATATGGACACTTTTTTGGTGAAATTATGAACTGGTGAAGGCGTGCATGACTTGGACCGGAAATCTATGTGTGATTGCTGAATAATTTGGATGATTGTGAATGCCTTAACTGTATGCCTAGACTCTTTTTTATATTAATGAATGAAATAATTTGATAAGGATAGGAATAGTAAGAATATTAGTTGAAGTAATATTTTAATTATCTAGATAAGGTAGGGCTCAAGTATTTTATGTAAGAAAAATAATGTAAGATAATATGGGATAATGCCTGAAATAAATAATTAAAAATTATGTTAGATAATGCAAGGATAATGCATTAGAGGACTCTAATCCTAATGAAACCCTTTTAACATCTTACCTTCATCCTTAACCTTAATTGTTGATTACCAAAATACACCCAAGTGGGCTTGGGTTCAACGGATTAGGCTAAGGGGGCCTTATCTCTTTTGTTTATACTAACCAAACCACAACCCACCAAAGAGTCCTGTGGGTGGCTTGGGTCCATTTGGCCTGTGTTAGGTTCAGATTAAATACAGAATGGCTCTGTATTTGGATTTTGATTCTGATTTAGATTGGGTTCACTGGTATTTCGCCCTAGGCTTCAAGATTCCATGAACCATAACCTAATAGAGTCAGACATAATGTGTAGATAGAAGGTACATAAACTTTGTGCGTTTACAAACAGATGCTAGCTAGTCTTTATATATTTTAGGCTATTAGACTTTGAGTTCAGAGGCCTTTTTACTGTACTGATTATACTGTAATGCTACGAAATTTTGCAACAGATTTCAGATTTAGATATGTTTTGGGCTTATGTTATTGACCCTTTAGGCTTGGAGAAAATCAAGCATCGACGTTAAACCCTCTAATTGGGTTGGCCATATAGGATGTCGAAATGGGCCATCTAATTATTACTGATTATTCTTTCTAAGGCTGCTGTTTTGCTATTGCAGATTTTTCTATCAGGTTCATTGTCTTTTGTACTCTTGGGTTTCACTATGACTGTTGTTTAACTTGCTGTTTTGCTATTATTTACTATTCCTTTTGAGCTTGCCGCTTGTTACAGACTTTTCCTTTCAGGCTTATTTTTTTGTTGTTACAGAATTTGTCTTTTGGGCCTACAATTTTCTATTGTTCCAAGCGTTTCTATCTAGGCCTGAATCTTGTTTGGGCTTAAATACTTAGTGAGCCCAAGTCAGTTTTGCCTTAATTTTAATTGCTTGTAGGCTATTTTTAGCTTCCCTTGCATAGCCCGATCCATTAGCCTATTTGTGCTTTAGTGTTTGTTGATAAAGGACTTCTCTAAGCTTCTCTCTTACTTGGATTCAAATTTGAATTTGTCTTGAATTCACGACTTCTGTTGAAATTTTCCCTGTAATTAACACCTTCCAAGCCAATTTACATACTGCCTTTTGCTATATTTTCCCAATATATCACTATGGCCCTATAAATATATCACAGTTAAAATAAAAAAAAGGGTACTGCAACAAATTAATCATATAACAGAAACAAACTACCTGGGTGGCTATATTTTCACTCTTAACTTCAAAAGAAGAACGCAAATCCTTCTTTGAAAAAGAAGCAACAGAATAAACATTTCCCAAGTCAACATGTTCAAAACTAGGAGTGATAGAATGAAGTCTCTGCAAGCGAGAACTCTTACAAGAAGGAGCTTGTGATCCAAAACCACGAGGAGGACTATCCTTCTTGGTCCTAGAAGAAGTCCCACAGACTTCTTTGGTGTGACTTTTTCTATCTTGATAACCAAAGCAGAAGGTTTTGGAGAAGGAAAAAGACTGGGACGACGAGTCTTCACAGTACTACTGGTGTGAGAAACAACGTGTTTTGCATCTTAGTTCCATAGATTTCTGAAGAGCCTCTAGAAATCGGAGTGAAAGGGGAGGAAATCTTTGTATACAAATTAGATAAAGTAGCAAAAAACTCATGAAGCCAAGGAGAGCCATCAATTGCCTTAATACCAAATGGTTTCAAAAAAGGAGATCTTACAAAACCCAAAATAGATTCGAGAGTGACTTTCCAAAACTCATATATTCAGTAGAATGAGAACATTTCCTATAAACACCAGCTAGGGAAAAAAGTAAGTTGTTCATTCTTTTAAATTATTTCAAATGGGAAGGAACAAACCTAGCAATGACAGAAGGATGATCAGAAATGAATGCTCGAGGCACAGGCACAATTGTATCCAAACTAAACTGATGTAAAACCCTATAAGGATTATATGCAACAACAACGAAAGCAAAGTTGTCATCAAAACCAAGAAGACACAAATTAATGTTCCAAGCTATAATCTCTAAATACCAAATTACTAGTTTCATCTAAGGGTGGGATCGGGCCGGGCCAGGCCAGGCCAGGGTAGGGATGCCATCCTCATCACTATCCTCTATTTGAAGATTTATTCCTATCCCCAATTTGAAAATTAATCCTCATCCCTACCTCCATCCTTAATTTATTAAATCATCCCCATCCCTACCCCGTCCCCAACTACATAAAATAATATTATTTTTTATTTAATTATATCTTAACATTGTAACCATAACTATTTCAACTTTTAATTAACCTTACTTTTGAGCTTCGAAAATAGAGCAATGCTGATTTTATGGTTATTTTATAATTAATCTACTAATCCAATTAACTTAAACTTTTATAGAAATATTGTAAACACTTATCTGTAAGCATCTCAAATCTTAAAACGTTTTGAATAATAGAGGTATTTTAAATAATTTATGATTTGGGCTCTATCAATTCTGTCAAAAGTTTTCAGGATTGAACTCTCTTCATTTGTCAATACATTAAAAATTTGACTTAAGTGATAAAATTACAAAAATTTTTAGGATCAAACTAGGCTCAAAGATGAACAAATCTACAAAATTTCATAATTTTTTGAAATCTCTAGATCAAATAATTTTTGCAAAATTGATCTCTTGCAAAAAAGTTAAAATTCCACAATTGTAGATTCATTTTAAAAAATTCATAAAAAATCAAATACTCAACATTTTTTAGTAAAACATATTTTAAACGAACCATTGATATGTCTATTTTAACATATATAAATTTGAAAATTACTATAGAAATTTTGTAATCTCTATTATCCTCTAAAAATAAGGTTTATGTCTTTTTCATTTATCAATCATATATATATATATGTATATATGTATATATATATATGTATATATATATGTATATATGTATATATGTATATATATGTATATATGTATATATATGTATATATGTATATATATATATGTATATATGTATATATATAACGGGCTGGGCCGGGGAACACAATCCCTAGCCCAATCTCTATTTAATTTCGGAAAAAATTATCATTCCTATCCCCACCCTATTCCCCATTTCTAGCTTCCCATCCCCTCCCCAAACGGGCTGGAGATATGCGGGGGCCCTTCTCCATGGGCATCAGTCCCTGCTCTAGTTTCATCCATACAAAGCCTCTCTAGAATAATAGTAGAACATATTTTGTTAAAATAAGCAGGAACAAAAAATTCTTCAGTTTGGAAAATATATGGACGAGGACTAAATTAAATTTCATATTCCAACTACTTGATGATGTTTTCTTCAAATGATCTCTGATGAAGCTAGTGAGAGCATAAAGTATACCTAGTAGGAAAGATTAGCTTTTCACTCTTCAAGGATATTTGGGAATAATCAGATTTAATCATCCGCATTGAGCGAGGGAAAGGCTATTATATTTGTTGAACCTTTCAAGCAAGAATATCTGGAAAAGAAAGTTGACACTAGTGAATCGATCGCAAATTTTCAAGTCATAAAGTACTTCACAGTTATAAAGCCCATCCAGGAATTTGTATAAGAAACTCAAAAAAATTGAAGCCAACAGGAAACTGATTCCTTATGCCAAACGAATTGCCATGGGAAAACTTGAGGGATTACAACATCAAGGCCAGAATTTAAAAAAAAAATTGCTCAACTAGAGAGAAATTAAAGCCTCCAGTCTAAAATCAAACTCATAGCTCTTACTAGCAGAATGCACACCATTAGATATAGCACCAAAAAAGTATCTTATCCAAGGAGAGAAATTGGAATAAAAAGTCTTTTGATTACCAGTGAAAGTACATTGGTTCAGGGCTTCAATCGTGAATGGGCTATTTTTCTCCAGAATAAGGAAAATTCAGAATAATAGCTATATCTTCTAAAGTAAGAGTAAACTCACCCTGCAGCCACAAAGGTAAGAGTAGCATAGTACCAACGTCTAACGAATTACCTTAGGAAGGAAAAGTCCATATGAAGAGGATACCATCGAGAAAGAGTAACAACATTCACAATCTCAGCACAAGTAAGTTATTGAGAACTCTAACATCATTCAATTCAAAGTTCACCTATTCATTCTAACCAATAGAGGAGTCGAAGGACTACAGAAGTACAAGAGGAAAAAAGACAATTGTATCCTTAACAACAAATGAAAAAGTATAAAAATGTTGTTTTCAACAGAAAAATCCAAAATGTCTTTGATGTTGTGAGACGTTAACTTGGATTCAGGGAGTTGGTCCTCATCACCTCAAAATTGTCAACCAGTCAGGAATCATTGTGTTACATATATATGTTGGTGAATTTTATAAAGGAAAAGACCGAGGATTCCGTGGAGGAAAAGTGGAGGTGGGAGCAAATAGAAGAAACAAGTGATGGTATGACTGATTTTGATAGGAATATTGAATCTGAACACCACAAAATGCAGATGCAGTTACCTAAAATAATCTGCAATACAATCTTTAGGTACCCACTCATGACATTGAGCTTGTTATAGAGTGTCAATACTTTCTTTCCACTCTTCATAACCTTGACTGTCACATGGTTAAAATAAAATCTCATTCATCGTAACCTTTATTTGGAGCATATGATCATTAAGCATAGGAGTAATTGGATTTATCTTCCATAAAAATAAATAAACACCCTTATCAATGACTATAAAAACTTTTGAAAATTGCTACATGATGCATAGGATGCAAAAATGCAGATGCAGTACCTCAAAATAATCTGCAATATATTCCATGGTGCTTTAATCAAATAATTACCCCTTTTTCTTTAGGAAAATGTGATAATTCTATTTGACTAAATTAGAACTCTTTCTAATTGTTATTATTTCCAAAATAACTCATATTTCAATAATAATAACCACCATATTTTAGCCGTTAATTAACGAAATCATTTCTTTAGAGAATATCTTTTCAAAAATTAAATTAAGCTCATGACCACTATTTCAATTAATTTCAAGATTGCAATAGTGGAAAATTTCTTTAAGAAATAGTACTTAATGGTTTGCTTGGATCAATTTTATCTAATAGAAGATCAATCTTAGAAGACAACTATCATAAATTTTCATTCAGGAAGCAAGGCTGTAAGACGGGCCAAGTTGAGGCTTTTAGATAGCCCATGCATATGGACCAACAATGGAGGCCTTTAGATTTACATTAATTAAACCTTCTCTCACTCAAGCATTCACAAAGTTTGTGATTTTGATTTAAAATGTGTTTCATATAACTCTTTTCACACTATTTGAAAAAATTTTATATCCACATTTTAACTATCTTAATTAATCTCATTAATTAATTAAGATTATAATTTGTATTCTATTTATCAAACTCTTTGATAAATATCAAAATCATCTTGTTTAATTACTTTAAGCAATCTAATTAATTTAAGTAATTTAATTTATATATCCCATTAATCAAACACTTTAATTAATCATATATAAATTCCAACATTAATGCATGGACATGTTAAAGTGCATTGGTGTGGCATTTCCTTTTCTTTATATGGCATGTAACATGTCATTATTTCATTTAACACTTAAATAAAACAATCATACATTAAAGCATACATGGTATTAACACTTAGCCTTTTCCTAAAAATATTACATTAATACTTTCTTGAGTTCTTGTATCTTTACGTGTCTTCTTGGTATGTCTCTTGTGTTTGAATATGTCCATTAATTCTAAGAAAATTTTTAAAATTCAAAAATTTGAAAATTTGAAGCGCTTAATGAATTGTTTCAAAGCTGTATAGAAACTATGACAATTTTCACAGACACCCCTACAGATCTGGAACGTTTCTAGATTTGCCGTTTCACCACTACGTATTACAACTTTGATTTTACAGGCTATACCACTCCAATTTTGTCTCTTTTTTGGGCCATAAAACCACTAAAATAACGTGGACAAGATGGGAGATTAGCCAATAAATTGTTGCTCTCATATGGGCTCTAATTTCAAAATAAACTATGCCCGGAAAGTGAAACAACTTGGAACCAGCCTAGAATTGGGCTTGTATGAAGCCATGAAGCTCAACACCATGGATAAGTTTGCTACCCAGTAGCTATTAGGTGTCTTAAACCAGCCATTGGGTCATGGTTTAGTGATAAACCACCAAGTTAGGCCCATAAATCAATACCTAATACCCTAGTAGGCCAAAAACACCAAAATACCATGCACTTTCGGGATTCTTTTTTGAATTATGATAAGGATAAAATAATTCTTATCAGGATGATATGGAGAGATAATCACGACATCCTACCACTTCTATAAAAAACTAACTGTTTCATAAGACTTCGATAACAAGAGCAATATATTACTTTCGACTATAAATAGACCACACCTATTGTGTTTACTACAAAGACCACTGGCCAACAAATAAATTTTACTTAACCACTAATGGTTTGACTTAATCATTGGAGTTCGAATGATTTCATTGACAAAATTGTTTGCACTCTTTTCATGGTTTACTTTCTCTAGTTTTGATAGTGATCTTTTATTGCAATCCTCATTACTTTTCCATATAGACATTAAATATCAAACCAAAGATTACCGATTTAAAAATTCTCGTGTCTCTTATCTTGTTTAGATCTTTTATTTAAATACCATTCCTAAATAACAAAAAAAAAATTCTATTCACAATTCATCATTAGATTCTTTGCATTACAAGGAAAAGGTAGCATAATTATCTCGTCTTTCTATTTGATGCTTTTCTTGGTTGAAGAGTTGTGATCACCCTATATGAATTTTTCTAATTAAGCCTAATAATTTAAGCTCTTTTCTTCTTCCTTTCGGCCTATTGGATCAGACATGACTTGGAAGGTCTCTATCTCTTTTCATTTTCCTTCAAGGCTAGTGCATAGCACCCTCATGATTCTTGTGATTCCAACTCCCACTTTTATATGAAATTGCATTACCAAGAGGTATGTCAAAGTATTGCATTGTAGACGGATGGTCGGTCAACTATCATGAAGTTGACAAGCTTGATCGTCTAATGCGTGTTTTGTTCGATAGTAATGGGCTGTTCAATTCTACTTTAAAGAAGTCTGTGTACAGACTGTATAGTCTTCCTATCAAATCCAATTAAGCCTAAGAAACCCAAACTTCATGTCTTCATCAGGCTAAAAGCAAAGGTTCTAAGGCATATCCTGCCCCGGGCCCATGTTGCTACTTTTGAGTGTTCTACGGGAAAAATATTAGAAGATAAAAAAATACATTTTAATTGCTTTGACAAAACTTTTATAATTTTTAACTTTGTTGAAATGTAAATTTCTACTCTTCAATAATTATTATGATTCTTTTCTCTTACTCAAATTACCGTCTTTTCAAGTTCGTTTTAAGGGCCACCGCTTTGTTAGCGAATGCTTGCCCTTTAAAAGCAAAAAGGATCTAGCACAGTTTAACCCAAAAACCCAAGTTCCAATTTTCAAAGAAATAAAGTCGAACTGCCGTTATGTCAAAACTGTTTTAGGCGGGGTTTATTTTCGAACTTAAGAAGAGGGGCTCTGATTGATAGGTATAATAAAGTAAATATAAAAATTTGGCCATATAATATGATAGTAATCAGATAGCATGCACTCTCATAAAGGTTAGGTAAAATTGAAGTCCCGAAACTGATTATAAATCTACTCGTTCAAACGCAAAATATCCGGAAGTCCTATGCCAATATGATAGCTTCCCAGTAATTTATTGAATTCTGACTTTAATAAGTAACAATTGTAACTTAGATGTGTTCTTTTATGAATCCAGTATTTTTGTTTTCAATTGAATTTAAGAATATGTGGTTGATTTTGAATTATTTTGAATTTTGAAAAGAATATGTGATTGAGATTGAATATAAATTGTATTGAGAAATATGTAGGACAAAAAACAGAATTTGGAAACAAGAAAGAACAGAGCCAAAGGAGAGTCGGGTACCGACATGCTTATATAGATTTTTCCAAACTTGAGGTAACACTTCCGAAAATGGGGGCACGGAGGTCGTCAAAACATGCCCAGCAGCCATGGGCTTTGCTTTTGCAGCGGGAACGACTGATGGGCCTGGAGCTTTTGATTTCAAGCAAGGAGATGACCATATATGTCTAACGCTTCTGACTCGTTTTTTTCTTTTTCCATTTATAAAGAATTCCTTGGATGTTGAAACTACCAAATTCTGCCATGATTCTATTTTCAGTGTTCTTTCAGGGGAATGCCTTCTGGCAATTTGTGAGGAACTTGCTGAAAAATCCAAATCAGGAACAGGTCAATTGTCAGAAGCCAAAGCCAATTCTGCTCGATGCTGGTGAAATGAAGGATCCATATGACTGGGCGGTGTGTAATTTATTGGGTTGGATCTTCCGTATGTGATTAAAGTAGCCCATAACAATAAATTGAATATGTGCATTAGCCCTGTGTATATTATAATACTTCAACTGGATAAATAGATTGGATGTGGAGCCTCAGTATGTAGTAATAGTCACAAGCAAGGTGCGGTTCATCCAAATTCATATTCGTGACAGATCCAAATGCAGGATTTGAGTACATGGGAATGTGTGGAAGAACTCACATAATGTCATGAGATCAAAAAATTCTCAGCATATGCCTATGATTTTCCTGTTTGCAACATAATGTGGCAAATCTCAGCAGCCATCAGATTTGATCGATATTTTTGGTATAGAATACCTGTTTAACATGATGCTTGGTCTGTTTAACTCTTGCACCCGTTATTTTTCGCGATTTCAGCGGATTAAACTTGGGGTCTTTGTGATTAGCGTTATGATTGATGCTTTTAGGTAATCACTTGAAAGAATTTCGATTCATTCTTGACTATTAGTTCCTTATGATGATTAGCTGTTTTTTGGATTTATATGAATATATGTTGATTATTGTACTTTGTATTGCATTATTTATGCAGCCTTCAATTCCTCCAGTCCAAATTTTGCGAATAGGGGAACTTGTTATTCTCTGCGTACCAGGAGGTAAGGGATGGAAATTGTTATGTTTTATTATATTTTCTTCCCCTAATATTCCTCAGACCATTCACATCATAATTTGAATGGTTTTCAGTTTCGGAAAGAAATGTTATGGATCCATAGATTAGCATTGTCTTAGAAACTTCAATCAGCTTTTATGTATACCGAAGCTCCATAAGTAGTATCTCACTTGTTCATATTAAGAATGATCTGAGAAGTTGCCCGATTCTCCTCTATAGCGTTTTCCATGTTCCTCACTGCTTCTATCTTCAATCTATTGCTCCTTGCAGAATTTACAACCATGGCTGGAAGGCGTCTTCGTGAAGCTTTTAAGACAGTGCTCACCTCTGGAGGTAAAGAGAAATTCAATAGCAATGTCCATATTGTCATTGCAGGGCTGACAAATACGTATTCGCAATATGTGACCACATTTGAAGAGTACCAGGTGCAGAGATACGAGGTCTGTATTATTGGTTCTGCGTTTACCGGCACATTTTATATTTTAGCAAGTTGAAGCTTATATACTTTGTAAATAAGGTGCAGTTATCTATTAAAAGTATTTGACATCTCCAAAAACGGGAAAACGAGTGAAAATAAAAGCCGCTGCCATCACACCTATGAACTCAATCATTTTACCAAACACTCCAGAGGAATATAAAGAATATGCGAATTTCATCTTTTGAAATACACAGAAGTCAAATCGTCATAGTTTTTGGCAGACGTCTTACAACTGGGAACTTTGTTTGTCAGGGTGCTTCCACTCTTTATGGTCCACACACACTCAGTGCCTATATTCAGGAGTTCAAGAAACTAGCAGCGGCTCTCGTCAATGGTCAAACTGTTGAGCCAGGTCCGCAGCCCCCTGATCTCCTTGACAAGCAAATTAGCTTGTTAACACCAGTGGTCGTTGATTCAACCCCTGCTAGTGCGAATTTCGGGGATGTTAAAACTGATGTGCCACAGAATTCGACCTTCAAGAGAGGTGAAATAGTGACAGTCACCTTCTGGTCTGCTTGCCCGAGGAACGACCTCATGACGGAGGGCACATTTGCACTGGTCGAAATTCTTCAGAACAAGGAAACATGGGTTCCAGCTTATGATGACGACGACTTTTGCCCACGGTTTAAGTGGTCAAGGGCCGCAAAACTCAGGCCCCAAAGTTATGCAACTATAGAATGGAGGATCCCAGAATCAGCGGTTTCAGGTGTGTACAGAATAACACATTTTGGTGCTTCGAAGAGTCTCCTGGGTTCAATCCTTCATTTCACAGGTTCATCTAGTGCCTTTGTAGCCCTATAGGGAGGAGATTCTATTGTATTTCCACTGCTCAGCTCTTTACTTGGAAGATAATTATAGTCCAGAAAAGAAAGCAAACCCAAACAATGAAGTCATTGAGCTGTAAAATATATAATTATATACAACAAAGAAAATCAATCTCTCCTGTTCGACAACTATTATCAACTACTCTTTATCTGTGTGCATGCTTCCGTACTTTTCCATTTTTATGACTTTCACTTCCAGAATCTTACCTGGAAATAATGCACGTTGGCACTGCACGAGAAGGCCCGATGCGAAGACGATGCCATTTGTTCTCTTCTAATTAGCCTGCTTTGAAGTCAAAATCCCTCCTTCGACTGCCTTCTCACTGAAAACCTATGTTGAAGCGGTGTGGAATTGGTGCTTTATTCAACTGTTTCAGCTCGAAAATTACCTGAACATTCTTGAAACATACCTGACAACGAAAACAGCCGTTTATTTTCACGTTTGAAACAGCTGATACGAACCGTCATATGTAATTGTAGTACGCCCCACAAAATATTCATATCCTGGGCCCCGCTTCCGCTCACCATGCACCTAGCGTGAAACCAGGGATGCAGCCGCACTTGGACGACTGGGGGCAATTGGCCACGCTGAGTCCGATGTTGTCATTAATTATTTTTTTTATTATAATTGCTTTTAAGACATTATTTAAACATGGAAATGGATCACTTTATATACTAAATGATAAAAAATTAAATTATTTTATATAAAATATTTATTTATTTAATTTTTAACGTCTATGTTATGGATAAAGAGCCATGAAAATATAAAATAATCTATCTTTTTATTTTATCATTTCATAATATTTATCTTTTATAATTAATAAAAATTTTCTAAATCTTTTACTCTCATTTGTTTGCCAATTTATTTTTCTTTTTTCTTTCATTTAGGATATATCTTTATCTTTTTAATTTGAGAACCTCTATATATAAATATTTTTTATATAAAAAAATTAATAAGATTTGATATAAATGAAACTATAATATAATATTTTGTAAACATAAAATGAAAGAAAATTATGTAGATACTAAATAAAAAGACTTAATGCGTGAATTTCATATCAATTATTTTGTTCTATTTTAGCCCCGGTAATGGAATTTTTTGGCTCCGTCCCTGCATGAAACGCCATCTCCTCATTCTCTTGCCGCGTATTCTTCTAGCCTCGAAGAACCACCGAATTTTACCGCAACATGGAAATACCGGAGCCTGTGAAGAACAGGTTTCCATGGGCCACGATCGCGCTGGTCTTCGCGTGGTATGCAGCAGGCATAGCTGTGCTTCTTTCAAACAAGTACCTCCTCAGCAACTATGGTTTCAAGTACCCGATCTTCCTTACCATGTGTCACACGACTGCTTGCTCCCTGCTGAGCTATGTTGCCATAGCATTCCTGAAGGTGGTTCCCATGCAGAGCATAAACTCAAAGAAACAGTTCTTTAAGATAGCGGCGTTGTCACTTGTGTTCTGTTTTTCGGTAGTTTCCGGAAACGTGTCCCTCCGGTTCCTTCCAGTGTCGTTTAGCGAGGCGATTGGTGCAAGCACCCCGTTTTTCACTGCTGTTTTTGCTTATTTGATGAGTAAAAAGAGGGAAGCTTGGCTTACTTATGCTACTCTTGTGCCTGTGGTTGCTGGAGTCATCATTGCTAGTGGGGTAAACTTTTTTTTTCAATGTTTCGGTTTCGATTTCTTGTTTAGTTTGATCAGATTGTGAGGATTTTAATTTTATTTGCTAACCTTTGCCTCACCTTAATTTCAAATTGTTATGAAAATTTTATCAAACTTTAAGAATTTACAAATGGATATATGAAACGGATTAATCTCGCAAAAAAAATAATTTTTTGCATAAATTCAGTTAGTAATTTTTTTGTCGCATCATGCATAAATAATAGTGGTCTGTTTGAATTAGTTTCCTTTACTCTTCATATTTTGATTTTTAAGTTTCTTTATTTCCTACAATGGATGGATATCATCTTTAGAATGATGCGTAATGTACATGAAAGCCTATCTTTGTCTAGTATTTATTCTTGTAACTGCAAGGTTTCCAGATTTGTAGTGTTAATATTCTATGCATATGGTTATGCATGGTGTGTAACCACTGACATTATACAAAGCTCTTCTAAAGCTTAGATTTTTGTGGAATGGGTGGAAATGCCATCCCATATTGAGTTTCTTTATCAGTTTCCATGGGGATAATTTTATCAACCGTTCAATCACAGAGAACTGAATAAGATCTTATTCATCTGCTTAATTTTTAACAAGATTGATTTTTTCTTTTTCCTTTGATCCCTTCGAACTAGAAAATAACAAATAGTATAATAAGTATTATTCTTTGTGAATGCCCTCATGCTTTTGCACCTTGCGTACAATGTCTTTTGTTTTGCTTGTTTTTCTTTCGCGATTTATCCGAGAGAACAGATTGTTGACTTGTATGTATTTGAATCATGTGGCGGTAGAGTGAACCAAGCTTTCATCTGTTTGGGTTTATCATGTGCATTTCCGCCACGGCTGCCAGGGCATTTAAGTCTGTGCTTCAGGGCATTTTGTTGTCTTCAGAAGGGTAATGAGTCTCCTCTTCTTCTTCAGGGCATTTTTTTTTTGGCTATTTCAAAATCGTAGAGCAATTAGGGACATTAGAAACTTGATTTTGGCACTCATTTCTCCCTTACAATGACAACTTATTAGGGAAAAGCTAAACTCTATGAACCTCCTGATGTACATGATGCCTATAGCTGTGCTGTTCTTAGTTCCTGCAACTCTGTTGATGGAGGAAAACGTACTTGGAATTGTATTAAATCTTGCAAAAGAGGATACTAAAATAGTTTGGTACCTTGTCTTCAATGCTTCTCTAGCATATTTTGTGAACCTGACCAACTTTTTGGTCACTAAACACACAAGCGCTTTGACTCTCCAGGTACGCATCCACATAGTTTAGTTCCTCTTTCTTCCCCATTTAGTTAAACTAGTATTATGCGCTCTGAAAATTACCATGTGGATTCTGAATTTTGTTACAGGTTTTGGGGAATGCAAAAGGGGCTGTTGCTGTAGTTATCTCTATCTTGTTATTTAAAAATCATGTGTCAATGGTTGGGATGATGGGATACACACTCACAGTTACTGGAGTTGCTTTGTACAGTGAAGCCAAGAACAAGTACAAATGAGACTTCTATGATAACCAAGCAGTTTACAGCAATCGCTCTAACAGGTGCTTCCAGCTAATGCCATATATTATATCTGCACTTATAATTCTCTATTTGAGATTGGGAAGAAGACTTCTGTCTGTTCTAGCCAACCTTAACGGAGGATGGCATATCGTTACAAGGCACTCCTTGGCCATTGTGGCGTAAAAAGTGTTAAAAATGTTTTCTAAATTTATTAATTATAAACCAGAGAGATGAAGATCCCAAATCACTTGTATGATAGCTTGTAAGCATATTATATATAACATTGTACACCACAATTATATATACTTAATATAATAATCTTCATATTTTGAATTTAAAAAAAGGATGGTCTTACGTTACATCTCCATAAATATTAGAAAAATAATAGATAGAAAAAGGAATAAACTTTTGTTTCATGCAATAATTAATACATTAAATGAACCAATAAAAATAAAAATAAAACAAATAAACAAACTTAATCCCTTAATTAATTGATTGATAATATATTTGATTATACGTAATAAGGGGGTTCCGATACAAGAATAATACGATTTCCATCTCGTAGTTAGAGTGACACGACGGATGCCACCTGCACTAGCAAGCCAACCTACGAATGACACGCACTTCAATAGCCTCCAGCTCTCACGCTTCTTCTTCTACACACCACCAATACTCCAAACCAAATTGAAGTTTCTGTTGTAATAAACAATTATAAATGAGTTAGATTTTTACACCAATCCCATCTCAATCGTACAATTGTCAACAAATAATTGGAGACATCGGCGGTAGCGAGGCGATATATACCCTTCCAGGCCACTCGCGCGGTTTGCACCAATCAAAGGTAAAATTACATTTACTTTAACTGCTGCTCCATCCTCATTTTGTCGAGAGAATCTGTGAGAGGGATCTGTGATGCTATGGGGGCATTACCCCCGTGTTGATGCGACGAATTTTGGTTGGCCCGAGACATTGCCTCCGATATAAACGTTCTCCACTTTGTCTCCATCACGTCCCACTTTCGTCTCGTCTCGTCTCGTCTCTCCTAATTTCTCTCCTAACTATTTCTTTAAGTCTTCATCGCTTCAAATTTTTCCTCTTGATCTTCTATTTCGACGGCCCCATATTTTTCATATTAACTCCTTAATATTACGGTCCGCTTAATTTACTTGTTAGAGTGACCCAAATATGTATAAGGCTTAATCTAACTTTTAGAAAGCTTGCAAGCCCAATCCCATCTTTTAGAATTCTCTAGCAAGATAAGAATTATCTCTTGTACTTATCTACTCTTGTACATATCCAGTAGATCATTCTAATAAATAGTAAATTAGGACTCTTAGATGCATTAGATCTTAACCATTCATTTGAGAGGTGGTTCACTATAAAAACCCCTCCAATGCTCATTTGTAAATCATCCAAGCAAATCCAAGCGATACAAGCAAAGTTGTAAGCAAGCTTTCTAGTGTAATACAAAGCTCTCTTGCTTAGCAATACTTGTATCCATTTTCTATCTCTTCTTTTCTTGCCTACAAAGTTCTTCAGCTCAACGATCCTCTCTTTTCCTTGAACGAGAAGGCAAACTACAAGGCTTACTTAGCAACTTTCGAGTTCAAGTTGCCTAAGTGCCGCACGAGTGTGCTGCGCAAACTTCTAAGCTCGTGACAGTTGGTATCAAAGCACAGTTTGAGCACAAGAGCATGGCATCCGACCTTGAAGTGACCATGAAGGAGCAAGTTCGTGGAAGAGAGGAGCAACCTCAACCACGCCAACAAGGAAAATGAGGTAAGTCCAAAGCTCTACCCTCGGAGTCTTTAGAGCCTCGTGTTGCTAGCTTAGAGCAAGCTATCTCGGTGATGGAAAATGCAATTGAGGGCCTCTTTGACCGTCTCGAAGGCCTAAAGACAGAATATAGAGAGATCACTCAAGCCACAAAGTCCAACATCATTGAGTTTAGCAATGCCTATGAAAAGGAGCTACACAACCTTATACGAGAGCTCATGGGCTTACGGACCTTTGTCGAGCATGAGTTGCGAGCAATCCATGTGGAAGTGAAGAAAACTCGCATGGAATGGTGGAAGCATCAATGTGATCGTGCTAACCCGTCTTACACAAGCGGTCTAAGCACCATGCACGTGCCTACTCCTGGCACATAGCACTCGCAACGCCACGAAAGTTGAAAACTTCCTATTCAGCTTGGAGCAATACTTTGAAGCCAAACGTGTCCATGATGATGTTTCGAGGATCGGCATTGCACCCATATTTCTACGAGATGCAGTCCAATTGTGGTGGCGTCGTAAGCATGGCAACGCGGGTAGAGGCATCTTCGCCCTTCGCACATGGGAGGACTTCAAGAGAGAACTTCGGAAGCACTTCTCTCCTAGCAATGCTGAAAAGGAGGCAAGGGGCCGCCTCCGTCAATTGACGCAAAGCAACACCATTCGGGAGTATATCAATGAGTTCACCACCATCCTAGAGATCGAAGACATGTCCGAAAAGGACTCTCTTTTCTACTTCTTTAACGGACTCAAGGATTGGGCGAGGGTCGAGCTTGAAAGGCGCGGTATACAAAATCTTGATGATGCCATAGTCGTAGCCGAATCCCTTATAGACTACACCTCCCAATCCAATGAGAGGAAGGCCAACCATGGAAAAGGTGAGGGAGAGCGAAATACCAAGAAGGACCATACTCGAAAGGAAGGTGGTGCACGTAAACCATCCAGGGGAGACAAGCGCGACATACCTAACAAAGGTAAGTCCGATGCCCCTAAACCAAAAAGTCCTTGCTTCATTTGTAATGGCCCTCATTGGGTGCGTGATTGCCCAAAGAGGAAGACCTTCAACGCCCTAACCCGCTCAACATGAGGGCATACAAAATGAGGAGCCACAAGCAGGGATGGGTTCTCTCCGTACCATCGACGCACTCAAAAAACCCACACTTATCCAAAAGGGTCTCATGTATGTGAGTGCCACAATCAATGGCAAGGATGTGTGTGCGATGCTTGATACAGGAGTCACGCATAACTTCATCTCCATGGAAGAGGCCACAGGCTAGGCCTCAAATATACCAATGGGGGAGGCACCATCAAGGCGGTAAACTCACCCGCCAAGACAATATTGGAAGTGTCCAAGGCAACATCGGTACAACTTGGCACATGGAACTGTAAGCTTGATTTCTCCATCGTCCACATGGATGACTTTCAAGTAGTGCTAGGTATGGAGTTCTTCGACCAAGTCCATGCTTTCCCCATACTAGCCTCTAACTCCCTTAGCATCCTCGATGGGAGTCAATCATGCATGGTTATGGCGGAACGTGCAACGAAGGTAGAGAGCAAGATGGATCCAAGTTTCCTTGCCACCATTCGAGAACTAAATGATAGGGAGGACATCACCATTTTCAAGGACCCATTGCCAAGACGGGTCCAAGTCATCCTTGAGGAATACAAGGACATCATGCCCCAAAAGCTTCCAAAGAAGTTGCCTTCACGACGGGAAGTGGACCACCAAATTGAGTTGGAGCCCGGTGCCAAGCCGCCAGCCATGACGCCTTACCGCATGGCACCACCCGAACTTGCGGAGTTGAAGAAACAACTCCAAGACTTGCTCGATGCAGGCTACGTCTAGCCCTCGAAAGCTCCATATGGTGCACCCGTCCTCTTCCAAAAGAAGAAGGATGGATCCCTCCGCATGTGTATCTACTATCGGACACTTAATAAAGTAACCATCAAGAACAAGTATCCGATTCCACTAATTACGGAGTTGTTCGACCAACTTGGGAAGGCTCGATACTTCACCAAGCTTGATTTGAGATAGGGGTACTACCAAGTGCGCATTGCCAATGGTGATGAACCAAAGACCGCGTGTGTGACAAGGTATGATGCTTATGAATTTCTTGTCATATCATTTGGCCTCACCAATGCACCCGTCATATTCTGTACCCTCATGAACAAGCTCTTCCATCCCTACCTTGATTGGTTCGTGGTAGTCTACTTGGACGACATTGTCAACACAACTCTTGAAGAGCATGTGCAACATCTCTAACAAGTCTTCCAAGTGCTTCGTGACAACGAACTCTAAGTCAAGAAGGAAAAATGCTCCTTTACTCAACAAGAGGTAGAGTTCCTTGGCCATCGAATACAGGATGGGAAGCTCATGATGGATCAAGTAAAGGTGAAGGCCATTCAAGAATGGGAGCCGCCTACCAAGGTACCGAAGCTACGATCTTTTCTTGGGTTGATGAATTATTATCAACGGTTTATCAAGGGTAACTCAGCCAAAGCCGCCCCACTCACGGATCTTCTCAAGAAGAACCACACATCGCATTGGTCTGAAGAGTGCCAACATGCCTTCGAGGAGTTGAAGAAGGCAATATGCGAAGAACCGGTATTGGTACTACCCGACCACACCAAACCATTCGAGATGCACACGCACGCGTCCGACTTTGCCATGGGAGGAGTTCTCATGCAAGAAGGGCACCTTATTGCATATGAGAGCCGCAAGCTCAATGACACGGAATGAAGATACACGGTCCAAAAGAAGGAAATGACCGCCATCATTCATTGCCTATGGGTTTGACGACACTACTTGCTTGGCTCACACTTTGTGATCAAGATCGACAACGTGGCAACAAGCTACTTTCAAACACAAAAGAAGCTGAGCCCCAAACAAGTACAATAGCAAGAGTTCTTGGCTGAGTTCGACTATAGGCTTGAGTACAAAACGGGGAAGTCAAACTTTATGGCTGACGCCCTAAGTCGCAAGGCGGAACTTGCCATTCTAAGCATGAGTCGTCCATAAAGTGTGCTCGTCGACTGAATCAAACAAGACCTAGAGCACAATACCTTAGCCAAGAACCTCTTGAAATTGGCAAGTGAGGGGAAGACACGACGCTTTTGGCTTGACGAAGGCCTACTCCTCACAACCGGGAATCGTCTCTTCGTGCCAAGATATGGGAATTTGCAGAAAGAGATCATCAAGGAGTGCTATGATTCCAAGTGGGCTGGTCACCCAGGTATGGCACGAACCCTTGCACTCATGCAAGATTCCTACTATTGGTCTCAAATGCGGGAAGACGTAGAGGGCTATGTAAGGACTTGTCTTATGTGCCAACAAGACAAGGTTGAACACCAACGCCCCGTGGGTTTGCTAGAACCCCTACTCACCGCAGAAAGGCTATGGCAAGGCGTCTCGATGGACTTCATCGTGGCCTTGCCAAAATCTGAGGGATGGAAGCATAATGGTGGTAGTTGATTGGTTTAGCAAGTATGCCACCTTCATTTCTGTCTCTGCGGATTGCACTGCGAATGAAGCTGCTCAAGCATTCCTTAAGCACGTAGTGAAGCTATGGGGAGTTCCACAAAACATCGTGAGTGATCGTGACCATCGTTTCATCGGTCGTTTTTGGGAAGAGCTCTTTAAAATGTTGGGGACCAACTTGAGCTTCTCAACAAGCTTTCATCCCCAAACCGATGGGCAAACCGAGCGTATCAATGCCTTACTTGAGCTATATTTGAGGTATTATGTGAGTGCTCATCAACATGATTTGGCAAAGTTGCTAGACGTTGCCCAATTCTCATATAATCTCCAAAGGAGTGAGGCAATGGGTAAGAGTCCATTTGAGATTGTAACGGGACAACAACCTTGACTCCACATGCCATAGCCTCAACCTATGAAGGGAAGAGTCCAGCGGCATACAAGCTCGCAAAGGAATGCCATGAATAAGCCGACATCACGCGAGCATGCTTAGACAAAGTCGCCAAGAAAATAAAGAAATGGGTAGACACTAAGAGATGACACCTCGCATTTCAAGAGGAGGACTTGGTGCTTATCAAGCTACTACCCCAACAATTCAAGTCATTTCGCAAAGTGCACAAGGGGCTGGTATGAAAATACGAAGGTCCCTTCCCTATTGTCAAGCAAGTGGGCGAAGTCTCCTACAAAGTCCAATTGCCATCTAACCTCAAGATCCATCCGGTCTTCCATGTGAGTTTTCTCAAGCCCTATCATGAAGACAAGGAAGATCCAAGTAGAAGCGAGTCCAAAAGAGCACCCACAACCGTCGTCACCGCATTCTACAAGGACGTGGAATGCATCCTTGCGGAACATGTGATATGAAGGAGAGGAGTTCCACCATACATCGAATACTTGGTAAAGTGGAAAAACTTTCCGAATAGTGAGTCCAGTTGGGAACACGAAGACGTCTTGTGGTAATTCGGTGAGCACATCCAACGCTACAAGGATGAAAACGCACCGAGGACGTCACGTAATTAGGTGAAGGAGGATGTTACGGCCAGCCCAATTTGCTTGTTAGAGTGGCCCAAATATGCGTAAGGCTTAGCCTAACTTCTAGAAAGCTTGCAAGCCTAATCCCATCTTCTAGAATTCTCTAGCAAGATAAGAATTATCTCTTGTACTTATCTACTCTTGTACATATCTAGTAGATCATTCTAGATAGTGAATTAGGACCCTTAGATGTATTAGATCTTAGCCATTCATTTGAGAGGTGGTTCACTGTAAAAATCCCTCCAATGCTCATTTGTAAATCATCCAAGCAAATCCAAGCAATACAAGCAAAGTTGTAAGCAAGCTTTCTAGTGTAATACAAAGCTTTCTTGCTTAGCAATACTTGTCTCTATCTTCCATCTCTTCTCTTTTTGCCTACAAAGCTCTTCAACTTAATGATCCTCTCTTCTCCTTGAGCGAGAAGTCAAACTACAAGGCTTACTTAACAACTTTCGAGTTCAAGTTTCCTAAGTGCCGTACGAGCGTGCTGTGCAAACCTCTAAGCTCGTGACATTAAGGTATCAACATCATCTATTTACGTATGTTATAACTTTTACCCCCACCAGCAACTAGACTTAGAAACTTTTTTTTCCCATTTCTCACTTAAATCTTAAAAGATTTAAAACATTAGTAATTTTCTTATTTGTTTCCTAAAGTTATCATTTAATTTAAGTGATTTATTACTTGTTAGAAAAAAGTGAAATTTTTTTACTTAAATCCAAAATGGTAGATGTCTAATTCTACGACAATTTTTTGTTCCAAAAATATCTATTGTATTTTTATAATATTATTAAATTAAAAATATATAATTTTGAATAATAATAAATATTTAAATTCATATTTTTATTTTTATTTATTAAAAAATCTGGTGGTGGAGGTGACCAGGAAACTACCAAACCCGACAATCATCGTCGTCGCCGATAAAGGCTACTGTGCTTGGCTCGAGTCCAACAATATAACCGGTACCATCATGATCTTCTGCGATCAATCTACAAGTTATTTGGAGTGGTTTTCGAAGAAAGAATGCATTTGGTGGAAAGATATTGAGAAACATTCGGTTGATGAATGTTTATGGGTCTTTAATGGCCAAACACCGTCCTATCCTCCAAACTACTCCAATAGCCTTGCAAATCGAGTGTAGACGATCCTGGTGGTGTTGGAAGTGTCATCGGACGCGTGACTGTGACAGCTGCTGATGACGGTTTGCGATCGGCACGTTTCGACGGTTGTTCAAAATTTTTTAAAATTTCATTAAAAATAAATAAATAAATAATTTTCTATTTATAAACATATCTATTTAATTCATCATAATATATTTACCATAGTAAAGAAGACATATATTTTCATAATAGGTAATTTTATTATTAAAATATTGATTATTATTGTTATTAATATCTTAATTTAATTTTGTTAAGTATTTATTTAATTCATCATAATATATTTACTGTATTAAAGAAAATATGTATTATTATAATAGGTAATTTTATTGTTAATTTTTGAGTATTATTGTTATTGATATCTTTATTTAATTTTGTTAAGTATTTAATTTTTAATGTCTACCATATTAAATATTAATACTAAGGGTAAATATGCCACATCAAAGTTAATTAATACACTTAATACTTATTTGAAAATTGAAAATTAAAAAATCATTTAAGTGAGTCAAATTAAGTGCTAATAAGTGTTAAGTATTAAAAAGTCATATTAAGTGTTAAGCGAAAAAAAAAATCCTTTAATATTTTATTATTTTATACAATACAAGATATTTAAATGAAATACTGTACTGTGATTAGAAATATAGTTAGAAATTATTGTATTACCTATTATTTACTATATAGATTACTATATGGATTGCGACAAAATCTTTATTTCATAATTAATTAATTATTTTATTATTGTGATTACATATTTATTTTTATTTATTTTTTGGAGTACTAGGCAACCTAAAATTTTCTTGAATGATATTCAAGAAAAGAGTACTCTAAAGAAATTCATAGAATCAGAGGAACTATTCCTTTTGGACGAAATGATAAAGGAATTCCCGGAAAGACCAAAGGTCTTGAGCGACCGATCTGGCAGAACAACTCAAAAGATAAACAAGTATCGTTAATTTCTCTATGCTCATTCCAAATTCAAAGTACCATTTGCCGTATTAAAGAAGACATAAATTTTCTATTTATAAACATATCTATTTAATTCATCATAATATATTTACCATATTAAAAAAGACATATTTTCATAATAGGTAATTTTATTATTAAAATATTGATTATTATTGTTATTAATATCTTAATTTAATTTTGTTAAGTATTTATTTAATTCATCATAATATATTTACCATATTAAAGAATATATGTATTATTATAATAGGTAATTTTATTATTAATTTTTGAATATTATTGTTATTGATATCTTTATTTAATTTTGTTAAGTATTTAATTTTTAATGTCTACCACATTAAATATTAATACTAAGGGTAAACATGTCTTATCAAAGTTAATTAATATACTTAAATACTTATTTGAAAATTTAAAATTAAAAAATCATTTAAATGAGTAAAATTAAGTGCTAATAAGTGTTAAGTATTGAAAAGTCTTATTAAGTGTTAAGTGAAAAAAAAAACCCTTTAATATTTTATTATTTTATACATGAACCTTACTGTCTGATTATTTTTGTACATACTGCTTTGTGACTCTTATACCATAAATATAATACGTTATTAGCTCAAATGTACTATGATATATTATGGTCATTTATGCGTTTATTTACCTTTATATTTATTCTTTATTTATTTATCTTTATATTTATCTATCTTAATTTATAATATAAATATCTTATGAGTATGTTCTGCGACTGTCATATTATTGGATCCTCCTCATTAAAAAATAAGATTAGTTTTAATAATATTAATTAATGTTAATTGGATTAACATTATTCATATTATTTTTTTATTTTTATTATTGTTAATGTATTCATTTATCTTTATGTTTGTACTCTCTACTGTTTATATCCATTTATTTCTTTGTTATTTCTTCTATATTATGGCCATTTATTTATTTATTTATTCATTATTTATTCTATGTCCATTTTTCTGTCGTCCTTATCTGTTCATTTTTATGTCCATTTACGCTGAGCATGACAAATAGTATAAAGTCAGGCCAATGGCATTTATTTGGGCATGCAAAGCCATTAATATTGTGGGCATTTATTTGGGCATTGAAATTATTGTTGCGAGCAAGACAAATTTTGCCCATTGTGCTACACATTTAATCTTTGAGATTGCCCCATTATGCTGCATATTGAATTATTAAGTTAGCTGCGGCATTCAATATGAAAATTCAGACTTTTTGAAGTCTGAAGTCAAGGGAAGTCACATCATTACTTCATGTGGGCACTTGTGTTTAGTCTTTTTTTTTTTTTTTATTCATGGATGGTCAGAATTTAATTGCATTGGGCATTTATATTTGGATGGGCAGTATTTACGTTGGCCATTTATAGTATTAGAATTGAAAAATGCGGGGCCGGCCTCCGACTCAACCCATGAGCTCCAAGTGGGCTGGGATGGATACGATATATAAACAGCAAAAAAATAATGACAATCCCAAAGGAGGCCTGATGTCAGAGGTTTTATGTGCATATTTATTTTAGATACTTAATTATTTGAACTTTTTTATTTATTACATTTTATATTCATTGCAATTTTCATTGCATCTTTAATTTTCTTTTATTTTAAATGTTATTATATTCTTAATATGCATCCAAATGATATAATTAAAGTTTAGTCACGAAGGATAAATTGAGGACCATTAAATTATCACCACTAAATCTGAGTAACTAATCCATTAAAGATTTTCCTCCTGATTCTATCCATTCCCTGAAGTAGGGGTGTTTAAAATCCAAAGCAATCTGTCCAAACCGATCGATTCAATCCAAACCAATCCAATCTTGATTGGATTTGATTAATTGGCTGATTGGATTTAATTATGATTTTAAAAAACCGAATTAATTAGATTGGATGATGGATCGTTTTATGAAAATCCGTCATAAACCGATCCAATCTAATAAATGATAATAAGAGTAAATATGTAATAATGTAAAAAATAAAAGTGACCAACCCATTATAATTTTAATAAAAAATATGTTTAACCCTAAATTAAGTAACCAAAAAATACATGATTTCTATAATATGCATGTGTATTGATATTAATGCAAGAAATAAATTATTCTATATTATGCATGGCTCATTAGAGTCCTATAAATTTATTTAAAATTGTAATATGTGTATTGAAAAGATTTAAATGTTTATTATTTTTTTGTTTAGGCACTTTAATTAATTTAAAAATAAATTTTTATGTCTTATATTATGAGCTACTACTCATATTTAAATTTACATGCATATATTATTATTATGTTTGTATCATATCATATTGTTTTGTGTTTTTACTAGATCATTGGATTTTTTTTAAAGTTTTTTGAGTTTGGATAGATTTATATTTTTATGGATTATATTGAATTGGATTGGATCGGATGATATTTTTTATAAAATCAGATTGTATTGGATTGGATCGGATGATATTTTCTATAAAATAGATTGGATTGCATTTCAATCTTTGATTGGATTGAAAAATCTCTAAACTGATTAATATTGGATTGAATTGAATACTAGCTAAATGCATTGAATCCAAACCGACGAATACCCCTACCCTGAAGTGAATGTTACTAAACCATTCCTAGAAGTGAATGACATCATTCCTTGAAATGAATTATATTATTCCACTTCCTTAAAGGTGATATTATGACATTCCCAAAATCGAATGTTGTTATCAACCACAACAATAATAATAATAAATATAGTTAACTTTATAAAGGATTATTGACATTGAGTTGGTTATTATAAACGTTAGATTAAACTATCAAAAGTGGAATTAATGATATAAAGTGATTATTCTTTAGAAGGATTACAAGAATCCGGTATTGATTGACTTATGATGAAATCTTTTATGACTTATTCAATTGAACTAATTTGATGTTACATTTGTTTTCCTTCACAGACTATATGTTCGAGGAACAATTCTCAGCTACAAAAGTAAAACAAAAAATAAATAAATTAAACAAAAAAGAAAAAAAAAGAAACCAAACCTCTTGATGTTTACAATTGAAGTTCGTCAACTGTAATGTTTGATTGATTTGGAGATTGTTTGGATGTTAGGTCGAAGTAAAACCAGTATCGAAACACATCGCTAATTCAAATTGATGGAGTGGACACAAAGGGAGAAATGGCATGGTATGCTAGCAAGCCGATGAACTACATTTACAAGGCAAAGACCAAGAAGAACTACTCACATTATTGGTGCATTTGGGGAAAAGTTGCTAGGCCTCATGGTAATAATGGCATTGTTCATGCTAAGTTCAAGTCCAATCACCCTCCCAAATCGATGGTAATGGAAAATTAATTAATTAATTTTTATTGTTTGATTTGAATCTTATGTACATCTTTGTTTTTGTTTAACAGGAAGATAGAGTTGAGGGTTTCATATGCCTAGGGATAGCAATGGGTAGGGTAGGATAGAGTATGACAGTTTTCACACCCTACCCTTATTAAACAATTGATATCCATACCCTACTCATATCCTTGAAGGGTTTTAAGTTTCATAACCATACCTTATCCATATTTATTAATGAAAAACCACACCCTACCCATTTATAAAAGGGTACCCATAGGGTCCGATAGAAAAATAATGCTAATATTTTAATTACATTGAACAAAGTCTAAATATGACTAAAAACTCTAATTAACAAAAGAAAAAAAAACACTTATCTAACAAAAGCCTTCATGATCTTCTTCTTGCAATTTATCCCAAAAACAATTAACAAAAAAAAAAAAAACTAAAAGAACCATAAAAAAGAAATGCTAAAACCCTTCAAGATCCTCTTCTTGCAATAATTAATCATGATTTTGAACCCAACTCGACAACTCTTATAACATCAAATGGTGAAACAACAATTAAATTTAGTATTAAATGTATTTTAAGTTATGTTAAAATGATATAGTTTTATACTTTAACTATTAAACTTTTTATATTTTATTTAATTATATTAATAATTTATTTAATAGGATATTTAAAAGGTATGAATGATATAGGTAAGGTTTAGACTCATACCTTTTAAGGTCTAATTTTTCATATCCTTACCTACCTAAATTTATAAAAGTGATATCCATACTCTCTCAATTAGGGCATGGGTGTGCGGGTACATGGGTAAAATTGTCATCCCTACATGTACCCCAGCAACATATAAGGTATGATATAGCTATAGCTGTAATGCATATTTACTTTGTCTATCTTCCACATAATTGGCTGATAATTTGTGCTTTTAGCTGATAAAAAGTTCAAATGACAAACTAATTATTTATGTGTTGATGGACCATGTGAGAAACTATTGTTGACTAAATATTCTATGTATGTTTGTTGGACTGAAGTTTTTGTTCCATCTTAGCTTTGGGCAAATATTATGTTGAACACACCCATCATTATAGTTTATAATTCTAAATCTTTTCAATTTTCATTCTTTGACTAGTTGTGCATGTAAAAGCAATGACTATAATACTTTGTTTATCAGTTTGTGAAAAAATTTCACAAATAATCCTAAAGTATGATCAAATATTCCAAATGACTTCGCCTTTTTGGAAATAGGCAACAATGACCATGTTGTTAAATTGTTCTGTTAAAGTTTATAATTAGAAGGGTAAATTGATAAATTCTTGTCAAAATAAATAAAATCATTCAATAATCCTTATTTAAATTTGAATATATCCAAATTAAACATTTTTAATAAGCACCCTATGTTATAAAGTTTGTATGAATACCTCAATCAAATTACCTATCACTCCCTCCAATTGCAAAACTAAACCCACTGCCTACCACCCATTCATTGCATCGCTACCCATCATGAAACTGCCCCTTTGCACCACCACCCATCCTCTGTCTACACCTCATCCTCCTCTTTTGTCTCCATCTCCACCTTCCCGATCCTCCTCCACCACCATAAAAAAGCACCGTGGCCTCTATACAACCAAACCATCACTAAGAAAACTAAACAACAACCATCAACAACCACACAACCATACCATCACTGCCACACATCACGACCATCACACTCACGCAACCAAATGATTCCATTACAAGAAGCAGCAATAGTGATTGGGTTTTGTGATAGAACAATCGGTCATGGAAAGAGAGGAGGAATTGGTGGTGGGCCATGGTGGTGGCGGTGGTGGTGTGAAGCATCATGGAGGTCAAAAGAGGGATGGGAGAGGTGAAACGATGAAGAGGAGAGAAGAAGAGAGAGATATGAGTTTTTTATTTTCTCCTAAAAATCAAAATAGATAAAATAATAAAATTTGTATATGTTAAATGCAAATAAGGAGTTGGTGCGGTGGCAGTGCATGAAAATGCACATGTTAAGGTGCTTGGTTTGAATTGCCTCCATTTATTAATTTTCAAAAATCTATTCAAAGGAATTAAAGTCATTTCATCCATTTTTAACAGAGTTATTTAACATCAGGGTCATTTGAAACTATTTCTCAAATGTGAGGGTCATTTCATAATTTTTAGAAATGCAAGGTTATTTATGATATTAGGCCATACCTCAGGATTATTTGTGAAATTTTTCCATAGTTTAAGGAAAATTAGGAGTAAGATAGAAATTTTCTTTTTGAAATTTTCTTTTTCTGAATTTAAGGTTGCATTATTGGCATATTCGCAAAGAGTTGGGATTTGAAACCATTGAGTACCCTTGACTTGGTCCATTTTATCAAAATGGATTAGTTAAGCTGCAGCTTTTCAAGTTTCTTTTCCTGTAGTGTTTCAAATTTGTCAGATATGTGTAATTTAATTTTCCTTGTCTTTTTTGGCCTGCAGTGACATCAGAAATTAGCCTGGTAGATGCTAGATTGGCAATGGAAGGCGTATCCGTTACACTTGGGATTTATTCTCTTAAGAGCTAAGTGTCAAGGTTTTGGGCCTGGGAGTTATAGTAGCTAGCTAGCTGATTTGCTTTGCATCTATTCACTTAGTGGCCATTTGGAGACCAATGATAATGGTTATGCTTTGTTCTGGTTTTTGGAAATTTCTTCATTTTTGCTTTTAAGCTAACTTCATTCTTGTACCATGCCTCTTTTTTGCTATATTTAGAAGTTTATTTCTAATGATCATGAATCTGCTTATTTCATGTTGGTTTTTAAACTTCCACATCCAATTTGTGTCATGTTTTAACTTTGTTTAGAAATCTAATTTTGTGGAACCATCAGAATATTCCAATCTTTGGGTCATATATCTCAACTCTGGTGTAAGTTGAAACCTTACTTTTCTACTAGGGTAATATCGTAGATCTTAAGATATGTCTTATTGTCATAAAACTCCAATAACTTCTAAAAGTGATAACAAATCTTTTTTTTGGCAGGTTACGTCCGTTTAAATGGCAGATTTTAATTCCATTAATTATTTACAATCAGAGTTCAAACACTTTTTCAAAGGCTAATAGTTTTTTACAGTTAAGTGAGTGATGACTCAAAATGTTTTGATATTCAGCAAAATTTGGAAGTACGTGTCATATTACTGGGACATTCTCCACCTGTTTTGACGTCCCTTTGAATTGTGTCCACGAATGGTTGTTAAACCTTGGTGTAACTATGAACAATTTGAGTTCCTGGATTGGAAGGATATGAATATGGGTTTACGCATGATTGGCAAATGTTTTGATTATTTGTAGTTTGGATGTTGGGATAACCAAAGTTGAATTCGGTAGACCGAACATGTGGCTGATTGATGTTTTGAAAAGGACTGTAAGGGCTACATATAGGTTATTGAAAACTACTTGTGCTGGCAAGGAATGGTTAAGGGATGGTCTCTTCACTGTCCTTATCATCTTACGACGATCTAAATGGCGAACTAGGATCCTACTGTGACGAAGACATTGAGTAACATGAAGACTGCAGGCTAACCAGTAAAAAAAGTGGAGACAATTTTTGACCCTTTGCTCCCTCAATTTCATAAGATCAAAGTAAATATTAATTGACAAGATTTATTGCAGATTTTTAGATAGTAATGTAACTATCATTTATTTCTTAGCCACAAAATTGTTTCATACTTACAATTTATTCTCAAAACAACAATTATAGTTTTTAGTTATCATTCTTCCTTAAAAGTATCTCATATGTTTCTTACTTAACCTTCCTCTCTAATTACTAATATCAATCCACTTAATAATTTTATAGAATTTAAATTCATAATAGGAAAAATTTCAATAAATACTCTTGAGTTTTCGCTTAATTTTAATCGAAGAATAACTATGCATTTTTCGTCAATCATACCCCCGAAGTTGTAAATTTTCATCAATCACACCGCATAAAAATAATGATTTGAGAGGTAAAAATGATAATATTTATACAAGTTCAGTGATATGATTAATTAAAAATGCATAGTCATTATTCTAATATAAGGTAATGCGGTCTACGAGATTGGGACGTAGCTATAGTACTACGTTTCAAGAAAAACAAAAATTTTGTGGTTTGTAAGGCCATGCATATATGCTATGAACAAAGCCATGTAGATATGCGATACAAAAGGTTATTCATTGTGCTCTTAAAAATGAGTAAAATAAAGGGTTCATATGATCGCCATGAGAGGCTAGTTGGAAAGGTTGCTTGCATAGGAAGCACACATGTCATGCATGGTGAAAGAGGGTCAAAGACCAAGGGCAAGGCCTACATAGTGATGGATGGCTCGGTTAGCTAAAAAAAAAAAGAGGGAGAGAGAAAGAGAGAAGAGGACGACTTCTAGACAAATTATTAAGAGCGCGTTTGTTTGAGCTTCTATACTTGGTAAAAGAGCTTTTTTAATGTCAAAAGATCTTTTAAAATTTTTTATGTCGTTTGACTGCCACCTTAAAAGAGCTTTTGAATGATTAAAAAAACTGTTTTATGTTTACTGGAAGAAGCCCAAAATTAATGCTTTTGAGAACAGCTCTCTTTGAGCTTTTTTAAAATTTTGAAATATCAAAGATACCCTCATTTAATTTTAAATATTTTATTTTATTCTTTCCTTATAACAAAACTCTATTTTGGTAATTTAATTATAATAAGTACTTCTATGTTTATCTCATCAAATAATCAGTGACTTTTTAATAAAAGCTATACTTTTGGAAACTCTATTTCAAAAAGATCTACTTCACTAAGCTCTACTTGTAGAAGTTGAAACAAACAGACCCTAAGTTTTGTCAAATAAGTTATATTTAAGATAAAAAAAGATTAAATTCTTAAAGATAGATAAGAAATTCTTCATTGAATCATGATAAGGATAAAAAAACTCTCATCAGCATGATATGGAGAGATAATCACAACGTTCTACCACTTCTATAAAAAACTAACTATTTCATGGGACTTTGATAATAAGAGCAATATATTACTTTCGACTATAAATAGACCACACCTATCATATTTACTACAAAGACCACTAGCCAACAAATAAATTTTACTTAACCACCAGTGGTTTGACTTGATCATTGGAGTTCAAATGATTTCATTGACAAAATTGTTTGCACTCTTTTCATGGTTTGCTTTCTCTAGTTTTGATAGTGATCGTTTATTGCAATTCTCGTTACTTTTTTATATAGACTTTAAATATCAAACCAAAGATTACCGATTTAGAAATTCTCATGTCTTTTATCTTGTTTAGAGATTTTATTTAAATACCATTCCTAAATAACCAAAAAAAAAACTTTCTATTCACAATTCATCATTAGATTCTTTGCATTACAAAGCAAAAGGTAGCATTATCTCGTTTTTCTATTTGATGTGTTCTTGGTTGAGGAGTTGTGATCACCCTATATGAATTTTTCTAATTAAGCCTAATAATTTAAGCTCCTTTCTTCTTCCTTCTGGCCTATTGGATCAGACATGACTTGGAAGGTCTCTGTCTCTTTTCATTTTCCTTCAAGGCTAGTGCATAGCACCCTCGTGATTCATGTGATTCCAACTCCCACTTTTATATGAAATTGCATGACCAAGAGGTATGTCAAAGTATTGCATTGTAGAAGGATGGTCAGTCAACTATCATGAAGTTGACAAGCTTGATCGTCTAATGCGTGTTTTGTTCGATAATAATGGGCTGTTCAATTATACTTTAAAGAAGTCTGTGTATAGACTGCATAGTCTTCCTATCAAATCCAATTAAGCCTAAGAAACCCAAACTTCACGTCTTCATCAGGCTAAAAGCAAAGTTTCCAAGGCATATCCTACCTTGGGCCCGTGTTACTACTTTTGAGTGTTCTATGGGAAAAATATTAGAAGATATTAAAGTACATTTTAATTACTTTGACAAAACTTTTATAACTTTTAACTTTGTTGAAATGTAAATTTCTACTCTTCAATAATTATTATGATTCTTTTCTCTTACTCAAATTACCGTTCTTGTTAGTATAGATATCCATCTTTCAAGTTCATTTTAGGGGCCACCACTAACGCATGCCCTTTAAAAGCAAAAAGGATCTAGCACAGTTTAACCCATAGGCGGACCTACACTTGGACCAGGGGGGCTCAGACCCCCACTAAAAATCTAAAATTTTATGATACCCTCTTAAGTTTCAATAGTCACATATATACCCTTATACAAAAATTATTTGATTTTAACAAATATACCTCATGCACTTAGGTTTATCTTTAACTTTAGGTGTTAGTTTTTGTTAAACCCTCTTAGAACTACATAGTTAGGTGGGCTCATTTATGTGCCTTCATTTTATATTATTACATGATTGAAATATCATGATATATATGTTCAAACAATTTTTCTGGAAAGCATTTAGAGTATACATAATTATAATAGATTTGAAAAATTATTTACAGTTTATATGCTATATCAATCTAAATTTTTTTATAAATATTCTTTGAACACAAACTCATTATCAATATATTAATTTATATATAATCTTAAATTTAGACAATCAAATAGTATAAAAAAAATCTCTAGTTATATAATATCAAAATTCAAATTAAATACATTTAGCTTGTATATAAAGTGTTAAAACAAAATTATTCAAAAACATATTAATTTAATCATAATGAAAAGACTTTAAAACTTATATATATATACATGTTTGTGTGTGTGTATGTATGTATGCATGTTAGAAAACTTTTCCAAACTATGTTATATTACTTTAGTCTTATATATTTATATGTATATGTTCAAAAATAAAAAAATATATAATTTTTAATATATCTAAAAATTATTTTAAATATAATTGAATATTAATTATTATATTTAGCTACTTATTTATTTTAATTCTCAACTATGTGGTGCCCACTCTAAACGAAATTTCTGGATCTGCCACTAGTTTAACCCTAAAACCCAAGTTCCAATTTTCGAAGAAATAAAGTCGAACTGCCATTATGTCAAAACTGTTTTAGGTGTGGTTTATTTTCGAACTTAAGAAGAGGAGGGACTCTGATCGATGAGTATAGAAGTAAATATAAAAAATTGGCCATATAATATGATAGTAATCAGATAGCATGCGCTCTCATAAACGTTAGGTAAAATTGAAGTCTGGAAACTGATTATAAATCTACTCGTTCAAACGCAAAATATTCAGAAGTCCTATGCCAATATGATAGCTTCCCAGTAATTTATTGAATTTTGACTTTAATAAGTAACAATCGTAACTTAGGTATAAGTACTTTATTTAAATTGTGTCTTTGTATGATAGCTTCCCAGTAATTTATTGAATTCTGACTTTAATAAGTAACAATCGTAACTTAGGTATAAGTACTTTATTTAAATTGTGTCTTTGATCCCGTTTTGCAGCTTGCTTTTTTATTATACTGTACCTGTGAAGCTAAATAATGCCTTGTGTTTAGAAAATACCTGATTTAAAGCTTAGCTTCTTAAATTAGGAACGCGCAAGCGCAATTGAATGAAGAGAAAAAATTCGATAACTGACACATGTTGGTCCAATCGGATCCTAGAAGACGAATAATAATTTCAAAGCTATAAAAATTATATCAAGCGAGGTTGTTCGTTGGTAGTTCAGTGTGAAATTAAATGCTAAACAGCTGCCCATATTTAATTGGAGGTCAGAAATCGGACGAGGCCATTTGCCAACTAATATATCTACCCACCCCCAAAGTTTTGTGAAATATAATAAATGCTCACGAGCGCAATAGTCAAGACAATTTCTCATGCCTTATAGCGGCGCACAAGCCAGTCCACCAGGCACCACACCACTCGCCACTCCACTGTCATTTGATAATGATGACAGGAATCAAACGGATGTAGGAGTTCTATACTTTGGTTTCAAAATATATTTTAAAAAATGTATATTGAGAAAAAATAAAAAAAGTTGACTATAGTATTTTCCAACACTTGGGCGGGACAGCAGAAAACAAAAGAATTGAAACAAAACTGTGTTTGAAAAAAAAAAAAAAAAAGAACCTATCCTCCTTTGAATAATCTGGTATGAACGAGATCACTAATTTTCTGTTGTTACAACTTCCACTTTTGCAACTTATATTGGCCACGTTCACAAATTCCAATTTTGGGTGACCCCACATTCGAAAATACGAAAGATTCTGTTTTTAGCATTTGCCTTATCTCACACTCTGTATGTTCCTTATTCTTTATATAATAATAATAATAATGGGTCATGTGATGAAGACATTCTCATCTCCTTGGCTTCGCTTTCATTGATATCGATTTGGTGTCAGCATTGAAGCTCCATCAACTAACTGACTCTAAACTTCTGGTAAGTAAATCGGTTTTCTTTCTCTTTACATTTTGGTCCTTTGCCTTCTTTCTTCAGAATACACTTATTGCTTCTTCTACCTGTTTCTTTGTTGATCAGCGACTATGACATTCACATGATAATTATTACTTCAAGCTGGCATTGTAGTTGTTTCAAGAAGTTTGCATCTTGAATGGACTTTACAGTAGTAATATTGCTAATGCGCTAATTAGAGTTGATTTAGGTGATGATTAGGTGAGAATTTGTTTCAGTGATATATTAAAATCGAGAATAATTGTTCTTTCTAGATTTGGAGAAACAAAAAGAGAAAATTTGTCTGGATAAGAGTTTTATTTCATAAAAATGCTAGTAATAAGAATCAGTTAAAGAATTCCAAGAGTTCTTTCTGTATCATTCAGTATGCTCTCTGTTCTTTCTTTCGCATTTGATGATTAAATTAAACTCTTTATTTTGATGGCATTATGCAGAATATTATTAAGTGGAAATTCTCATTTCATTTGATGCCTGATCTGGGAAAATTTGTTTTTGTTTTGGTTTGTGTTATAAGTTTTGCTTTAGAAATCACATGGTGGTGATGGTTTAAAGATTTGAGTTGTATGTCAGTTGTAATGATTATGAGGTTTTCTCTCAATAATTTGAATAAGGGGTTCTATAAATTTTAAACATATGCTCATTCGGCTTGATCTTTTTATTATGAAGGATGAAAGTTTGAGCGAAGGATAGCCATTTGTGTAGAGAAAAGGCTATGGAGATGTTTTCTCATTGCTGTGGGCTTATAGAGCGGCCGTCTGCTGCTATTTGGTTCTCGATTTTCTCCTTATTGTTTATGCAATATATTGGAGGATGCTTATCAGCTTCTTATTTGATTGGCCTTGGAAGCTATGACATAACAGGGCCAGCCGCTGATGTGAATATGATGGGATATGCAAATTCGGAACAGATTGCATCTGGAATTCACTTCAGATTGCGAGCTCGAACGTTTATTGTGGCAGAGCCCCAAGGAAACCGTTTAGTATTTGTCAATCTGGATGCTTGCATGGCCTCACAAATTGTTACTATTAAAGTACTTGAGAGACTAAAAGCAAGGTAGATAAATCTCAGTACCTTCTTTCTGCCTTCAACTTGTGATTCTGGAGTGGTAATCTTGTAAGTTCTTTGGGTAAGCTAGCATGGACATGTTGGTGGAATACCGCCCAAAAGATGAAAACTCAAACATGGGAATCATAATTTTTTGCTTTTTCATATTTAATTTTGTGAACTTCGTATGGTAGCTCTGGATAATGGGAAACATTAAACTTAAAAGCGTGAACTAGGATTCATCTTCTAAATATGATCCTTAGGGCTCCTGCTACTAGCTTATATCTATTTTGCTTCCATTGTTCTGGTTTTTTTGAACAATTCGATGTTATGTGTTTCTTTGCTTAGGTACGATCACCTTTATACAGAGCAAAATGTTGCTATAAGCGGTATTCACACTCATGCTGGACCCGGAGGATATCTCCAGTATGTTGTGTATATTGTAACATCTCTTGGTTTTGTACGCCAATCATTTGATGTTCTTGTCGATGGCATTGAGAAAAGCATTATTCAAGCTCATGAGAACCTTCGGCCAGGTTCAGTTTACATTAATAAAGGTAGGCTCGTTAACTTAAAATTGTGCATGCTGGTAGCTTATGCATGCATGCTTCACAACCTCTAAACATTCATAACATAGATCTTGTGCTAGGATGTTCCATTACACGTTGCTCATTCCCAAACTTCGGCTCTTTGGGAGGCTTGGGGTTATAGCTTAACATTTGCAAGTTTATCACAATGTTATTTAACATTAAACATATACCTTTCAACCTATGTTTCATTTTAAGTCTTTGTGTCGGTTCCAAGTTTTATTAATGCTTTTGTAGGAGAGCTCTTGGATGCTGGTGTGAACCGTAGTCCAAGTTCCTATCTCAACAACCCTGCAGCCGAGAGAAGTAAATATAAGTATGATGTTGATAAAGAAATGACCCTTGTAAAGTTTGTGGATAGCCAGTGGGGTGCAGTAGGTAGCTTTAACTGGTTTGCAGCTCATGGGACATCTATGAGCCGTACAAATTCATTGATTAGTGGGGACAACAAAGGAGCTGCTGCCCGATTTATGGAGGACTGGTTTAAACAGAGTGGTTCTCCGAAAGGTTTTAACAGTTTATATTCTAACAGATCTGGAACTGATAGAATACCTCGAAGGGTTTCAAGCATTATTCCTAACCCTCTCGAAAATGGTAAGTAAATTCCTTTTCTTCGAAATAAATTGTCACAGTGATGATTACATGCAACTGCTTCAATTTTGTAGTTAATGCAGATTATCATTCATTTGCTTAACTGCATGGGAAAGCCAAAACATAAACTGAACCCATTAGATAATTATAACCAGAGGTCAGGAACATAAGCTGCCAATGTTACCTGAGAACAAATTAAATTTTATTTGAGAACGAAACAAATTTTATATGACAGCCAAATCTACTTCTGTTATGTCCTTTATAGACTTGGTTGGCGTTCATTTTGTTTCTTGTGTTAAATCATGTGTTGCTTTGTTTTTCAACCTAATCTCAACTGTAACTTTCTCGATTTTGAAAACCATCGATGCAGCCAAAGAAGTGTTCATATATATTAAACAAAGAGCAGGTAGGGCAGACTATTGGGTAGGCCTGGTGCATAGTACAATTGTAAAACATTCTGCATCATTATGTTTTAAAGTGAACAGGAAATATTTTCTTTTTCTCAATCTGTAGTCTATTTAAAACAGGGAATGAGTTGATGAAGCTTGCTGCATCCTTTAAGCCTTTGCAAGGAAGACCTGCAACTAGGTTTTCTAGTGTTGCAAGCCGGGTTAGAAAAGATGTATCTCAGGCTAAAAAACCTCAATTTGTTTCTGCATTCTGCCAAACAAATTGTGGCGATGTAAGTCCAAATACTCTTGGCGCATTTTGCATAGACAGTGGACTGTCCTGCGATTTCGATCACAGCACCTGCAATGGAAAAAATGAATTGTGTTATAGCAGAGGACCTGGGTACTAACGACTATCAGTCTCTATCTTTTCTCTTCTTGAATATTGTTCCAGTATAAAATTCATGTCCATTTTGCAGTTACCCTGATGAATTTGAGAGTACACGGATTATCGGCGAAAAGCAATTCAGAAAAGCTACAGAACTATTTAACAAAGCAACTGAGCAGCTACAAGGGAGGGTGGGGTACCGACATGCTTATATAGATTTTTCCAAGCTTGAGGTAACACTTCCTAAAGCGGAGGGGGGCACAGAGGTCGTCAAAACATGCCCAGCAGCCATGGGCTTTGCTTTTGCAGCGGGAACCACAGATGGGCCTGGAGCTTTTGATTTCAAGCAAGGAGATGACCATGTATGTCTAACGCTTCTGACTCGTTTTTTTCTTTTTCCATTCATAAAGAATTCCTTGGATGTTGAAACTACCAAATTCTGCCATGATTCTATTTTCAGTGCTCTTTCAGGGGAATGCCTTCTGGCAATTGGTGAGGAACTTGCTGAAAAATCCAAATCAGGAACAGGTCAATTGTCAGAAGCCAAAGCCAATTCTGCTCGATACTGGTGAAATGAAGGATCCATATGACTGGGCGGTGAGTACTTTATTGGGTTGGATCTTACGTATGTGATTAAAGTAGCCCATAACAATAAATTGAATTTGTGCATTAGCCCTGTGTATATTATAATACTTCAACTGGATAAATGGATTGGATGTGGAGCCTCAATATGTAGTAATAGTCACAAGCGAGATGCAGTTCATCCAAATTCATATTCGTGACAGATCCAAATGCAGGATTTGAGTACATGGGAATGTGTGGAAGAACTCACATAATGTCATGAGATCAAAAAATTCTCAGCATATGCCTATGATTTTCCTGTTTGCAACATAATGTGGCAAATTTCAGCAGCCATCAGATTTGATCGATAGTTTCGGTATAGAATACCTGTTTAACATGATGCTTGGTCTGTTTAACTCTTGCACCCGTTATTTTTCGCGATTTCAGTGGATTAAACTTGGGGTCTTTGTGATTAGCGTCATGATTGATGCTTTTAGGTAATCACTTGAAAGAATTTCGATTCATTCTTGACTATTAGTTCCTTATGATGATTAGCTGTTTTTTGGATTTATATGAATATATGTTGATTATTGTACTTTGTATTGCATTATTTGTGCAGCCTTCAATTCTTCCAGTCCAAATTTTGCGAATAGGGCAACTTGTTATTCTCTGCGTACCAGGAGGTAAGGGATGGAAATTGTTATGTTTTATTATATTTTCTTCCCCTAATATTCCTCAGACCATTCACATCATAATTTGAATGGTTTTCAGTTTCGGAAAGAAATGTTATGGATCCATAGATTAGCATTGTCTTAGAAACTTCAATCAGCTTTTATGTATACCGAAGCTCCATAAGTAGTATCTTACTTGTTCATATTAAGAATGATCTGAGAAGTTGCCCGATTCTCCTCTATAGCGTTTTTCATGTTCCTCACTGCTTCTATCTTCAATCTATTGCTCCTTGCAGAATTTACAACCATGGCTGGAAGGCGTCTTCGTGAAGCTGTTAAGACAGTGCTCACCTCTGGAGGTAAAGAGAAATTCAACAGCAATGTCCATATTGTCATTGCAGGGCTGACAAATACGTATTCACAATATGTGACCACATTTGAAGAGTACCAGGTGCAGAGATACGAGGTCTGTATTATTGGTTCTGCGTTTACCGGCACATTTTATATTTTAGCAAGTTGAAGCTTATATACTTTGTACATAAAGTGTAGTTATCTATTAGAAGTATTTGACATCTCCAAAAACGGGAAAACGAGTGAAAATAAAAGCCGCTGCCATCACACCTATGAACTCAATCATTTTACCAAACACTCCAGAGGAATATAAAGAATATGCGAATTTCATCTTTTGAAATACACAGAAGTCAAATCGTCATAGTTTTTGGCAGACGTTTTACAACTGGGAACTTTGTTTGTCAGGGTGCTTCCACTCTTTATGGTCCACACACACTCAGTGCCTATATTCAGGAGTTCAAGAAACTAGCAGCGGCTCTCGTCAATGGTCAAACTGTTGAGCCAGGTCCGCAGCCCCCTGATCTCCTTGACAAGCAAATTAGCTTGTTAACACCAGTGGTCGTTGATTCAACCCCTGCTAGTGCGAATTTCGGGGATGTTAAAACTGATGTGCCACAGAATTCGACCTTCAAGAGAGGTGAAGTAGTGACAGTCACCTTCTGGTCTGCTTGCCCGAGGAACGACCTCATGACGGAGGGCACATTTGCACTGGTCGAAATTCTTCAGAACAAGGAAACATGGGTTCCAGCTTATGATGACGACGACTTTTGCCTACGGTTTAAGTGGTCAAGGGCCGCAAAACTCAGTCCCCAAAGTTATGCAACTATAGAATGGAGGATCCCAGAATCAGCGGTTTCAGGTGTGTACAGAATAACACATTTTGGTGCTTCGAAGAGTCTCCTGGGTTCAATCCTTCATTTCACTGGTTCATCTAGTGCCTTTGTAGTCCTATAGGGAGGAGATTCTATTGTATTTCCACTGCTCAGCTCTTTACTTAGAAGATAATTATAGTCCAGAAAAGAAAGCAAACCCAAATAATGAAGTCATTGAGCTGTAAAATATATAATTATATACAACAAAGAAAATCAATCTCTCCTGTTCGACAATTATTATCAACTACTCTTCATCTGTGTGCATGCTTCCGTACTTCTCCATTTGTATGACTTTCACTTCTAGAATCTTACCTGGAAATAATGCACGTTGGCACTGCACGAGAAGGCCCGATGCGAAGACGATGCCATTTGCTCTCTTCTAATTAGCCTGCTTTGAAGTCAAAATCCCTCCTTCGACTGTCTTCCACTGAAAACCTATGTTGAAGCGGCGTGGAATTGGTGCCTTATTCAACTGTTTCAGCTCGAAAATTACCTGAAAATTCTTGAAACATACCTGACAACGAAAACAGCCGTTTATTTTCACGTTTGAAACAGCTGATACGAACCGTCATATGTAATCGTAGTACGCCCCACAAAATATTCATATCCTGGGCCCCGCTTCCGCTCGCCATGCACCTAGCGTGAAACCAGGGATGCAGCCGCACTTGGACGACTGGGGGCAATTGGCCACACTGAGTCCGATGTTGTCATTAATTGTTTTTTTATTATAATTGCTTATAAGTTATTATTTAAACATAAAAATCGATCATTTTATATAATAAATGATACAAAATTAAATTGTTTTGTATAAAATATTTATTTTATTTAATTTTTAACGTCTATATTATGAATAAAGAGTCATAGAAATATAAAATAATTTATCTTTTTACTTTATTATTTTATAATATTTATCTTTTATAATTAATAAAAACTTTTAAATTTTTTACTCTCGTTTATTTGACAATTTATTTTTCTTTTTTTTTTCATCTTGAGATATATCTTTATCTTTTTAATTTGAAAATCTCCGTATATAAATATTTTTTATGTAAAAAAATTTAATAAGATTTGATATAATATAACATATAAATGAAACTATAATATAACATTTTGTAAACATAAAACGAAAAAAAATTATGGAGATACTAAGTAAATAAAAAGACTTAATGCGTGAATTTCATATCAATTATTTTGTTCTATTTTAGCCCCCGCTGGAATTTTTTGGCTCCGTCCCTGCATGAAACGCCATCTCCTTATTCTCTTGCCGCGTATTCTTCTAGCCTCGAAGAACCATCGAATTTTACCGCAACATGGAGATACCGGAGCCTGTGAAGAACAGGTTTCCATGGGCCACGATCGCGCTGGTCTTCGCGTGGTATGCAGCAGGCATAGCTGTGCTTCTTTCAAACAAGTACCTCCTCAGCAACTATGGTTTCAAGTACCCGATCTTCCTTACCATGTGTCACACGACTGCTTGCTCCCTGCTGAGCTACGTTGCCATAGCATTCCTGAAGGTGGTTCCCATGCAGAGCATAAACTCAAAGAAACAGTTCTTTAAGATAGCGGCGCTGTCACTTGTCTTCTGTTTTTCAGTAGTTTCCGGAAACGTGTCCCTCCGATTCCTTCCAGTGTCGTTTAGCGAGGCGATTGGTGCAAGCACCCCGTTTTTCACTGCTGTTTTTGCTTATTTGATGAGTAAAAAGAGGGAAGCTTGGCTTACTTACGCTACTCTTGTGCCTGTGGTTGCTGGAGTCATCATTGCTAGTGGGGTAAACAATTTCTTTTCAATGTTTCGGTTTCGATTTCTTGTTTAGTTTGATCAGATCGTGAGGATTTTAATTTTATTTGCCAACCTTTGCCTCACCTTAATTTCAAACTGTTATGAAAATTTTATCAAACTTTAAGGATTTACAAATGGATATATGAAACGGATTAATCTCGCAAAAAAAATATATTTTTGCATAAATTCAGTTAGTAATTTTTTTGTCGCATCATGCAAAAATAATAGTGGTCTGTTTGAATTAGTTTCCTTTACTCTTCATATTTTGATTTTTAAGTTTCTTTATTTACTATAATGGATGGATATCATCTTTAGAATGATGCGTAATGTACGTGAAAGGCTATCTTTGTCTAGTATATATTTATTCTTGTAACTGCAAGGTTTCTAGATTTGTAGTGTTAATATTCTATGCATATGGTTATGCATGGTGTGTAACCAGTGACATTATACAAAGCTCTTCTAAAGGTTAGATTTTTGTGGAGTGGGTGGAAATGTCATCCCATATTGAGTTTCTTTATCAGTTTCCATGGGGATAATTTTATCAATCGTTTAATAACAGAGAATTGAAAAAGATCTTACTCATCTGCTTAATTTTTAACAAGATTGATTTTTTCTTTTTTATTTGATCCCTTCGAACTAGAAATTAACAAATAGTATAACAAGTATTATTCTTTGTGAATGCCCTGATGCTTTTGCACCTTGCGTACAATGTCTTTTGTTTTGCTTGTTTTTCTTTCGCGATTTATCCCAGAGAACAGATTGTTGACTTGTATGCATTTGAATCATGTGGTGGTAGAGTGAACCAAGCTTTCATCTGTTTGGGTTTATCATGTGCATTGCCGCCACGGCTGCCAGGGCATTTAAGTCTGTGCTTCAGGGCATTTTGTTGTCTTCAGAAGGGTAATGAGTCTCTTCTTCTTCTTCAGGGCTTTTTTTTTTTTTGGCTATTTCAAAATCATAGAGCCGCTAAAGACATTAGAAACTTGATCTTGGCACTAATTTTTCCCTTTCAATGAGAACTTATTAGGGAAAAGCTAAACTCTATGAACCTCTTGATGTACATGATGCCTATAGCTGTGCTGTTCTTAGTTCCTGCAACTCTGTTGATGGAGGAAAACGTATTTGGAATTGTATTAGCTCTTGCAAAACACGATACTAAAATAATTTGGTACCTTGTCTTCAATGCTTCTCTAGCATATTTTGTGAACCTGACCAACTTTTTGGTCACTAAACACACAAGCGCTTTGACTCTCCAGGTACGCATTTACATAGTTTAGTTCCTCTTTCTTCCCCTTTTAGTTAAACTACTGTTATACGCTCTGAAAATTGCCATTTGGATTTTGAATTTTGTTACAGGTTTTGGGGAATGCAAAAGGGGCCGTTGGTGTGGTTATCTCTATCTTGTTATTTAGAAATCCTGTGTCAATGTTTGGGATGATGGGATACTCACTCACAGTTATTGGAGTTATTTTGTACAGTGAACCCAAGAAGAAGTACAAGTGAGATTTCTATGATAATCAAGCTGTTTACAGCAATTGCTCTAACAGGTGCTTCCAGCCAATGCCATAAATTATGTCTGCACTTATAATTCTCTACTTGAGATTGGGAAGAAGACTTCTATCTGTCTTAGCCAAGCTTAACAGAGGATGGCAAATCTTTACGAGGCATTACTTGGCCTACATAGTGATGGGTGGCTCAATTAGTTTAAATATTTAAAAAAAAAAAGTTGCCCTGTTCGACCCTCACTTTTTGACTCATCGTCCTCCATTTCTAAATTCATCTAATTAAAAAATTTTAAACTCTAATTTTTTTCTTTCCAGACCCCAATTGATTTCCAAAGTACCCTTTGTCACAACTCGAATCCTTATTAGCTCTTGAGTGCAACTAATAACATTCAATCATCATCTTTTAGCTGAGAACTATGACAACCAAAAACATATTTTATAAATAAACTGGAGTTCCCAATAACTAACAACTACAGTATAGTAATATTTACAAACATAGTTCAAAAATCAAATAATGATTAACAAAAATTAATGATGATGCAATGGGTACATAGTTGCCAAGGGAACTCCGGAGCTGCTATGCTAAAATCCTCTAAATCAAACCAAAGATCTTCAATCACCTGAGGAACATAATAGACTAATGAATATAACTCAGTAAGTAAGCTCGATTAATCTAAACACATGGCAAATTAAAAGAAAACCCATATTCAACACAATTTACAATTAACTACTTCTCATACAAGTCAACCAAACCAAGACCATATGATAGGAGTTGCGCTCGTGCGCAACTGGCATTGCACGCCTACGCAAGATTTTTGTCTTAACATGCATTTTAGAAACAAGAGCTGTGTTCTTGCACTACAAATATTGCACGCCAACGCAGGGTTTCTACCTAGGACATATAAATCGACAAATGTTGCGTTCCTGCGCCACATCTCTATCAAAATGGGCCTCCATTAGGCCATTTTCTATATATATGAACTAATCCTCATACTTATTACACATTTCACATAACCTTAAGGACCTATATCAGGCTAGTCTGACAATCCGGGTTATACTGGGCCCATGCTACCAAATCCCACACGAGAAAACATATGGTCTAGACCTCTCCTCACTCAACAATCACAATGTGATGTAGCATGGCTTATTTTGTTATGAGGGTTAATATAGTCTTTTAATAGTTATTTAATTAGGGTTTTATTTAATTTGAGAAATTATCAGTTTAGGGATTTTGACTCAAATTAGGGATCTTGACTTTTCCTAATTTGATTCAAACCTAAATTGTTAGTTTAGGGATTTTGACTTAAATAGGATTTTGACTTTCCTATTTTCCAATATGTCTTGATTAGTATAAATATAGGGTTTGTTAGACAATTATTATTCAGACATTATTTTGAAATACCAAAGAAGTATTCAGTTTGATTGTGTGTGTGAGTGTTGATTGATAGTTTGTTTTGTACGGGTTCCCCATCAATTTGGTATCAGAGCCTAACATCGTTCCATAAAATTCCACAAACCCAAACACATTTACTGTTCACCGCCGGAGTTACTGTTCATCACCGGCGACCGACGCATCACCCATCACCGAATACATCAACTTATAGATCGGGCCGTCCCCATCATTCTTCCCTTCATCACCATCACCAGAATCCCATCGAAAACCCTTCAAAAAGCCGAAAAACATCTTGCCGCCGTTACTGTTCATCGCCGCCGACCGGCGAGTGGTGTCTCACCACCACCACCAAGTGATAGATCGGCTCCTCTCCGTCAAGTTTTCCTTCTTGGCCGATCACTAACTCTTGCCGGAAAGTCTTCAAAAATCAAATTTTCAGTTTGGAAGCCACCACACAAGCCACTACAAGCCACCGCGGCGTCCACCACCGACCGGAAAAGTTTCTGCCGCTGCCGATCGGTCGTCTGAAGGCTTGGCCGTCACCGTCCCGTTGTCGGAAGCCGCCACCGTCCCGTTGCCGGAAGCCGCCACCGGAGTGTTTGGATATTAGAGGTTTGGACTTCTTTGTCACTTTTTAAAGTTGGTGGATATTTTGATTAGGGTTTTTCAAGTTATTTGTCATTAAATCAAGCCTAATTTGTTGAAGACCCACCCACTTTGCATAATCACACCACTGCCCGAATCTTAAAATTTTATTTATATTTTTACAGTTTAACCCCTGCATCCTCAATATTTTCTGTTAGCCCTTACTGTTTCATTAAATTTCACTTTAGCCCATATAACCCAAAAAAATAAAAAAAAAAATCATTACATATTTACTTTCTTGCCTTTATTTGCATTGCAGCAGCATCAGATTTATTTTATCGCTTATAGGAAATTTTAGTCTAGATTTAGTATAGTAAAAAAAAAAAAAAAAGAGAGAATGGTAGACCCAAATCTTCCGCCTTTACAACCTGATTTCAATACCATAAACAATAGGTTGAGTGGATTAGAACATAGATTCGACAACATTGAACAAGCAGTTCTTGATATTAAAGAGCAACTTGATCGTAGGGATAACAATCTTGGGTCATCTAATAGGTTTGATAAGGGTAAAGAAGTCTTAGGATCTACATCTAAAAAATATCATGAGCGAGATTATATTCACAATCTTTTGTTTGAAGATGATAATGATGGTAAAAGCAGTCATAGAAGCACCAGGAGTCATTCTAGGCATGAGTCATCTGACATTCCAAAAGGTGCCAAACACAATGTTCCTGATTTTGATGGTAAGTTAGACCCCACTGCTTTCTTGGATTGGATAGATGCCTTAGAGGAATACTTTGAGTGGTACGACATGGTAGACTCCTATCGTGTTCGTTTTGCTCGACTTAAATTAGTTGGTACTGCTAAGATCTTTTGTCAGTCCACAGAACGTAGATTTTGCCAACAGCATCGTCGTCCTCCTACTTGGGCAGAATTGAAAATGGACCTCACACAAAAATATGTCCCTCAGTCCTATAAGAAGCAACTCTATAGGCAATTGCTTAACCTTAGGCAGGGTTCTTCTAGTGTCTTTGAGTACCAATCTAAGTTTGATAATCTTCACATTAGATGTGAAATTGAAGAGTCTATTGATGCCACAGTATCAAGATTTATTAATGGACTTAGGTTTGACATCCAGCGTGTTGTTGAGTTGAGCTCCCCTGAAACTGTAGAAGATGCCTATAATAAAGCCTTAGAAGCTGAACTCCATGCAAAAACTTATAATAGGCAAACTTCCTCGGTGCATACTCCATCTCCTCAAATTAAGGCTTTTAATAGGAATAACTTTAATCAACAATCCTCTACTCCTAGAACTTCTAGTTCGCCAACTCCTAGTTACCCCACATCTAGTGCATCCCATCCTAATCCTCGTTTCAATTCGAATAGGGAAAGATCAATGAGTGCTTCAAACCAATCCTTTAGTTCCCCAATTGTGTGTCACAATTGTCAAGGTAGAGGTCATATTGCTGCTCGTTGTCCTAGTCGTACTATGACCATAGGATATGACCCTAGTGAATCGCTACATGAGGATCCTGAAGGAGAGGTCTTAGAACCATTAGAGGAGAGTGAAGATTTAGGATTAGGAGACAACCAGGAAGAGGAGTTTAATGAGCAATTGACAGTCATGCGTTGCATCTTGTCTACTCCAGTAGCTTCTGATTCTTGGAAGAGAACTAGTATTTTCCATACCTTAGTTCCCCTTAAGAATCAGTTATGCAAACTAGTGATAGATGGAGGTAGTACCTTAAATGTCATCTCTAAGGCTGCAATTGATAGGTTTAACCTCACTCTAGAGCCTCACCCTAATCCTTTTCAGGTAGCTTGGGTTAATAAAACAACCCTACCTATTACCCATAGATGTCTAGTTCCTCTTAAGTTGTGTTCCTACAAGGAAAACATCTATTGTGACGTGTTACCCATGGATGTAGCTCATGTCCTCCTAGGTAGACCATGGCTTTATGACCATGATGTTATAAACTATGGGAAAGAAAATACCTATGTTTTTAATCATTGTGGTAAGCTTATTACCTTGAAACCAGCCAAACCTAATGACAATTGTAAGGTTTCAACTAGGGTCCAAAAGGATAAACCAACTCCAAAATCTAGATCCAATATCTCAGAGCCTAAGAAACACAACTTGAATATTTTGGGTCCAACTCATTTTATGAAAGAAACCCAAGAGACTGGTGTTGTGTACACTTTGGTTCTAAAAGAGCAATCACCGGAGTCTAGTTTAGACTTTTCCCCTAAGATAGGTAAGCTTTTAGAAGAGTTTAGTGATGTAGCCCCTGAGGACTTACCAAATGAGCTACCACCTATGAGGGATATTCAACATGCCATTGACTTAGTTCCAGGTTCACAACTTCCTAACCTTCCACATTATAGGATGAACCCCACTGAGAGAGCTGAGTTAAATAGACAAATAGATGGTTTGTTAGAAAAAGGTCTCATTCGTCATAGTCTTAGTCCTTGTGCAGTTCCAGTGTTACTCACCCCTAAGAAAGATGGATCTTGGAGAATGTGTGTTGATAGTAGGGCCATCAACAAAATAACTATTAAGTATAGGTTTCCCATACCTAGACTTGAGGATATGTTAGATGAGTTAGCTGGTTCTAGTTGGTTCTCCAAGATAGACTTAAGGAGTGGTTATCACCAGATTAGGATTAGACCAGGTGATGAGTGGAAAACTGCTTTTAAATCCCCTGACGGATTGTATGAGTGGTTAGTTATGCCTTTTGGGTTGTCTAATGCTCCTAGTACTTTTATGAGAATCATGACACATATGTTACGACCCTTTATAGGGAAGTTCCTTGTAGTTTATTTTGATGATATTCTCATATATAGTAAGAGTGAGGAAGATCATTTAGAACATCTTAAGAAAGTATTCAGTACCCTTAGGAATGAGAAGATGTACATCAATCTTAAGAAATGTTCTTTTATGCAGTCTCAAGTCATTTTCTTAGGATTCATAGTTTCTTCAGAGGGTATAAAAGCTGATCCTATTAAGGTAAAAGCTATTACATCGTGGCCTACGCCTAGGACTTTGTCTGAAATTCGTAGTTTCCATGGATTAGCTTCTTTCTATAGGAGATTCATTAGAGAGTTTAGCACCATTATGGCACCCATCACTGATTGCATGCGAAAGGGTGAATTTCAATGGACCCCTGCAGCCACTAGAGCATTTGAGCTTGTTAAGCAACGTATGACTCAAGCCCCTGTTCTTAGACATCCAGATTTTTCTAAAGTCTTTGAAGTAGCTTGTGATGCCTCAGGAGTAGGTATAGGAGGAGTCTTGAGTCAAGAGGGTCACCCTATTGCTTTCTTTAGTGAGAAACTCAATGAGGCTAAACAAAGATATTCTACCTATGATAAAGAGTTCTATGCTATTGTTAGATCTCTACAACATTGGCAGTATTATCTTTTGCCTAATGAATTTGTCCTTTACTCTGACCACCAGGCGTTGAAATATCTTCAATCCCAAAAGCGATTAAATGAGAGACATGTCAAGTGGTCTGAGTTTCTTCAAATGTTCACGTTTGTTCTTATACACAAGCCAGGAGAGGATAATAAGGTAGCTGATGCCCTTAGTAGAGTCATGTATACCCTTCAAACCATGCAAGTTGAAATTGTAGGATTTGATAGGATGAAGTCTGAGTATCCCTCTTGTCTTGATTTTGGCATCATTTATAAAGAACTCTTAGATAATAACCGTAGGGATCACGTAGATTTTATCATTCGTGATGGTTACCTTTTTAAGGGTTCTCGTTTATGCATTCCTCGTACTTCTATGAGAGATTTTCTAGTTTGGGAAATGCATGCTGGAGGATTAGCTGGTCACTTAGGAAGAGATAAAACCATAGCCTTAGTTGAGGATAGGTTTTATTGGCCATCATTAAAGAGGGATGTTGCTAGGATTGTATCTCAGTGTCGTACTTGTCAACTAGCTAAGGCTAGAAAACTTAATCAAGGGTTATACACTCCGCTCCCTGTTCCTTACCTTCCTTGGAGAGATGTTAGTATGGATTTCCTTTTAGGACTACCTAAAACCGCGAGGAAGCATGATTCTATTTTTGTTGTGGTTGATAGGTTTTCTAAAATGGCTCATTTTATCCCTTGTTCTAGGACTAGTGATGCTTCACATATAGCTCAACTATTCTTTAGGGAGATTGTTCGTCTCCATGGACTGCCTGTGTCTATTGTGTCTGATAGAGATGTTAAGTTTGTTAGCTACTTTTGGAAGACACTTTGGAAGCTGTTTGGTACCTCTCTTAAGTTCTCTTCAGCTTATCATCCTCAAACAGACGGCCAAACTGAAGTGGTTAATCGTAGCTTAGGGAACTTGCTTCGTTGTGTGGTAGGCGAGAAGTTAGGTAATTGGGATTTAGTGTTACCTATGGCTGAGTTTGCTTATAACAATGCTGTTCATAGGTCAACCGGTAAAAGTCCATTCATGATTGTTTATGGTATTGCACCCCGCCGACCCATTGACCTTGTTCGCTTACCTTCTCACTACCCTTCATCAAATTTTGCTACTGATTTTGCCACCCATATGCGTGATTTACATGCTGAGGTTAGACAAAAGATTTCCTTGAGCAATGATAAATATAGGTCTGCTGCTAATCTGCATCGTAGAGAAAAGGTTTTTAAGGAAGGTGATTATGTCATGGTTCACCTTGATCCTTCTCGCTTTCCTAAACAAGCTAACAAGAAATTACAAGCCCGTGCCCATGGCCCATTTAAAGTTAATCGTAGGCTTGGTTCTAATGCTTATTTACTTGATTTGCCTTCTGATTGGAGTATCAATCCAATTTTTAATGTGGCAGACTTGTTTCCTTACCGAGGACATTTCGAGCCTCCAGCTATTTTTGATGTTTCTGCAGGTTCTCCTCCTGTTGTCGTACCTCGTTTGCCTCCATTTGATCCTCCACCGGATAATGAGGTTGAACGAATTTTGGACGACCATTTTGTTACTTCTGCTACTGGTGGTTTTCGTCGTTTCCTTGTTCGTTGGAAGGGACGACCAGCTGACGATGATACTTGGCTTCCTGAGGATGAGCTCCGTCGCATCAACTCCCACGCTTTGGATTTTTATTTGCAATCCCACTCGTCCGGAGACGAGTCTTTTTAAGTCGGGGGGAATTGATGTAGCATGGCTTATTTTGTTATGAGGGTTAATATAGTCTTTTAATAGTTATTTAATTAGGGTTTTATTTAATTTGGGAAATTATCAGTTTAGGGATTTTGACTCAAATTAGGGATCTTGACTTTTCCTAATTTGATTCAAACCTAAATTGTTAGTTTAGGGATTTTGACTTAAATAGGATTTTGACTTTCCTATTTTCCAATATGTCTTGATTAGTATAAATATAGGGTTTGTTAGACAATTATTATTCAGACATTATTTTGAAATACCAAAGAAGTATTCAGTTTGATTGTGTGTGTGAGTGTTGATTGATAGTTTGTTTTGTACGGGTTCCCCATCACAATGACTCTGCATGTGGCACTTTGCATTGTGTGTGACACTTTCCAGTATTCATGATCCTCAAGAGGTGGCCCCCACACAATCTCAAGAGGTGAACCCCATGCTATTAATCAAAACGGTCTGCATGTGACACTTTACAGTTTCTGTAACCCTCAAGAGATGGCGCCTACACAATCTTAAGAGGTGGCCCACATGCACAATTCATTCAAACAAAATTTGGTCCGTAAGGCATTAGGCATGAATCATCATTCTCGTAGCATTTCACATATCAATATTTATACACAAGTTTCACGACATCACATACTAATTTCACTTGCACCATTTCATACCATCACATATCAATTTCATATGCACCATTTCATGCCATCCATCTTAATTACAAAAACACAAGTTCATAATCAAGCTTTCTATCCATCACAAACATAGTAATTTAATTAACATAACATTTATATTCACCAAAATCACATGACACAACACATTTCATAAAATAACAAGTCCATTGTGACCTCAGAACAAGTTTCGCTTACTTACATGATCGAGTTTCACTTTAGCTTACTTACCTGATTGAGTTTCGTTGTAGGATCCTTATGTCAACCTAGAATTCATCAAAACTCAGTTAAGGATCATCAAACACAACAGCAGAAAGTAATTACTTACTAACTTATCACTACATACTTGATTGGATGATTTTTAGGAAGTTGATTCTTATCCCAAATTCTATGAAAATTTGGAAAAATCATTCAAATACATATAAAATACCACATGCAAATTATCGGATCAAAATGAGGTCATATGCCCCTTGAAATCCCTTAGTTTAGCATACTTTCAAATTTTATACAGGGATCCCTTAAACTGAGCAGCATAACTTTGGAAGTTTATAAAAGTCTCACCAATAGCCAAATCATTACAAAAATTTGCAACTTATTAAAAGACATATATGATACTCATCTCGCCAAAAATCACAAGGTTTTGTTAAGTATAGATCCATCAAAAACAATTTATTTACTTACTCTACGCTGGAAATTGAAAATTTTAGTTTTATAAACACAATTTTGAAAAATCATAGGTTGTGTTCGTTTATGTACTCTGCCCAATATTTTCTGTTTTTAGATTATTGAAATTTGGGAAGTTGTTGTTCTTTCTTGTTTCCCATTTTCATTTTCATAAAACCAAAACTTTCCTGTTTTTGCCCCTAAATTTGCCCATAGAAAAATAAACAGTACGCTGCCCTGTCTCTTCCCATTTATTGTGCTTCTTATTTCAAATGTAATTCCCATCTCTCTCTCCATTTTGTGCATCAATTCGTCTTCTCTCACTGTGCTTTCAACTAGACCTTCTCACCTGCTTCCTCTCTCAAGCGAATCTCCACCTTCATTCACCATGGCCATGAAATCAACCTTGTAGATCGTTATATGCTGGGTAAGACACCATATTGCAGTAATTTTTCCACCCTATTAGCTTCCTTTCTTATATGTTTGCTGCCCATTTTTGTCAAGGACGCCATAGATCTAATTTGAGTTTTATATTTTTCATTTTAGTTGTGTTTCAGTTTGTTTAACTACTGCTATGTATTGTGTTTAGTTGGTCTCTCTACGCTTTATCTTTGCATTATGTTATAAATAAATGGTGCTTATGAATATATTTTGGGTCTTTTGCCATAATAGTGCACTACATATATAACAACCCGGTCATGAATTTTATTTTATGAATCAACCTCATCCTGTTGCTCTTCTCACCTAGATTACCAAATCCTTTCGTTTCACTCTTTTCCAATTTCTTACTTTTTCATTTTCTCTCTTAGATCTGTTTTGATGTGTGTGATTGAGTGAAACATTTATTTTCCAGGTTGTATTGAATACAAATAATTTAAATTGGTCTTAGTCTCAAGTCTGTCCTCATCAAATCTATATACATTTATAATTTCTATTCCATTGTTTAATTTTAATCTTAAAAGGTCAATTTACTTTGACGAAGAGATAGAACTCCACATATTGACACACCATCTAGTAGATCGACAATTGGTTTTTAGTCGTTTATATAGATGTTTAATGATTCTTGGCTACATGTTTGAGAACAATTTGACAAAGGTAAATTATATAATAATTTGATCTAGTCCATAATAGTTCTTCATTAATTTTGTGAATATTGAGATAAAGAAAAAGGAATAATATATAATTTTCTAATTAACAAAACTTAGTTAAATGGATTAGCATAAAAATTAAAAAATATAATACAAAGTTAACTTAAGATATTTTTTGGATGATTAAAAATTAAAGCAAATATTTTTTTTGTCAATGTATCGATTTTATGGCTTGTTTTCTTACAAGAAATTGTCATTGTGGCAATGGGAATGACGCGTCGTCATTCCCATGGACAGAGCCAGTAAGTGACAAGGATGCCTCCTTTTTTGAAAAATAATTTGATATGTGCATATAAATGAACCTACCATATATTCTCAAATTTACTCAAAACCAAATTGATTTTAAAGCTTCTCTTTCTCTTTTCATTTTTTTCATTCAATTTTTTTTAAAGCTAAAAATTAATAAATTTGCTTTTAGTTCTTAGTCAATTCATTTGTAGCCCATCTAATATAAGTATATATTATTAATATTAGAAATCATGTCTATAGATAGATATAATCTTTTCTTTTTGGTTGGTGTTGGTAGTTATAAGTGGCAGCATCTCTTTTTTTAGATTTTATCCTCTTAATGATGTAAAATTAGAGCTTATCTTCTTAATTATGTAAATCCTTTCTATCACCCATGCATGTTATATGCTAACGAAAGCAATTATGATTTGCCGAAATCTGAAAGACCCAACATTAAATAAAATAAAATGCTAGTAGGCACAAGGCACAGCAGCAACCCAATACAAAGGTGACATAGTATGTAATCAATAGAAACCATCCCACCTATTCGGGTACGTTAATTTAATACATAAAAAGCTGAAATTACATTCAAGGGTCATGGTTTTTTTTTCTTTTGTATTTATGGACATGTGGCAAGACTTGACTGATCTATAAGTCCATAAGAATGCCATTTCACATTTGTTTTGTGCGAGAAACTTGACAAGGAGTCAGAGCAGAATCTAAAGAAACACTGATAACTAGTTGAGGGGGAAAAAAGTAATTTCATTTTCATACAACACTACAATTAATTAACTCTCTAAATATCACTTTTACAAAGATGCCATGATTTGTTTAATATTTGCCTTTACCACATGATCTTCGTCGGATCAAGTTCCCAAATTCATCATAGAATCCCTTCTTTGGTTGCGTGGTCATCATTTTTATTTTCAGTGTTATTGTCAGAGAGAAAAAAATGTGCTTACTATATTTAATTGAATATTGTCATTAACAATGTAAATGAATTAGTTTCTTATGTAAGGGTTTAGTTAAGGAAATAATTTACAGTGGATTTTAAATATTTATACGAGACGCATCTAATACAATAATAATTAAAATTCTATTGCAGGTACAATTTTAAATAGTTGTTCCACTCTGTGTTCTCGACTATGATTAATTATTAACTGGTACCCATAACTCATTTAAATGCTTATATGTCATTAATTTTTCTTTCTATTTTGTAGTATTACTTGTAACGATATGACGTCAACTACTAATGAACATAATGACAAAGCTGAATGGAATGCTAGGAGAGAATATATTTTTATTTGTTTGTGTCATGACATGTTTTAAAAGGTGAATTAAAAACTTCAACATTTTCAAAGAAGGTATGGAATACCATTTCAGACGAATTATATAACAAAACCCAATATTGTTATTCAATGTCCTAACTTAAGTCTAAGTTTAACCGATTTAGAACAAAACATCATGAATTCTCTGATTTGGTATCATCCACTGGCTTTAGATGAAATCTTGATACTAATACAATGAAAACATCTAAGGATGTTTGGGAGGAGTACCTTAAGGTAATTATTTGAATTAGAGTTACTCATGTTTGTATATATTTACACAAAACACTAATAACGTATCTTACCTACAAAAAGTTCCATCTACGAAACAATTTAAATGGAGGGGGTTATACCACTATGACATCTTAGGAGTTGTATTTAATAGTTTTACTGCAACTAGTGTTTGGAGGTTTTCCTCAAGACAAATGCCCCCAACCTCAGATGAGGACCGAGAAGTAGAGGACAATTTTATGAACTTTAGAGTCCATGTTGATGTTCATGATATAGAAAATGACGAGGATGATGACCTAGTTGTAGGGTCCATTGCCAAGAGTGCTAGGAGAAAAAGGGCACGTAGGCCACTTAATAGGAACCTTAATCGTTCTTGAACCCAAAACAATGATCAGGTGGACAACTTTCTCAAGGTAACCAGGGAGCTTATGAGTCAGAAAATAAGTCAAGGAAGTAGGAGTGGCCCTTCAGGGGTAGCACCACCTCAAAAGAATCAAATTCATGAGTGCATTGACATTTGTGAGAATCGAGATGGTATTGAAAAAGATGTCTTCATAAAGTTCTTGAACATTATAGCTGAAACAACTTATTAGAGGACTATTTTCTTAGGTCTCTCGGATGAAAGAATGAGGGAGTGGCTATCCACCTTGTAAAGGATGTGTACGACAATTTCATTTTCAATAGTCTAGGGCTTGTTCAGTTGCTTTTTGGTTTGTAACTCTTATCTGGATGCTTTCTTGAGACACAAACTTTATTGTTACTATTGTCTTATGCCTGTCTTTGTTTGTCATCTTTTATGGATGTTTTAATGACATTATGTGTTAATGTTACTATAAACTAGTGTTTGACTATTCCATGATGCTTTAGCTTTGAACTTAAATTATTAGTCATATCATAATTATCATTAGATCTTATTATATTACTTTTAGTAATATTGGGTTGTAGCAAATTTAATTTATGATAATTTGTGAGTATATTATACCACAATCACATGTATCAGACTACATTACGAGGAAATGTGTATACTAAGTATTTGTTATTACATAATGTTAGGTATTTGCTATTAAATAATGTTATTATAATCAGGTTAAATATTTTTTAAATTATATTTGTGTCACATATTTTATTGAATCCGATAACTTTTCCTTATATACTCAGCCTACAGTTATATAGTCATCATTATTATTCACATTATAGAAAATGGAGGAATTATTATTATTCACAATAAAGAAAAATAGGATATTAAAATAATCAAGCTAATTAAAATCATATTCAACACGCTATTAATTATTCGTATTGATTTTGACAAATTGAGAGTTTTATCATAATTTTTAATAAGTAGATTATACACAATTAACACCTGAGCTGACATCTTTTTCAATAGTTTATATATAATGGCAGATGATAACTCAAGCTATGAATCTGACAAGTCTATAAACACAATAGATTAGTGTTCAATTGTAGTTGCCATACATGATTATCAACAACGAATTCAGCCTCCTCCACGCCAAGTTCCACAACGCTAAGTTCCATTGCTAACAAGCCTATAATGGATATTAGAAATGTTAAGAATGAATGATAATAGAATGTATGCTCAATTTATAAAGGATGCAAATATATTTCACAACTTATGTGATAGGTTAGTTGAAGAGAATTTGATTGAGCAGGACGAGCATGACCACGTGAGCGCACTTGAGGCAGTGGGGATTTTCTTGCATATAGTATCGTAAAGTGTTCGTTATCGCATTGCTGCGAAGCGATTTCATCGATCGACCAATATTATAGACCCATAATTTAAGCTAGTGCTTAATGCATTAATTTGGTTAGCAACACTAATTGTGCAACCAAGAATTTTATGTGCAACACCTCCTAAAGTACGACATAATTCCAAATTTTACCCATATTTTCCGATATAAAGTAGTGGATTTCCTCAATTTTTATATGTATATAACTATGCTGATGAAGTAATTGATATAGGAATGCATTAGAGCGCTGGATGGAACCCATATTGTAGCATCGGTACCGGTACATAAGCAAACGACATATCGTAATCGACACGCGACATAACCCAAAACATAACGTGTGCTTGCTCATTCGATATGTTATTTACTTATATGCTAACAGGATGGGAAGACAATGCAAATGATTCAAGGGTATCACAAGATGCACTTTACAACGAGAATAGTGATTTTTCTATGGTAGACTCACGTATAAATTACTTAGAAATAATCTATAAACTACTGTAACATGTTTCCAGTTTTGATGAAGCTATGCATGCGACGCTAACTATAGTACGCAAGTTATCATTATTTGGTTGATTCAGGCTATAGTAACATGGAAGGATTCCTTGCTCCTTACAGTATCATGCAAGTGAATTTAGAGCGGGAGGAAGATAGCCTATTGGATCGGAAGAGTTATTTAATAAAAGACATGCATCGTTGCGTAATGTAATTGAGAGGTGTTTCGGAGTCTTGAAGAAAAGATTTCCAATACTTAAGTCAATACCTAATTTTAGTCTCCAATCCCAACGTCTTATTCTTGTGGCATGCTATACATTGCATAATTTTATTCGACTTAACAGTAAGTCTGATAGATTGTTTAGGAGATATAAGGTGGATTACATTGAAGTTGTGGAAGAGCAACATAGAGATATGCCCACAGTTGAATTGAACATGTCCATTGAACGAGTAAAAGCATGGAGACAATATAGCTATAAGGATGTGGCAGGACCATATTCAACGTGAGAGATAGAAGTTTTATATTGCATTGTGTTCGGTAATGTAAAGAAAGAGTTATAAATGATACTATGTCGTATTTTTTATATATATATATATATATATATATATATATATAGTTGTGAAGCGCATGTGTTATGTACGTACGTACATGTATGTGTGTGTATGCCTTGTATGTATGTATATATGTATCTATATATGTACACAAAGTATACATTGGAAGATTTTCTGAATGGTTCTTAATTTTTTTTAATCTTAACTAATCAGAATTATAGTAAGTAGTATGAAGTGAAGAACAAAAGAGAAGAAAATACTTGAGTGAAAATATCGTAGGAATCAAAATGAAATTTAGTTTGTATAATTAAGTATTTGTTATTTGTTAACAATATGTGTAATAGGAACATGCATTTAGTTTAAAATATTATTTGTTAATAATCCTTTTACTTATACAATTTGTAAGAACTTATTTTTTGGATTCATTTCCAAACGCATTTTATGTTTTTGTTTTCAAATTTTGATGCCAATGATTCATTTCCAAACACATATCTTTTTTTTTTTTCAAAAATTTCAGCTCAAGGATTCATTTCCAAACACATATTCTTAAAATCATTTTCAAATTTGCATTTTCAAAATTCATTTTCAAACGCATATCCTTCAGTTAAACTATTTTTTCTCAATCATAGAAAATCATTTTGGAAACAAAAACACATAATTCAAAAAACGAACACACCTATAACAATTCCTACAGAGCTTCAAAAATCATGAAACTTTTTAGTTGGTAAGAAAACATGTGACTTCGCATACTTTCCCTTTTATAAAATTCGTCCTCCATGCTTGGTTTTGAAATAGGGGATGTTCAAATTCGTTTTAACAGATTAAAAAATTTACCAAAAATTGCATAAGTAAAATTTTCAAGTGATTCAAAATTCTATATAATTGTGAACATGTCTAGTTTCACATATAAAAATTTTAGAGCCAAATTGTAACCCTAGAATTTCTAGGAATTTTCTGATTAAGGGCTGCTCAATAAAAAGACACTATAGAGTTTGGATTCAAACATCATTTCTAACTTACTATCATCACCCAAATCATTTGAATTCTTCATAACTTATAACAAATCATGAATTTTAGTAAGTTTGATAGCATACATGACACAAAAGTACCATAAACCACTTCATAACATAACAACTCAAAGCAAAATTCATGTGGCCATGCTAGAATCTAGGGAATGAGATGAGTTCTTACCTCTTTCTTTCTAATTCTTTCTTGTTCTCAACAAAATAGAGAGAGGGCTGGGGGTTTTGCAAAGAAAAAATGAATTCTAGAAAGTGCCTTAAACCCTTCTCATTTTATACAAAACATGTGTATACATATTTCCAAGCTATGGCCTCTAATTCTAGAATTTTCATATGGGTCCCTAACACTAATATTCCAACATTTTAACACTAAATGCCTCAATCAAAATATACATGCACTTAAAACAAAAATAGAGTGTTGGGATGTTGCACCCTTCTATTATATAAATGAATTTTTAATTGCATCAACTTGTTTGAGTTCTCCAAATTTTAGAGATATGCCACACAACTTCTCCAAAACTCATGCCATGAATCCTTCAAATTATATGTATGAACTATCTCCTTCTAACTTCTTCAAATCAAATATATAAAGTATCCTTACTTTGAAGACATGAATTCTTCATACTTTAAAGATATGTGAATCCTTCGAGGACCTAAAGATTTGTAACTCATGTACTGAGGGCTTCTGTGTATTTTTTAGATAATTTTCTCTTGTGATTTCTTTTTTCCTATTCTTATTGAGTCTTCACTTGTGTTCTGCTAATAAGTTTATTTGTTCATTACTTTGTTTACACTTTTTTTTCTTCTTTCATAGATAAGTTGCAAGAAATATTTCACTGCAAAAGCGTTGAATGAATAAGAAGATAATCTTATTACATAAAAGAAGAGAACATGTCATTCTATTAAGTACAAAGCATTGTGAACCTAAAAAGCGAAAAAAAAAATCATTGAATATTTCTTGTCATCATTATCTACCCACAGCATAAGTTCTTTCTCTAGATTTATAAATAATATATTTTTTTATCGAATCAATTTTAGTGTTAAAATTTTAGAATATTACCTATATAAATTATGATTTTAAGTATTTGGAGTTTTAAAGGATTTTCAGTGTTTAAGAGAGTTAGGATTTTATAAAATTTTAAATAATATGAATGAATTTTTAAAATTTCTTTTATCCTCTTTAGTAATTTTATTTATGGATAGAATGTCAAGACTTATGAAAATAAAAGTGTGGTTTGATAAGTTAAAAAGTGAGGATTGAATAGAACTACACTAAAAAAAAAATAAAAGGACGACTTCTAAGCAAGTTATTTAGTCTTCCTAAATAAGTTATATTTAAGATAAAAAAGGATTTAATTCTTAAAGATAGATAAAAAATTCTTCGCTGAATCAAGATAAGCATAAGATAACTCTTATCAAGGTGATATGAAGAGAAAATCACATCATCCTACCTACCACTTCTATTGAAAAAAAAAAAGCTTTTTTATAAGACTTTGATAATAAGAGCAATATATTACATTCGGCTATAAATAGACCACATCTATTGTATTTGCTACAAAGATCACTAGCTAACAAATAAATTTTACTTAACCACTAGTAGTCTAACTTGATCATTGGAGTTTGAGTAATTTCATCAACAAAATTGTAGAATTCTTTCCTGGTTTACTTTCTCTAGTTTTGACAATGATCATTTATTGCAATCCACATCACTTTTTTATATATACATTGAATATGAAACCAAAGATTACCAACTTCGAAAGTCTCGTGTCTTTGATCTTATTTAGATCTTTTATTTAAATACAATTTCTAAATAAAAAAAAGAACTTTGTATTGACAATTGGTGATTGGATTCATTGCATTCTAAGAAAAAGCTAGCCTCATCTTTCTGTTTGATGTGTTCTTGTTTGAAGAGTTTTGATCAACCCTATATGAATTTTTCTAATTAAGCCTAGTAATTTAAGCTCTTTTCTAATTCCTTCTGGCCTATTCGATCATACATGACTTGGAAGGTCTCCTATATCATTTTCCTTCAAGGCTAGTACATAGCACCTTTGTGATTCTTGTGATTCCAACTCATACTTTTATATGAAAGTGCATTACCAAGTGACAAGTCAAAGTGTTTCATTGTAGGCGAATGGTCAGCTCAACTATCATGAAGTTGACAAGCTTGATCTATCATCTAATGTGTGTTTTCTTCTATAGTAATGGGTTATTCGATGCTACTTTCAAGAATTATAGTCTCCTTATCAAATCTAATTTAAGCCCCAAAAACCCAACTTCACATCTTCATCAAGCTAAAAGCTTCTAAGGCATACCTTAGGCCAGTGTTGCTATTTTTGAGTGTTCTATGGGAGAAATATTGGAAGATATTAATATGCATTTTAATTAATTTGACAAAACTTCTATAATTTTAACTTCGTTGATGTGCAAAATTCTATTCTTCATCAATTATTATTATGATTTTTTCTCTTAGCCAAATTATCGTTCTTGTAAGTGTATATATCCATCTTTTTAAGTTCATTTTAGGGCCACCACTTTGTTAGAGAATGTATGCCCTTTAAAGGCAAAAAGGATCTAATATAGTTTAACCCCAAAACCCAAGTTCCAATTTCCAAAGTAATAAAGTTGAATGCCATTATGTCAAACTATTATAGGTGTGGTTTATTTTCGAACTTAAGAAGAGGAAGGGCTCCAAATGATGAGAATAATAAAGCAAATATAAAAAATTGGCCATATAATTTGATAGTAATCATATGGCATCCACTCTCATAAAGATTAGGTAAAATTAAAGTCCTGAAACTGATTATAAATCTGTTCATTCAAAAGCAAAATATCTCGATGCCTATGCCAATATTATTAGCTTCTTAGTAATTTATTGAATCCTGAATTCAATAAGGAGTGCCATCGTCCAACATCAGATTTGAGCTCTGGTATAAATGTGAACTATAACGAATATTATGAGTGGAAAATCGACCCAGCTGGGCTAGGGACCTAGAAAACCTGGTCTTCTGGGGCATGGTAATTACCCAAAAATGCAGGGAATTAAGGAGGGGGCGAGGTAAAATTTTCAAACCCGGGAATGGCTAGAGCCGGGGCTGCGGAGCATAGCCCCAAACCCAAACCTGGATAATCAACCTGGAATTTTGATTTTTTAAATTAAAATTATATTTGTAGTTATTACATATTGAAATTATATAAAAGCCTACCAACCCTACTATCTGTTGACCTAGGTATGGCAACCCAAAAGGGAGGGTGAATTGGGTTTTTATTTATCAAAACGGATTTGTAAAACTTTTCTTTAAAGATCAAAATTATATAACTCTTTCTTTGAGAATAAAGGTGAAGAAGATGAAATTAGAATTTATCAAAGATGCAATCAAAAGAATAATAATGATGAACAATCATAAGTGCAAGTTAATGTAAAGAGGATGGAGATAGAGAGAGTGCAAACTCAATTTACGTGGTTCGGCAAACCTTGCCTACGTCCACGGGCTCCTAGCTCCACAAGCTAGGCTTTCCACTAAGTTGTAGAAATCTTTACAACTTGCTTGTTGAACAACCTCACTAAGACTTTTTCCTTCAACCCTTGATAACACCACACCAAGAGTTCTTCTTGATGAACAGCCTCACCAAGGCAACTTCCTTCAACTCTTGATAACACTACACCAAGAGTTCTTCTTGATGAACAACCTCACCAAGGCAACTTCCTTCAACTCTTGATAATACCATACCAAGAGTTCTTCTTGATGAACAAACTCACCAAGGAAAGAGTTCTCTCAAGGATAACTTTTATTATTTACAAGAAGATCTCACTCTCACCACAATACAAGAACAAAGTAAATTTTTACAACAAAAGTACAACTCTCTTCAAAGAGTAGACAAAGAATATAAAACTCTCTAGACTTGATATTTCTCTTGTTTTTTGCTTGATAAAATGCTTCTCTTTCTCTTGCTGAATGCATGGCAGAAGGGCTCCTTTTATAGGCAAATGGGAAGAACTTAATCAAGTAAAGACACTAACTCCAAATTTTCTACCCATCATAAAAACTGTAATCTTGTCTACCATTTTTGTCAATGTTCCATTTGAAATTTGAAAATCTGTAAAACATAAAAGATCTTTATAATTGAATAAGCTTTCAAAATCATCAAGAACCAAGTCATTTGGATATCTGTAGCTCAAGATATGGCTAAAACACCAATCGGTGCTCATGTGACTAGATTTTTCTTTCTTGTGTTAGTCCACCAACTTGCATGTGTATTATGTCGGCCTTATGTTTGAAATTTGAATTTATTCAAAGAATATGAAATCTGATCCATTGAATCATCTTTCCAATGTTACAAGAATCAAGTCATTTGGATATCTCTAACTCAAGATATGGACAAAACATCATTCGGTGCTTAAATGAGTTGATTTTTCTTCTCTGTGTCAGTCCACCGAATTGCATGTCAATTATGTCAGCCTTAAGTTTGAAATTTGAATTTATTCAAAACATATGAAATGTGCTTCATTAAGTCCTCTTTCCAATGCCTTAAGAATCAAGTCATTTTGATTTTTCTAGCTCAAGATATGTCTAAAAGAGTATTTAGTGCTCATATTAGCTGCTTCCATTTGTCTTTCAACTTGCATGATGATTTGGACAATCTTGCACTTGAAATTTGAATTTCTTTAAAACATATGAAATGTTATAAATTGAGTACGCTTTCCAAAGGCTCAAGAATCACATCATTTGGACATCTATAGAGATATATATGACTAATTGATTAAATATTGCTCATGTGTCATATTCCTTGAGTTAAACCTTGTTCTTAAACTTTGGTGCCTTTAACATGTAGTCTTCTCCTTAGCTTCAACACTTGAGCCTTTTCTTGATTTTACAATTATTTCAATGATATTACTCTTGCACATAAATAAACATGTTAGTAAATCACAATGAATCAATGTGTATTGGTATCATCAAAATTATCATGTAACCTTAAGGCTAACAATATCATCTAAGTTAAGTTAAGACCAAAAGAGTTCATATTACAAGCCTAGCCCTCAGGCCCAACCCAAAAAACTAAATATTAAACTCTAAACTAATATACAAATTATTCAATCAAAATTAAAATTGAAAAGGCTTTTAAACATTCAACTCAAGAACCCTAAACCAAAGTCCCTTACTCGCTGATGGCCGCTGTAATCTCCTGACTTCCATTTCGTGACGCCTAGCAGCCAAGCTCCCACTGTCCACAGTCACACTTAATTTGTAACTGTGTGAGAATGAACACTTGGACCATCTAACTTCAAGCTCCAGTTCACTCAATCTTCTTGGAGATGTGTGTGACTATGTTAATCCTCGCTCTCAACAATTTCTCAAACGAGATAATGAACAGAGGTTCCGCAAATACACTTCAAAAAAGGAAATCAGAATCGAGAGGCCAGTGAAAGTAGACGACTTTAATGAGTATCAACTCAAAGAGATCCTTGAATTCGGGCATTGGATGAAAACCGTAACCAATCTTTCATCCCCGTCAAAACATTTATTCAGGAATTTTATGCCAATATCTTGCTTTCCATTGAAGATCCTAAAAGTTACTACTATCATAAGGTATATTTTAAAGGTAAACTGATTCGTTTCTCACCAAACATCATTAATCAATTGTTTGATATACGCATTAGCATTCAGCATGTTATGAGCAGTGATTTGACTATAAGTGCGATCACTTTTGAATTGACTAATAGTCGTGATGTGCAATGGGATCCACATGATGGCATTGACCAACAATTCTTAACATTGAAATATCGTGTTGGAACTGAAAGAGGAAAGGGTAAAATTTTTTGTTTTGTGTTGGAACTGAAAGAACTATTAATATTGGCTTATGGATATACAACTATATTATGCAAATTGCTACTTATCATTCATATTCAAAACTACTCGTCCTTGTACGATTCATGCATCGCTTATGCAAAATGGCCTCAAACTTGAGCCTAATGATATCATAAAGGACATTCTGGCCCTATCTAAAAAGGATTTTTGACCAGATTGAAGTCAACACTTGAGGGAGAGGAGATACCCAAGAGACAACCCATATAAAAGAAAGCTTTTAGGCTAAATCAAATGGAATCTATGAATGAACAACTTGCTTTAATTTATGCTTCTTTAGTTAATATTTGTACAGGATATACATGTTATCAAGGATAGGCAACAAACACTTTAGAAGAAGTTTGATGCTCAATCCGGTGTTCCAAATTCCTTGAAAAGTAATAAGAAGAAATCCAAGAAGAAAAGCAAGAAGAGGGCTAAACCAATTGTTGAAAAGTCCTCTCAGCACCATAACCTGATCCAGCACCACATTCATCTCCATCACCTACCAGACAAGCTACTAAAACCTTGGTTGATCTCTCTCAAAAAACAAAAACTATAGCTGAGAGAATTGCTTTTGAACTGTTGATATTGGTGCAATATCAATAGATACCACCACCTAACCAGTATCAGCTTCAAAATAAGTTTCTCCATCATCTGTGGTTAAAAGGTTCAAGACCAATGTTGAAAAATCAAAGAAGCACCCAGGCCATCCACTTAAGCTGCTAGTATGCAAATCTGCAAGGCCTAACTAATGTTTAAATCAGTTTTTGAACTTATGTTTAATTTTTAGTTTTGCTTTTACTTACCTCTTTGCATTTGACACTTGTTATGAAAACAAGTGGGAGTAGTACTTATTTATTTTTTATGGATCTTTCTGGTTTAGATTTTTAAGTTCTGAGGATTCACGGTTTTTGGATTTGGATGTTTTGGTTTCTGTTTGACTTGCAGGGATTGTTTTGCCTTTGATTAATTTGTTTATGCAGGGTTAATCAATTCGCAAGTAGTTGATATTTTGTTTGCAAGTTATATTAGGATTAGTTTTGTCAGTTCAGTTGTACGGTTTAAACTTATAGTTCGTTATTTCTTCTTTTTTTTGTGCATGTTAGTCTAAGTGTCTGAACTCTGTTTTCAATTGCATTACACTTAAACATGCAGGAATTCGTCAACCCATAAACATTTAAATATTTTCATCATAAGATGCCAAAGAAGGAGATTGTCGGTATATCATGTGGTGTCTCATGCAACTGCAATGCACGTGAATCGTTTTTATTTTGTCATCATGTGATAAAAACATTAATGTGATTCTTTTCCTAAATTTGTTCATCATTTATGATAGTTTTTACTTTAGGAAAAGTCTAATTGATTGAAGTTCATTTGGAAGTTCAAGTTATATAGGAATTTTTTATCGTAATTGCCAATCACATATATGATTAGGATATTTTTTTATAAGTGTTTGTCTTGATTGCTAATCACATATATGATTAGGATATCTTTTATAAACGTTTTAGGATATGTTTGTTAAGTGTCCTAAATTATCTAGGAGATTATGATAGGCCTTTCTATATTTTATTGATCTTTATCTAATCTTTTCATAGAGAAAATTTTAGGTTTATGATAAAGATTGTAATAGTTGTTGCATGCTATATACAGCTATCCATATAGCTTATATAACACATTCAACACTGAGCAAGATATCAAGAGTCAAGAAGATCATATTAGAATGTGTTAATCTCTTTGCCTCAATTTCGTTAAAGCCATTTGCTTTGAGAAAATTTAGATTATGTATGACTCAAGAGTGTTGAGTGCTTGCACACATCTATTTGTAATGATTATAGAGTCATGTAAGCTTAAGTGAGTTGAGTAATTACATGAGTTTGTAATAGTTACGTTAGTTATGACTTACTAAACTTGGTACAGTTAAGTTAGTTACGTCTATGAAGTGTAGCATGAGAAGAGTGTGTGAAAGATTATGATTGTGATCGAGAGTGATCAAGTTTGCATAAATTATGCTAGTAAGTGAGAGCCAGTCTACCACTGTAAACAGTTCTGAGTCGAGTATAAACACATGTAACATAATGGATTGTAGCTCTTACTGCCCGTAAATGTGAGTATGTTATAACTAAACCATGTAAAATCTTTTGTTTCATTTTATATTGCTATTTACAGTTTTGTTATTTATAAATATCTATGTGCAAAACTCACACTAAGTTTTAATAATGCTTTTGTAAGAGAGCTCTTGGATGTTGGTGTGAACCGTAGTCCAACTCTCATCTCAACAATCGTGCAGTAGAGAGAAGTAAATATAAGTATGATGTTGATAAAGAAATAAACATGATAGAGTTTGTGGATAGCCAGTGGGGTGCAATAGGTAGCTTTAATTGGCTTGCAACTCATGGGGCATCTATGAGTCATACAAATTCATTGATTAATGGAGACAATAAAAGAGTTGCTACCCGATTTAGAGGGGACTAGTTTGAACAGAGTGGTTCACAAAAAGGCTTTAACAGTTTATATTCCAATAAATCTGGAACTGATAAAATACCTCGAAAAGTTTCAAGCATTATTCCTAACCCGCTTGAAAACTGTAAGTAAATTCCTTCTATTCGAAATAAATGATCACAATGATGATTGCATGTAACTGATTCTAGTAAATGCAAATTATCGTGCACTTGCTTAACTACATGGGATAGCCAAAACATGAACTGAACCCATTAGATAATTATAACCAGAGGTCAGGAGCATAAGTTGCTAATGCTACCTAAAAACAAAGTAAATTTAATTTGTTATAAAACCAAAACAAGCAATAGAGAAATAAGGACAATAAAGAAATAACGACATAAGATTTTTACATGAAACAATATCGCAAAAAAACCACGTGCTGTTAGACACAAAACTTCACAATATGAAAAATATTATAATCTTATGGATGAACTTACTCCTAATAATCTTTCCCAAAGACCCTTAATACACCTCCTCTTTACCAAGCTATCGCACTCACACTCATACCTCCAAGAAGCATTTTAGCCACATCATTAGAGAGGAATTTATCTATAGCTAAACTCGAGACACTTCAAGTAGTGTACTTATAATAAAACAGTAGGATCTTTATATAAGCTTTCAAGTCCCAATCTTTACCTTTTCTTATTTACAATAGGAATCATCTTCCTTCCCTAGTAAAACTCTCCTATTAAAATATAATTATTTTCTATTTTCTTGTTAAAGTATGATTCTTTTATTTCCAATAAGATTCTTTATTTCCTAATTCAATCAGAATTCACCTAATAGGATTTTGTTCTTATCAAGACTTTATGAATATTTTTTAAAATTTTTAAGAATATCCTTTTATTTAGTCAGTATTCTAACATTTTTTTAGAATGAAACAAATTTTATACTGACAGCAAAATTTATTTCTGTTTTGTCCTTTACAAACTACATTGGCGTTCATAATAGTTCTTATGTTAAATCATATTTTGCTCTGTTTTTCAACCTAATGTCAACTACAACTTTCTTAATTTTGAAAACCATCAATGCAGCTAAAAAAGTGTTCATATATATTAAACAAAAAGCAGCTAGCTTAGATTATTAGGTGGGTCTGATGCATAGTACAAGTGTAAAACATTTTGTATCATCATCTTTTAAAGTAAACAGGAAATATTTTCTTTTTCTCAATTTGTAATCTATTTAAAAAAGGGAAAGAGTTGATGAAGCTTTTTGTATACCTAGCCTTTGTAAGGAAGACCTGCAACTAGGTTTTCTAATATTGCAAGCTGGGTTAGAAAAGATGCATCGCAAACTAATAAACCTCAATTTCTTTCTACATTCTACCAAACAAATTATGGCGATTTAGGTCCAAATACTCTTGGCGCATTTTGCAGTCAACTTACAGTTTACGATGTAAGTGGAACAGCTATAACACAACTAGTGTCGTCCTTTTTTTATGAGAAAACTTGAAACACTTGCATTTAATGGATGCAAAGGACCTTGATAAAAATCATCATATGAATTTCCTTTCTCCTTGGATGCCTATAAAAAATCCAAGTCCCATTACTTTAATGTTGCCTATATAATCAGATCTTTGTTCTTTAGAAGAATTGAATCTCAATTACTGTAATCTAAAGGAAGGAGCAATCCACTCTTCATTTTGTGCCGGCTTATTATCCTCAAAATTCTTAATTTTGAATAGAAATAATTTTCTTTCACTACCTCGAAGCATCAAGTATCTTCAAAAGCTTTAATCACTTGACTTGAGTGGTTACAAGAATCTTCAATCTGTGCAGAGCTTCTATCGGTTACAAAGGCTTTTTTCCTAGACGGTGTTGTTCATTTAAAACATTAACAAATGCATTCATTTTAGCGTATTCATGCATTGATTGGTGGTGAAGATTTTATATTATCAATGGTGAAAGCTTTTCTTAAAGGTAAATCTCTCTTTCACTTTTTCTCAATTGTATGCATATTATATTATCGAATTCTATGGCATTTTTTTATTATTAATTTTGGGTACAGGTAGTACCAATTCCAAGCTAAGGATATAGCCATGTTGTTTTTCCTAGACGTGATATTCCAAAGTGGATATTATATCAGAGTAAAGGTTCTTCAATAAGTATTGAAAGGCCGCCAGATTTGTATAACAACAAGTTGGTGGGCTTCATCATGTCCATTTTGCAGTCATCCTGATGACTTTAAGGGTACACAGATTATTGGTGAATAGTAATTTAGAAAAGCTGCACAACTGTGAAGACTAGCCACTAGTAGTGAGCTATGATATGAGCTGGAAGAGGGCTGGTGTAAATTCTCTCTATTAGATATCTATTGCTGAAATGAATGGAAAAGAATAAACCAGGTATGTTGTTTTATATCAGCTTTACAAGTGTAGAGTTAGTTACATTTGGATGTAATTATATAATAATTTGGTTAATAGTTTCTTAACTAATGACTGCCATGTCAACTATAATTAGTTATAGGATAGCAACTTTTTTTTTTTTTTTTTGTAACCGATCAAATGTCTAACTCTCCTTGTCACTGAGATATGGCAGCTGACTACTAGATTGTAAAAACTCTTATATAAGCTGCAAATGACAGAAGAAAATCATTCTGAGCTGCCAAAACTTTGTTCACTGGGTTTTCTTTTTGTTTCTTACTTGGTATTAAAGCTTTTAAGCCACTGCTATTTCTCTTTGTGATCCTTCCAAAACTCAAGGGCAGCTTCAGGATCCTCATTATCTGATGTCACAAGAAATGGTTTGCAGGTTACTAACCCGCCATGTGGAAGGTTTTTTTAACCATCATATTTCAACTCGATTGTATAAGAACAATTACGTTCTGTGGTCAAATGTTATTCTTCCGACACTGAGAGGGTTCAGACTCGATGGATTTGTGTTAGGCATTAAATCTCGTCTAAAAAAAGTTTATCAGCTCAAGCACTACAATTTCAGATGCAGGTCAAGTTAAGCAAATTCCTAACCCTACTTATGAAGAATAGGTTTCAATAGAAAAATGTTGATTGGATGGTTGTTGGGATCCCTGATTGAAGAGGTAGTTGCTCAAGTTATTGGAGCTACTATATCAAGGAATCTTTGGTTGGCTATTGAAAACTACTGTGGTGCTCAAAGCAAGTCTTAGATATCAAACTATAGGTTGGCTTTGCAGAAAGGGTTCAACGAAGATGGATAAATACTTGTTGACTATGAAGCAACTATCTGGCAATCTTGCTGTTTGTGTAGCTGGGCAGAAAGTTCCCACTGATGATTTGATTTCTTTTGTGATCTCAAGTTTGGGCTTTAAGTATTCTCCTATTGTAATTCAAATTAATGCTAAAGACTCTATTACATGGCAAGAAACTGAGGCACTACTTCTTAATTATGAGAATAGAATAAAGAGACTTAATGCCCTTAGTAACCTGAACTAGAATCAAGTATCTATGAACTTGCATCACAGAAAAATAAAGGAAAAAATCCTTAAGGTTAGCATTTCCAATCTGACAATAACAAAAACTCTTATCTTGATCAAAACAAGAACTCTAGAAGTGGACAAAAAAGCAAATGGAATAAGGGAGGCAATTCCAAACCTACTTGGCAGATTTGTGGCAGATATGGACATTCTGCAACCAGATGCTTTTATAAGACTGACCTTAGCTATATAGGGGCTAGCTCCAACAACAACAACAAAAAACATGCTCTAGGAAATCCCAACTTCAACTTTAATAGGAGCAACAGTTATCAATTCAACAATTCAGTAGCTTTCTTTGCTTCACCAAAAACAGTTGTTGATAGTTCTTGGTATGCTGACAGTGGGGGTACAAATCATGTGACTCCAGATCCAAGAATGATGAGTGTGAGTAGTGAGTATCTTGGTAAGAATACCCTCTATGTTGGCAATAGTAATCAATTAGTTATCTCACACATTGGCCATTCCAAATTACCTACAAATAAAACAGAATTGAAACTTAACAACATACTTTGTGCACCTGAAATTACAAAGAACTTATTGAGTGTGTCTAAATTACCTTGTGATAAAAATGTTTATATTGTTTTCCATTCTAATACTTGTTTTGTGAAGGACAAGGCAACCAACAAGGTACCACCCCAAGGGAGACTTAAAGGAGAACTCTATCAACTTTGTCCACCACTAAGTTCATCCAAATCCTTTTCCAGAACCTATTCCAAAATTTCAAGAGACCTGAGTTTGTGTATAAAAGGTCTAATTCCTTCAGTGTTGAGTCTGTCAAGTCCAATTCTTGTTGTCTCTCAACTTTATTATCAAAAAGTGCCAAAGGACGGTTGTTGCATGGGAGATTAGGCCACCCTTCAAACGGAAGTTTTGAAAGTCTGTAATGAAAATGTTAATAGCAATGAAATTTCAGACTTTTGTGAAACATGTCAATAAGGAAAATCTCATTTGCTGCCCTTTAAAAGATCTACTTCTAAAGCTAAACAATCTCTTGAATTAGTGCACTCAGACGTTTGGGGGCTTGCACCAATGCTATTAGGATCAGGATATATATACTATATCCACTTTGTTGATGATTTCAGTGATTATACCTAGTTTTATCCTCTCAAAGCAAAATTCAAAGCACTTAATGCTTTTATTGTATTCAAAAATCAAGTTGAAAAGAGTTTTGAAAAGCAAATTAAGTGCATACAAATAGAGTGGGGAAGGGAATATAGGTCTTTTTCTGAATTCCCCAAGCAAAATGAAGTAGAGTTTAGACATCCTTGCCCATATAGACATGAACTAAATGGCAAAACTGAGAGGAAACATAGACATATCACAGAAATGGGATTAACCTTGTTAGCTCCAGCACAAATGCCATTGAAATTCTGGGTATATGCTTTTGCCACAACTGTTTTTATCATCAACTTATTTCCCACTCCAACTCTAAAAAATAAATCACCTCATGAAACACGTTTTCAAAAGAAACCTGATTATAGCATGCTGAAAACATTTGGTTGTGCCTGCTACCCCTGTCTAAGACCTTATCATAATAAAAAATTTCAATTCCACTCACAAAAATGCACTTTTCTTGGCTATAGTAATGCACACAAAGGCTACAAATGCTTAAACAACCCTGGCAGATTATTCATTTCAAGGCATGGTGTCTTTAATGAAGATGATTTTCCATTCCTTAACGAATCACAAAATAATGAGTCAATAACATTACAAATGAATGATTCTATTCCTGGTCCACAAATGCTTCAACGATACAAATCAATTTCTGTTTATCCAAGTCATGAAACACCATCCTCCCATGACACAAAATCAAATCACTCATCTAAGTCTCCACCTGCTGCAGCATTAGATCAGGTGTATCCTTCTCCCTCACATTCAAGTCATTCTAAAAACACATCTGATTCAAGTTCCAATCAAGCCATTGAACCTTTATCTTCACATAGCAGTCCACAAGAAAATAATCATGCAAATTACCATGTCATCCCATGATTACCAGGTCAAAACAAGGAATATTGAAGCCAAAGATATTTACACTTACCTCATCAGTTTCTGAAATAGGGGATGGATCTATCATTGATTAACCAGGTTCAGTTAGTGAAGCCCTAAAGACCCCACATTGGAAGAAAGCAATGGATGACGAATACCAAGCTCTAATCAAGAATCATTCATGGGATTTTACAGCTCCTCCTGCAAATTGCAATATTGTAGGTAACAAGCAGGTATTCAAGGTTAAACGGAACTCTAATGCCCTTATTTTTAGACACAAGGCAAGGATGGTAGCAAAAGGCTTCCATCAAACTCCAGGCTTGGATTTTTTCGAAACTTTTAGCCCCGTAGTGAAATCATCTATAATCAGAATTATTTTAACAATTGTAGCAGCCTATGACTAGAAAATAAAGCAACTGGATGTGAACAATGCCTTCTTAAATGGACATTTACATGACAATATGTTTATGAAACAACCTGAAAGCTATACTGATGAGAACAAAGTAGATTATGTTTACAGACTTAAGAAGGCTCTCTATTTGATTGATTGAAACAAACTTTGATAAGCTATTCAATAATTCAAATTCAAATAGTTCACTGTTTCTATTTCACTTAAGTAACAAAGTCATTCTTGCATTGGTGTATGTGGATGACATTTTAGTCACCAGAAATGACACCAATCTCATTCAAATGATTTATACAGGAGCTCAACCAGGAGTTTAAACTCAAAGACTTGGGTGAATTACACTACTTTCTAGGCATTGAAGTAAGAAGGGACAATTTTGGCTCCTATCTCAATCAAACCAAATACATCCGTGACCGGCTACAGTAAGTTAGAACTACAGAACATATCACGTACAACACCAACTGCCACCAGCAACAATTTCTCCTCAATAGAATCTAATCAATTCAAGGATACAACTACCTATAGAAGTGCAGTAGGAGCATTACAATATCTCACCTTTACAAGGCCAGATATTGCATACATAGTAAATAAATTGAGCTAGTATATTCAAAATCCTCTCCTAGTATACTGGCAAGGAATAAGAAGAGTCTTAAGGTACCTGAAAGGCACATCAACCTATGGATTGTATAGCAAGCCATGTCAGAATCTATCTCTTGTTGACTTCTCTGATGCTGACTAGGCTTTTGATACTGAAGACAGAAAAATCATTGGTGCATACTGTGTATTTCTTGGTGATACTTTGGTGTCCTAGCAATCCAAGAAACAAAATGCTGTATCTAGATCAAGTGCATAGTCAGAGTATGGATCCTTGGCACAAATTGCAGCAAAGATTACTTTGATACAGTCTCTTCTTCATGAAATCCAATTGACATCTCCTCATTGCCCAAATATATGGTGTGATAACATGAGTGCCAATGTCTCAGCATCAAATCCTGTGTACCATGCTTGAACTAAACACATTGAAATAGACCAGCATTTCGTTCAAGACAAGGTACTTCAAGGATCACTTGAAGTCATGTTTGTTCCATCTTGTGATTAGCAAGCAGACTACCTAATAAAGCCATTCTCTGTTACTCAATTTCAACAACTTCAAAACAAACTTGGAGTGCTACCTCTACCCTCTAGTTTGTAGGGGGATGTGAAGACTAGCCACTAGCTATGAGTTGTGATATGAGCTGAAAGAGGCCTGCTCTGTGTTCTCTCCATTAGACATTTGTTGCTGAAATGAATGGAAAAGAATAAGCCATGCACGCAGTTTTATCTTAGCCTTACAAGTGCAGAGTTAGTTACATTTGGATGTAATTAGTTAAAAATTTAGTTAATAGTTTCTTAATTAATTAATGCCATGTCAACTGTAATTAGCTATAGGACAACAACTTCAATTTTTTTTTATTTGTGACCAATCAAATATCTAGCTCTCCTTGTCATGACATATGGCAGCTGACTACTGGATTGCAGAAACTTTTATTTAAGCTGCAAATGAAATGACAGAAGGAAACCATTCTGAGCTGCCAAAACGTTGTTCACTGGGTTTTCTTCTTGTTTCACACTACAACTATTTACCAAAGCAACTGAACAGCTATAAAGGAAGGTTGGGTACCGACATGCCTGTATAGATTTTTCCAAGCTGAAGGTATCACTTCCTAAAGCGGATGGGAGCACTGAGGTCGTCAAAACATGCCCAGCGGCCATTGGCTTTGCTTTTGCAGCGGGAACGACTGATGGGCCTGGAGCTTTTGATTTTAAGCAAGGAGATGACCATGTATGTCTACTTGTTTTTTTTCCCGTTTATAAAGAATTCCTTGGATGTTGAAACTACCAAATTCTGCTGTGATTCTATTTTCAAGTGTTTTTTTTTTTTTTTCAGGGGAATGCCTTCCGGAAGTTGGTGAGGAACTTGCTGAAAACTCCAAATCAGGAACAGGTCAATTGTCAGAAGCCAAAGCCAATTCTGTTCGATACTGGTGAAATGAAGGAACCATATGACTGGCTGGTGAGTGCTTGATTGGGTTGGAGCTTATGTATATGATCACAGTAGCTCACAACAACAAATTGAATTTGTGCATTAGCCCTGTGCATGTTGTTGTAATACTTCACCTGGATAACTGGATTGGATATGGAACCTCAATATATTGAAATATCACAAGCAAGGTGCAGTTCATCCAAATTCATAATGGCGGCAGATCCAAATGCAGGATTTGAGTACATGGAATGTGTGGAAGCACTTGCATCATGTCAAAAGATGAAAATTTTTTCAGCATATGCCTTATGCTTTTCTTGTTTGCAACATAATGTAGCAAATTTCAACAGCCATCAGATTTAATTGATATTTTGGGTATAGAATACCTGTCCAAGATTATGCTTGGCCTGTTTGACTCTTGCACCTTGCGATGCCAGTGATTAAACTTGGGGTCTACGTGATTAGAGTTACGATTGATGCTTTCAGATAATTACTTAGAAGAATTTTGATTCATTCTTGACTATTAGTTCCTTACGATGAATAGTTTTTTTTTTTTTTTTTTTGGATTTATATGACTACAGGTTGATTATAGTACTTTGTATTACATTATATGTCAGCCTTCTATTCTTCCAGTCCAAATTTTTAGGATAGGGCAACTTGTTATTCTCTGGGTACCAGGAGGTAAGGAATGGAAATAGTCATGTTTTATTATATATTTTCTTCCCCTAATATTCCTCAGACCATTCACATCATAATTTGAATGGTTTTCAGTTTCCGGAAGATATGTTATGGATCCATAGATTAGCATTGTCTTAGTAACTTCAATCAGTTTTTATGCACACCGAAACTCCTAAGTAGTCTTTTACTTGTTCATATTAAGAATCGTCTGAAAAGTTGCCCTATTCTCCTCTGTGGCGTTTTTCATATTCCTCACTGCTTCCTCTTCAATCTATTGCTCCTTGCAGAATTTACAAGCATGGCTGGAAGGCGTCTTCGTGAAGCTGTTAAGACTGCGGTCACCTCTGGAGGTAAAGAGAAATTTAACAGCAATGTCCATATTGTCATTGCAGGGCTGATGAATACGTATTCACAACATGTGACCACCTTTGAAGAGTACCAGGCGCAGAGATAGGGGGTCTGTATCATTGGTTCTGCATTTACTTGCACATTTTATATTTAGTAAGTTGAAGCATATATGCGGTACATGAAGTGCAGGTATCTAATAAAAGTATTTGACATCTCCAAAAAATGGGAAAGGAGTGAAACTAAAAACTGCTGCCATCACACCTATGAACTCCAATCATTTTACTGAACACTCCAGAGGAATATAAAGAATATGCGAATTTCATCTTTTGAAATACACAGAAGTCAAATCTTCATAGTTTTTAGCAGACATTTTACAACTGGGAACTTTGTTTGTCAGGGTGCCTCCACTCTTTATGGTCCACACAATCTCAGAGCCTATATTCAGGAGTTCAAGAAACTAGCAGCGGCTCTCGTCAATGGTCAAACTGTTGAGCCAGGTCCGCAGCCCCCTGATATCCTTGACAAGCAAATTAGCTTGTTAACACCAGTGCTCGTTGATTCAACCCCTGCCAGTGCGAATTTCGGTGATGTTAAAACTTGTGTGCCACAGGATTCGACCCTCAAGAGAAGTGAAATAGTGACGGTAACCTTCTGGTCTGCTTGCCCGAGGAACGACCTCATAGCGGAGGGCACATTTGCGCGGGTCGAAATCCTTCAGAACAGGGACACATGGGTTCCAGCTTATGATGATGACGACTTTTGCCTAAGATTTAAGTGGTCAAGGCCCGCAAAACTCAGTGCCCAACGTTATGCAACTATAGAATGGAGGATCCCAGAATCAGCGGTTGCAGGTGTGCATAGAATTACACATTTTGGTGCTTCGAAGAGTCTCCTGGGTTCAATCCGCCATTTCAGAGGTTCATCTAGTGCCTTTGTAGTCCTATAGAGAGAATTGCATTGTATTTCCACTGCTCAGCTCTTTACTTGGAAGAGAATTATAGTCCAGAAAAGAAAGCAAACCCAAATGAAGCCATTGAGCTGTAAAATATATATTTATATACAACAAAGAAATCAATCTCTCCTGTTCGACAACCCTTATTCAACTACTGTTTATCTGGGTGCTTGCTGCCGTACTCCATTTTTATGACTTTCACTTCTAGAATCTTAGCTGGAAATAATGCACGTTGCACTGCACGACGAGGTCCGATGCCAAGAAGATGCTATTTGTTCTCTTCTAATTAACCTGTTTTTAAGTCAAAACCTTTCCCTCGACTGTCTTGTCACTGAAGCGTACGTTGAAGCAGCGTGGAATTGGTGCTTAATGCAACTGTTTCAGCCCGAAAATTACCTGAAAATTCTTGAAATATACCTGACAACGAAATCAGCCGTTTATTTACACGTTTGAAATAGCTGATACGATCAGCAAACAGCAACCATCAGATGTAATTATAGTATGCCCCACAAAATAATCATATCCTGGGCCCCGCTTCTGCTCGCCATGCACCTAGCATAGCATGAAACGCCATCCTCGTTTTCTTGCCGCTTATTCTTCTAGCTACTTAGGTCTGCTCCAAGAACTACCAAATTTTACGGCAACATGGAAGTATCGGAGCCTGTGAAGAACCGGTTTCCATGGGCCACCATCGCGCTGGTCTTCTTATGGTATGCATCAAACATAGGTGTGCTACTGTTAAACAAGTATTTGCTTAGCAACTACGGTCTCAGGTACCCGATCTTCCTTACCATGTGTCACATGATTGCTTGCTCCCTGCAGAGCTACGTTGCCATATCATTCCTAAGGGTGGTTCCGATGCAGAGCATAAACTCAAAGAAACAGTTCTTTAAGATCTCGGCGCTGTCTCTTATTTTCTGTTTCTCAGTAGTTTTCGGAAACATATCCCTCAGGTTCCTTCCGGTGTCGTTTAACCAGGCGATTGGTGCTACCACCCCAGTTTTCACTGCAGTTTTTGCTTATTTGATGAGTAGAAAGAGGGAAGCTTGGCATACTTATGCCACTCTTGTGCCCGTCGTTGCTGGAGTCATCATTGCTAGTGGAGTAAACTTTTTTCCCATTGTTTTTGTTTGTGTGTACAGATTTGTTATTTAGTTTGATCAGAATGTGAGGATTTTAATTTTATTTCCTAACCTTTGCTTCTCCTTATTTGAAACTGTTATCAGAATTTTTAAACTAGAACAAACTTTGGGAATTTATAAATGAATTAATGAAATAGATTAATCTCGTAAAAGGTCAAAAAAATCTTTTTATATAAATTAGTAATTTTTTGTCCTGTCATGCATAAATAATAATAAATAATAGTGTTTCTCTTTGAATAAGTTTCCTTCGCTCTTCATATTTTGATTCTTAAGTTTCTTTATTTACTGTTATTAATTTTATCACTTTTCTAAAAGCTTAAGCTTGTAGATGTAGGCTTAACATTAATACTTTAAGTCCTCTAATAACTACAATGGATAGATATCAATGATGCATAGCGCAAGTGAAAGTTTATCTTTGTCTAGTATTTATTCTTATAACTGCAAGATTTTTAGATTTGTAGTATTAATTTTTTATGGTTATGGTATATAATCACTGACCTTATACATAGTTGTTCTAAAGCTTAGATTTTTGTGGAGTGGGTGGAAATGTCATCCCACAATGCAAATTGAGTTTCTTTATCAGTTTCCGTGGGGATAATTTTATGAATCCTTCAATAACAGAGAATTGAATAGAGAATTGAATAAGATCTTATTTATCTGCTTAATTTTTAACGAGATTGATTTTTTCTTTTTCTTTGATCCCTTCGAACTAGAAATTAACAAATAGTATAATAAGTATTATGCTTTAACAAATAGTATAATAAGTATTATGCTTTGTGAATGCCCTGATGCTTTTGCATCTCGCGGACAATGTCTTTTGCTTTGCTTGTTTCTATTTCGTGGTTTATCCGAGAGAACGGATGGTTGACTAGTATGTATTTGAATCATGTGGTGGTAGAGTGAACCGAGCTTTCATCTGTTTGGGTTTATCATGTGCATTTCCGCCACCGCTGCCAGGGCATTTAAATCTGTGCTTCAGGGTATTTTGTTGTCTTCAGAAGGGTAATGAATCTCCTCTTTTTTTTATTTTTTATTTTCTATTTTTTGGCTATTTCAAAATCGTAGACCAATTAAAGACATTACAAACTCGATTTCGGCACTCATTTTTCCCTTACAATGACAACTTATTAGGGAAAAGCTAAACTCTATGAACCTGCTGATGTACATGACGCCTATAGCCGTGCTGTTCTTAGTTCCTGCAACTCTGTTGATGGAGGATAACGTATTTGGAATTGTGTTAACTCTTGCAAAAGACGATAGTAAAATCTTTTGGTACCTTGTCTTCAATGCTTCTCTGGCATATTTTGTGAACCTGACCAACTTTTTGGTCACTAAACACACAAGCGCTTTGACTCTTCAGGTACGCATCCACATATAGTTTAGTTCCTCTTCCTTCCCCTTTTAGTTAAACTAGTGTTATGCGCTCTGAAAATTACCGTGTGGATTCTGAATTTTGTTCCAGGTTTTGGGGAATGCGAAAGGGGCTGTTGCTGTGGTTGTCTCTATCTTATTATTTAGAAATCCTGTGTCAATGGTTGGGATGATGGGATACACACTCACAGTCATTGGAGTTGTTTTGTACAGTAGAGCCAAGAAGAAGTACAAATGAGACTTCTATGATAATCAAGCTGTTTACAGCAATTGCTCTAACAGGTGCTTCCAGCCAATGCCATACACTATCTCTGCACTTATAATTCTCTATTTGAGATTGGGAAGAAGACTCACTATCTGCTTTAGCAAGCTTAACAGAGGATGGCAAATCTTTACGAGACATTGCTTGGCCTGTGTACCTCTCATCTTCAGGGCAAGGTGACCAGCTCTTTTTTCTGTAGAGAATCTCACCACAATCAGTTTTTCTTTTTTCCTTAATCCCGTCTTACAACCCCGATGAGATGTTGTATTATCCAATGCATAAGATGCCTCAATAAACTATAGTAATGTTTTTTTATACCAGTTAGTGTTGCATACGGATATAATTGTTAAATGTCCATCAACAAAGAAAGTTCACGAGTGCATGCTTTGCATAGACCTTCTAGTTGTACTAGTCAGTCTCGTGGTTTCATTTGTTGTAATCTCTTTGAATTGATCTTCTTAAATGCTGTCAATAGGGAGTCTGGTAGAAATTGTTATGAGGCTACACGCAAGGTGCAATAGAACTGGTCTGAATTTAGGTTTGGATCTGGGCTCTTCCTTGCTCACAACAACAACTTTTAGGATGTTTATGTGCGCGTGAGAAGGTAACTTAAGAGGTCCATTTTTAGACTACTTGAACTGGCCTTCTATAAAGCAGAAAACAAAGGTTCGGTTTTTCTAGAGAGAGAGAATTTTGCATTGCTCGGAGGCTTAAATCAAATGGACAAATATCCCTGGCAAACAAATGGGCATTTGAGCCCCCATCTCCAAGTTACATGGCACCATACTTGAATCTAACAAAATGGAAATATGACTCGAATATATCCACTAAATAACTATGGTGGACTTTGTTGCATGATGATGCCTTTTATTAGCCGATAGAACAGAGCAGGCGTATCCCTATCTTCTCTCTTACTCGGCCCACTGTCTCGGCCAAGTGGTCCATGTAGACATTCATATTCTTTTATGCCTTTCATGTAGTATTGCAATTTCTTTTCAAATGCCAATTACATCACCTTTATATGTAGATAAAATTACCCTGAATTCCCAAACAGAATACACAATATGTGCCTTATTTTGTCCTCACAAGAAGGAAAATTTGAAATGGACGAGCAACAGCTAAAATCATAAGAAATTTTAGAAGCTAAAACACCCAACTAATAGCTGACTTCTCATACACATTTCGATAATTATTAATAAAGCCTCTTTGGGAATTGCCACTTACCCTTAAAAGTCTCTTTATCTAGTTATCTCCTCTTCTGCTTGTGCTTGCAAAGGTGGACTAGCCAATAAACAAAAGAAAGTTGCTCGTGTTGTCGAGTGTTGACCCGTCACCCTCTAAATAAGGACTCACTAAACTAAATGACAATTCTGTCCAAATATTCACTAAAATCTTCCCCACATGCTGCTCATGGTAGACAACAAAGTGGTAAAATCAAACTAAAAATTAACATATTTATAACCTAAATAATACGCATGGTAAGATGAATATGAATGAATTTATTAATAAAGCCACTTTAGTTTCCACATTGGCAACGGCAAGTATTGTAACAAAGCATAAATGATCATTGAATTTGATGACGAAGAGAAAACAGAGCCCAGAAAAACCAACCCAATTGCGCAAGTGCAACCGTCTTCGGGTTGGTTGCTTTTCCAAAGAATCTCGTACCCAACAGAACTAAAACGTCATCGTTTAAAGCACACCCCTTTGTCTCTTCCATTCTATTGTATTTTCCCTCTCCTAACTTGTGTCTGTCATATAAGTCTCCACCCTTCTCTCCAACTCCACTCGTTTGCAATTTCTCCGGCTTAAAAATGGTGGCCGACTCCAAGGCCAAATCTGACATATCATTCGCCGGCACTTTCGCCAGTAGCGCTTTTGCTGCTTGTTTTGCCGAGGTCTGGACGCCAAAACTTTGTTGATTATACAAGTCGGATCCTAGATGTAGAAATATAAGAAGGCATATCCCCTTTGTTTTATGAATCACCTGATCATGAACTTTGCTTTTCAGAAATGATTGAATATGAATCTATGCCGATCTCTGTATCTAACGGTGGCAAATAATAAAACTTTTTGCTTGGTGTCTTCTATGTGCTTGTAATTTTGTTTCATTATCGTCTATCACTGGACGTTTCACCGGATATTTTAGCTTCATGTTAATGCGTCAGATTCGAAATTTTGAATGTGATTAGAATTGGGTCGTCAAGTCAAATCTTGAAAAAAGTATTATAGATTAGATTCTGTGAAAATCAACCAGTCAAGCTTTATGTTAACGTGTTTGATCAAATAAATGTTTGGGATGTTAGTTCTCGTTTTGCCTGAAATATCTGAGAGAATTCTGGCATGTGTAATCTAGAATAAAGTTTTCTTTTTTCCACAAATAATATCAATATATTTGAGAAAATGATTTTGATTGATCTGGATGTGTATATAATGTAGTAGAAATTTGTTCACTAGCTAATTTGTTGTATTCTGTTATATGTACGATTTGAGCAACAATTTCCGCTTATTGGGTTTTCACTGTTTTATATAGATATGTACTATTCCTTTGGACACTGCCAAAGTTAGGCTTCAGCTCCAAAAGAAAGCTGTAGGTGGGGACGCCTTGGCCTTACCCAAATACAGGGGTTTGTTGGGTACGGTTAGTACGATTGCTAAGGAAGAAGGTTTAGCAGCACTCTGGAAAGGAGTTGTACCAGGATTACATCGTCAGTGCCTATTTGGAGGGTTGAGGATTGGATTGTATGAGCCTGTGAGTTACAAATCTTTATCTTATAAACCCTCTTGTGATATCTTCTTTGCTTGTTAATATTTGATACATGTTTATGAACTACATGCTTGACAGGTTAAGACCCTCTATGTGGGGAGTGACTTTGTTGGAGATGTTCCTTTAACGAAGAAAATACTTGCTGCGCTTACAACTGGTCAGCACAATGTTGGATGAATTTGGAAATTTATTTTGTTTCAATGGGTATTAATTTATCTATACCTGTTACCATGCTTTCTGATTTCACAAGATGTCACGTCTCCTCAACAGGGGCTGTAGCAATTACAATTGCAAATCCAACTGACCTTGTGAAAGTAAGACTTCAGGCTGAAGGAAAATTACCTCCTGGTGTGCCAAGGCGCTATACTGGAGCATTGAATGCTTATTCCACAATTGTGAGACAGGTTATGTATCTAACCCGGTAAAAACAAAATTAAATGGATGCTTTTAACTCTTATCATGTGTTTCTAAAACAGACCTTACTCTCAGGAAGGAGTTGGTGCTCTTTGGACTGGACTTGGACCTAATGTTGCACGAAACGCAATCATAAATGCAGCTGAACTGGCCAGTTATGATCAAGTCAAGCAGGTTAACTAATACATAATAGCTATTGTTATTGAACTTTTCTCATCTGACTGAGTTATGCATTTTATGCAAGTTTTAAACTATATCTTTCGATGCAGACAATTCTCAAAATCCCAGGGTTTACAGATAATGTTGTCACTCATCTCCTTTCTGGTCTTGGAGCAGGGTTTTTTGCTGTCTGTATTGGTTCTCCAGTTGATGTGGTACTCTATCTACATTCACATCTAATTTCTTTCAAATAAAATTCTGTTTTAAGTTTTAATGAGTCCAGTGTTTATTTAATTAGTTTGTGAATGAGACCAGGTAGTATTTGTGATTTTATTCATACTGTGATCATAAAATTAAAAGTTATGGCATTGGTATATCTTGTAAGCTAGTTTATTGGTGCTCTATTCTCTTAAATTATACACTTATAACGATAAATGATACAATTATCTGTTTGTCTTTAGACTGTTTAGTGACTTGCTCCTCTTCTGTTAAATGTCTTAATGTCAAGCTAATTAATTTGGTTTCCCTTTTTCCTCTCTTGCTTTTCTTTACAGGTTAAGTCGAGAATGATGGGGGATTCTGCTTATAAAAGCACACTCGATTGTTTTATTAGGACTTTGAAGAATGATGTATATTTGTTTTCTTTAATATATTTTGCATTACTTTCTTTTTTTTTTTCAGATAATTTGTTATCATGCTTGCTGGATTAAAAATATAACTAAAGATTTTACTTGGTGCATGTGATAAATTTTTCCTTAATTAGCTAATAATATTTCTAATTCAAGGCATTTATTCAACTCCTTTGTTTTCGTTCTATAATAAATTTGAGCGAAGGCAACAGCCTCAAATTAAAGACTTCTGGCTTAAAGCATCGGCTGTTTGTTGCAGGGGCCCCTTGCATTTTATAAGGGCTTTATCCCAAACTTTGGACGGCTAGGCTCTTGGAATGTGATCATGTTTTTAACCTTAGAGCAGGTATGAAGTTACGATGAACTTTTCTTTATTGGAACCTGCCCCAGTTTGTAAGTTTTGTTGCATTTGTGCGTTTTCTATCTTTAACCAAATGCCGGAGAATGGCATATCTTATTGGCGCGACTTTGTTACATTTTCTCTCTTCTTTTTCTTCTGTTTTTTGTTTCCCCTCCCTCGTTCTCTCTTTCCCCATGACAGGCTAAAAAATTTGTCAAAAACTTAGAATCCTCTCGAGCTTGAAGTTGACGATCCATTCTCTAGTCCATGATTCTGGGTGGGTGGCGATTGCCATGGAAGCTATTCATAGAATAATAAGTCTCCACATGTCTCTTCTGATCTAGCAATTGAGATGCGTTCGGCAAGAGATGGACACAATTGAAGGAAAAGAGATTTTAGGAACTCATTAACTTCCAAATAATTGTCATTTACATATCTGCGATTCCATTTGTTCCCATTTGATATATTGAAATTGTTGATTTTATGCACCATTCCCGTGGGACCCCACACGCTTTTTCTGCATGATTCTTCCTTTCTGATATATAAAGTTCCTAGTTTAAGTACCACTCGAAGCAAAAGCATCGATGGCTGCTTAGTCCTTAATTAATCATATATCTACAGTTGGAATATATGAATAAATTCTACCAGCCTCGTCTCAGGTTTTCTCCAGAAATTCAATACAGTTGCATCAAGTTTCCAAAATGTAAACGCCTGTCTTGCGGTTAAGGTTTTTTTTTTTTTTATTTGTTAACCATATCAATTAAAATAGGATTTTGTTACTATAATGTATTATTTGTTTTCTTCTATTTATTCTTACAAATATATTGATGTATATTTTATCACATAATAAGGGTAATTCCTTAAAATCCCAATTTTATTATGTATTTAACAGAAAACTTAACAGCAAGGGAGGTGTTTAGTCCTTTTGAATATCTAAGATGACGTTGTAGGATTTTAAAAGCCTTAAGAGTGAGGTATGATTTATATCTAATAAAATGTTGTTTTAGAATAATATTAATTTATAAATTATTTATACAAATTTAGGTAAACTGATGTGATATGATATAATTGAATAAATAAATGTTAATAATAAACTATATTTAAAAGGTTAGTAATATACTGGTCATGTAACAATAATTGTATGTGTTAATTGTATAGCTAATTAGCAAGTATAATATTGTTTTTTGCTTTTAAATATAACTTTAATTCAATTGACGATTCTAAGATCACCAAACATAAAAAGGTTCCTTGCGATGGTTGCTAACTATATTGATTTACGTAATTAATATTTCTTTTAATACGACAATTTCTTTCATGAAACCCCCTAAAGCTTAGTCTAATTATGAATTCTACAACAAATATATTAAGCCCAAATTCAAAGCCTAAAAGAAAATGTACAACGCAAATGAGGTTTTGATTAGAGATGCTTCATGAGCCCAAGAATCTGGCCCAGATGACACCAAGTCTATAGAAGAACTCATTCAAAGCATCACATGCAAAGCTATATGCTAAAAATGCCATATGGTATCCTAGTCTTATTATTCTCAAATCACAATTCTTAAAATAGGGGAAAGTGAGACGGGATCTTGTATGGTAGAACATGATCCTGTATGGGTACACCACGTACATCTTGATTTTCTCAATAAATGATGGTTAAGGAGGTATTAGTGGTCACAATCATTATAAAAACTAGCAAACAACCTGTTAACTCATTATTTGGGGACCCATCAATAATAAGTTAAGAGTCATACTATAACAGCACATCAGTTATACCGTATAATCATTTTCAAATTTTTTATAAATTTAGTATAAAAATTTTAAATCTTTATATAAAATTCGTAAATGTAAAAAAAAATTGTAAATGAATAAATTTTCACATTTATGACTTTTATACAATGATTTACAACTTTTACACTAATTTATAAAAAATTGAAAATAGTTGTACAATTTTTCATTTACAACTTTTTTTTTCACATTTACAATTTTTATACAAAGATTTATAACTTTTATACTAAATTTACAAAAATTTTGAAAACGGCTGTAACGGTACACCATAGCTAAAGCCATAAGTTAAGAAAGGCAAGTTTAAATGAGCTTATATTATCTATTTATTTTAGCTTATTTTTAGTTTGACCTTATTTTTAATGTTAACTTAAGTATCGGAATGATCACATCGACAATCCTGTTGGTGTACTCTCAATGCGAATTTCCCTTATTTTCAATATACCAAGAAACAGTTTTTAATGATTGCAATAAGGTAGACCAAAACTAGTAATTCTTACCATTTTTGCAGGAAATTTGGGCTTTTGAATTTCCCATAAAAATGATGAAATTTGCTAGATCTATCTTGCCTACAATCATGAGCTTCCTATGCAATGAGGAAATTGTTTGACCAAATATCTTAAAAACAAATAAAATTGGCTATCAATAAGTGCACTAACTGGATTATTGGTGTAATCACTTTAACGCTTAAGTCTATACCAAAAATAAGGTAATTGGATTGAAAATAAATTGAAATGAGCTAAAATGAATGGAGAATGCGAGCTTGCCTCACTTTAACCGACCATTTGAAGTGATATTTATAGGTGATGAGGTTTTTGACCTCGCTTCATAGAGATAGTGCCATGTAACTACCATTTGACCATAGTTGAGTTTGTGAGTCTGTGACCGCCAACTATGGTTAAGTTGGGTGTATGGGCTTTTATGTAAGATCATGAAGGACCATGCCCATGATCCCACTTTCCTCAATTTTAGGGATTGTGGTTTGTGAACCTCGTTTTCTTGCGTCATTTGGCATTGTGAGCATGTGCCTTGGCATGTGATGTATTAGTAAGTTCTATAATGGATTTTTGTCACGAGCTTAGAGGTTTGCGCAGCTGCTCGTGCGGCACTTAGACAACTTGACTTCGAAAGTTGCTAAGTAAGCCTTGATGCTAGTCTTCTCGCTCAAGGAGAATAAAGGACCGTTGAGCTGAAGAGCCTGTAGGCAAGGAGGATAAGAGATGGAGACAAGAATTGCTAAGCAAAAGAGCTTTGTATTATACTTGAAAGCTTGCTTACAACTTATGTGTGGATTTATGTGGATGCTTGTGGATGATTTACAAATGAGCTTGGAGGGGTTTATAAAAGGAACCACCTCTCAAATGAATGGGATCTAATGCATCTAATGGTTCTAATTCATCCTTATATAGATATGTACAAAAATAGATAAATACAAAAGAATATTCTTATATTATCCTATCTTGCTAGAGTATTCTAGAAGACGGATTTGGGCTTGCAACTTTCTAGAAGTCAGGCCAAGCCTTACACTTAAATGGGCTCTCTAGCAAGTAAATTGGGGGGTCGTAACATTTTGGAACCTTATGAGTTAGATTCCATTGGGTTAGATCCTTGTTGAGCCGGATTTCTTATTGGGCTGGAAATTGCTTGGGATCGTCAAGGCTCTCTAATTAAAATCTCATTTGGACTAGAGCCTATTTCTTGTTGTGGAAATTCACATCCCACATATGTATAATTACAACTAACTTATTTTTTATTATACAAAAAAATATTTATTGATCTTTAAATATATTTGAAAAATTAAATAATGTTTTAACTCAAGTCTGAGTAAGGAGGTGATTTTTTTTTTAATTTGAATAGATTTAAATATGAAATATAAATAATATATTTATTTTTTATTTTAATATCTGAATTAAAATATTTAAAAATTAATAGTTTTACACATACTGACCTATATATATATATTAAAAATATTTACATATCAAAATTTATTTAAATATGTTTAATTGGGTAAAAAGATTATTTTTTTAAAAGAATTTAATAATAAATAAGCTAAATAATTGTAAAATAATTTTAAAAATATATAAAAATAAATAATATACAAATAAAAATAAATAATAATGGTCTAAATTTAAAATATTTGACTATGTACATATCGATCATAAATAAATTTTATAAAGACATTTAAAAAATAGAGAAGTAATAAATTATTGAAAATTTTATATTCAGATAAAAATTAAGATTTCTAATTTTTTATTTATATAAAAATATCTTAAGTTGAATCATATATAAAAAAATATCATAAAAATATGTAAGTTAATTTCTGACTTCAAGAAAAAACAGCCGGCCACTTAGTAGAATAAACTAATAAGAATTAATTTCATACTGTCGCCTTTAAAACATTAGTATAATGATAATTAAAAGGTACTTAAGCACATAATCCTGAAAAGCAACGGCACTTCAATGCCAAACATAACGTCGGCAACGTTACTCACTGGACACGTCGTCGTTTTGATCCTACGAACCCATCCACCCTGTCGAGGCATTTTCTCTTTTCAATTGAACCGAGTCTGGTCGCAATCGCGAGGACCACAAAGTCTAAATTCCCCTCGTTTACTGGCACAGCCTCATCCTCAGCCTCGCTCGCTGGTAAGCTTTCTTCTCTACTCATATCCCTTTCTATATTATGCCTCCATTAAACGACATCATAGGTTTCGTTTTGATTTCTTACGACTTGTCGGTTTCAGATTTTTAAAACTCTTATCAAATTCTCAATATTTCGATTTGTACTCGTATTCACTTTAAATTCGTATATTAACTTGTTATTATTCGACATTATTTCTTGATTTTTTATTTTTAAATTTTTATTCACCACTGCGAGGAATATAGTATTGATTTTTATTGCTTTGCTTGTTTCTTTGCTTTCGTTGATGTAGAAAATTGAATGAGAAGTAGCATCACTTGCCCTAGGTTGGTTATAATTAGTGACCTAGTTGAATGTTGCTTGCAATTTTTCTTTTTGAACTTTCCAAATATGTGATACGAGCAGAAATTGATTAATTTTGGTAATTATGTGGTAGATTTGATTAAGTGGGCAAAAGTCTGTAGGGGGAAAAATGCTTCAAATTAGGCTTAGGAAGATACCTTCGTCAGATAGTGGTGGTGCAGCAGTGAAGCCCTTGCCAGTGGAGACTGTGACGGTTGCATGTCCAGACCATCTTGTCCTCGCTGATCTTCCTGTAGCCAAGGGCATTGGTGGAGCAACTGCTGCTTCACTTGTCAAGACTGTGGGTCGCAGGTCTCGACGTCAACTTGGTGAGCGAGTCCATTTTTGTGTTCGATGTGATTTTCCGATTGCTATCTATGGGCGCTTGGTATGTTCTTTCTATTGCAGCTTATCTTTGTTACTTGCCTTTTAGAATTAGTGCTTGTTAACTGTATTTCTTTACTCTTTTGAATTGGTCATCAAAACACGCTGATTTCAACAAGGGCAAGGGAGTAGTGAATGGTGATTTTTCTTTTTAACATCAGCCATGAAAATTCTCAGTTGTGATGGTAAACTGTCTTCTTTTTTAATAACCGTTGAAAGGAAGGATGGTTTAAATGCTTGTTCACACTTATGGAGGGGGATGTGTAGGAAGTTTAAATCCATTATTAGCATGTTTGGGGCGCTGAAAGAAATAACTGTTTAGTCTTTTTACAGAAGGCATTATTTTTTCCTTCCCAAAAAAAAAAAAAAAAAAAAAAAACCCTTATGTTAACAATTAGAGCGGACGAAATTAGTAATATTATTCTTGAACATATTGAGAAATATAATAGAGAAGTAAAGATTGTAAATATTGGCTCCGTACTTCACGTAGGCAATGGCGTCGCTCGTATTTAGGCTCTTGATGAAGTAATGGCAGGTGAATTAGTAGAATTTGAAGAGGGTACAATAGCATTGCTCTGAATTTGGAACCAAATTAATGTTGGTGTTGTATTAATGGGTGAGGGTTTAATGATGCAAAAGGGAAGTTATGTAAAAGCAAAAATTGTTTATCTTGTTGATTCTAATTTGTAACCTGTATGTACTCAAATGCCAATATGCTTGTAGAGGGTACATCAAATAAGATTTTGAAAATGTCAAATTATTTTTCTGTCGGCTCATCTTTTGTATGAGTGGTCTGCCTCCATCTGGTGTCATTTGTTTTAGCTTCCCTCAACATGTAATATATGAGCAGTGCTTCAATAGTTTTATATTATTTTTGATATTGTAACAAGTTTATATTCTTGCAGAATCCTTGTGAGCATGTCTTCTGTCTCGATTGTGCCAGGAGTGATTCAATATGCTATCTGTAAGGGGTTATCATATCTTCACATCTTTAATTTAATTCATCGTCCTCCTTGATGCCCTTACAACATATTACTTAGATTTATGCAATGTTCTGTATACTTCTTCTTATACATGTTTTCTCACAATAGTTCCAGGAATTCAAAAGTAATATGAAGTATCAAGAATGTGGTTAACAATTCTTAACTTGGTTTGGTTTTTGATTAGCGTATCAGTTTAATTTAGAGTTATGAGATTCTTCTGGACTCAAATTGATACTTCCACCTTAATCTGAAATGAGATTGAGTTCCCATGTTTTGATTGGGAAATCTTTAATCATCCTTCTTTTTCACTGTTGTCTGAGCTGCCTGTCTCAGGGTATTTATGCATCTAAGCTCTAAAGATATCAATCAGGGATAAACTACAGTGTGTTTATTATAGAAAAAAGTGGTGAATTGCCTTGGGACAAATCCTTGATTGCTCTAGCCTAAGAGGGAAAATTTTGCTTTAGCTGCTATAAATTATAAATTTCATCCTTGTTTCTTCATGTCTCCTCTTCTGATTTTGGATGTAGTATCTAGACAACCAACTAGGACCTTGTCATTGCCTATCAGTTTTTATAGACTTAAAACTCTGGAGAGTTAATCAGGGACTTGAAAGTAAAAACAAATCTTAAAATGGCAGGTAGTTTCCAAGGTGTTAATAACTAGACTGATTTATATATTGTTTATTATCTACTGTAGAACTCTTTTTGAACAGTTTAAATAATTGAGGAATTTGCTAAGCAGATTTTTCATGTTTCATTGAATGCAGTTGCGATGAACGTATTCAGAAGATCCAGACAATCAAAATGATGGAGGGCATCTTCATCTGTGCAGCCCCACACTGTCTCAAGTCTTTCCTGAAGAAAACTGAGTTCGAGTCTCATATTAATCACAGTCATGGTGACCTGCTACAGCCAAATGCTGAGAAAGAAGATTGTAATGAATCTGAGAGTTTAAGTGCCAAACAACCCACAGTTTCAGATTCCTCTGTTCGAGCTCCACCGAGGCCAGTCATTTCCCCTGGTTCAAATTCCCAGCTCAATGATCGTGAAGACAAAGCTCGTCGACAGCAGCCTAGAGAGCAACCACCACCAAGAGGTGTCATGCCACCAAAGCCACCACCAGTTTTTGGGCAAGTCCAAAATTACCAATCAGAGCCTCAATCTGACAACAATCTTCCCCCAGGCTTTGAAAGGCCTGGTCCCCATAATCGCTTTCAACATGTCTTTGACGCACAAGGAAATCCACAACAAGAATCCAGCCAACAGCAAGGACTTTTACCAGAGAACCAATTTCCTGAATATCCACCTGTGCATTCCATTCAACCACCTAATTTTGTTGTGCCCATGAATTCAAATCCCTTGTTGACACCTCCATTTGGTCCTCCATTCCCAGCTGAAGGATCTCAACAGTTTTATGTGGCTCCTTATGGGATGCCTAGGCCCGACTCAGTCCCGGAAGTTGGATCAGAGCAAGCATCATTGCTGGGTTTTCCACCAGGTCCACCAGGAGGTGTAAATTTTCAAGGAAGTTATCCTCAGCTTTGGAACACCGGGCCTGCTGGTGTGCCTTTTGAAGTTCCTTCAGGGGGCCAAGGAGTTCCTGAGGGTTTTGCAAACCTATCAGATTCTCAAGGTAAAGCAGCATTTTATCAAGGCTATGCTCAAAATCCAGGTGGTTTACCCATGATTCCTCCTCCCCTACCAACAGCCAACAAGGGGATGGAAGGCGTGCAGGGTACTAATGCAATAGACCCCAGGGATGGCAAGGGTCTATTGGCACCACCCCCCATGTCACTCCCGCCACCCCCACCAGGACCACCACCACACAAGCGAGGTAAGTATTATTCCAGTGATATGGCTCGTGACGGTCAGAACTTCGGATGGTCACATGAGAATCGTGATAGCTTTGGAAGTAGCCAGGATTAGGGAAATTGCCATTATTTTTCTGGGCATTATGGCATGTAATTTTGTCAAACTTTTTGCTTTAGTCAATGAGCTCTCTGGGCATATTTCATTTTTCTCTCTATTCTTGTTGTGCGTTCTTTTGGTTCGTATATGTCAATCCAATCGGCGCTGACGCGCGCATGATTTTTATAGCAAAAATTATTTGTTTGCCTGAGCAGAAAATTCCCAAACAAATTTTGTCAATGGAATTATAATTGCTAGTATAAGTAAATGTTATTTCCTTCACTTCGTGATATCAACTGCAAAGGTCGGGAGCGAACTTTGCTAATATATGAGTGCTCTTAAATTGATGGCTTAAACGATTTATGTCTTGCCCTTTCTACCTACGTTGAGTTGCCTGATTTAAAGATTGCATATGAATCTTTCTTTCATGGCTTTACATGGATACAAACTGATGTGATTAGACTATTGAATTTTAATATTTAACTAAAAGACTTAATATTAGTTATTAACCATCCATTAATCGAATTATAATCAAATTATTTAAAGTGTTATCGAATTGGTAATCTGAAAACTATCTTGTAACGTTTTTTTCCACTCAATATCTATGACTCCATGTGGATTTCTGAAAACGAGGAACTGATTCGAACTTAACGTCAACCATAAAACCAGGAAGTTATAAACATAAATGAGGATGGGCCGCTGAATTCAAGCCGGGATTTAAGTAAGAGATCATGTAAGAAGAGCTAATTATCAGTTCTTTTGAAAAGTAGCTCAAGCGAGAACTAAAAGAGAGGAGCGGATTTGTCAAGTGGCAGTCTGGCGTTGGTAGTGACCAGAGATGCAGCAAAAATGTTAAGAGTAGTATATGTGAATCTACATAAGGACTCTCTCTATTATTTACATTAAATAATATTTCAGCAATGGCCATAGACTGAAATCGCCAGAAAGAAAATATATTCGGTATGCTTTCATTTAATGAATGTCTGTGCTTGAACCCTCTTACAATATTGACTTTCATTTGCTTTGGCAATCTATACGGAAACAGGAATGGGAAGAAAGAATTTAAGCCCGTAAAAGAAAGCTGGTGGCGTTGGTTTCGGGTCATTAATATTTAATTTTCTATTGCCAACAAGCTTTCGCGTGAAATATGCTTACACAATAATCTTAGAAATTAGCAGAACTTGAATTTCACAGGTTTCCGGAGATTCTATATCAAAGACATAACTATATCTCGGTGTATATCTTTCAGATTTCCCTCAAAATAATCAGTGTAAAAGCTCCTATATTTTCTAGAAAAAAAAAATCTCACAATCTAAAAACTCAGCATGTAAATAAGGATACCGAAAGAAGAGATCATGTTTGAATAAATACATTCTCCCACACCCTGAAGCTCAATAAGAAAACAAATCATGCAACTGACACTCTCCATCTCCTCACAAATGAAGAAACTAGCTCAGCTTTTTCTTCTCAAAAATCCATTTTCGAACTTTGCTGGCAATTATCACATCAAATTTCACATACAATTGCTGCAATTTCCTGTAGCTCACAATTGCGTATTTGTCAACAGACTCTTCATACCTCTCATATAAAGCAGGAAGTGTAAGAACGATAACAAGGCCTGCAACAGAGGAAAGTTGATAAATGGAATGATATTATCGAATCTAATATTCAGTCCCAAAATATTTTAAAAAACGTCACATTCTCGGAATTGTCCATGGTCAACTCTTAAGGCTGGTTTTCATTTATTTATTTTGGTAATAGTTAGAAGGAAACCAAATTATACTACTAAAAAGCGGAACTTACTGGTGTAGCCTAGGGTAAGAAAATCGGTCAAGCCACCAACAAAGGAAAGCAGCCACAAATATACAGCTACTTTGAAGAATAACCTTGAGTCCTTACCCAGGGCAACGTCCTGGGAAACTGAGAGCAAATTATTTACACGTGCGCGGATGAAAGCTGCTGCTTCATTTACAATTTCCTCTGATAGATACAACTCTGGAAGGGGTGGAGCAGGTCTGTTCAAGAGATAGAGAAATATAATGGAAATGCAATTTTCTAATTGATTCTGCAAGAATAAAAATCCATCATTGTTTGCATTCCAGATACGATTACACAAATATTGTCTGAATTGGTGGACCACAGCAACCAGACCATCGAAATAAAGGTCACCTACTGACAGGTCATAGCTCAAAAGTGTACAAAGAGGAACATCCTAACATTCAGTATTTTGCATAATTTAAGATACAAAAACTCAGTTCAATTGTTTGAGTCGGTGTTTCCTTTTTGTCAAAGCAAGATATTCTGTGGAGAGGAAGTGGGGTTCATTGATCAAATTAATGGCCATTCCCTTTCTCCAACTCAACATCTAAGTTCATCTCACTTTAACATACTAGTCAATCTAGTTTCAATGCGCAGAAGAGAAACTCATCTGCAAGGACTGGCTATGATGAAACCAAAATTTTAAAACGCTTTCATTCAGTAAATTCTCAAAAAGAAGAGTTAACACTAAAGTTTCACATCGTTAACTTGGGATTATTATGCCATCTAGAGCTCAAATTTTAGACATCTCATAAAGTGAAGTTTGTAAACACATGAGAGTAGAGATGCCAATTCAAGTTGTTGAAGTAAGGAAATAAAGGGAACAGGAGATATAGCTAAATTTTCAAGCAAGAAAAGAATAAATAATCTAAAGAAATATGTTGCTTACTAAATGGTGGCATAATTTCCATATAACTCGAGTTTGAAAATCAGGAAATCACAAGAAAAACTAGTCAGAAGCAACATTTTGTATGAGATTTTACCGGTTAAGAATTGCTGCAGATTTGGCCCAGAGAAATAGTATGGCAATGAGGAGGAGAAGAACACTAGAGACAAGCGACAACAGAGTATAACCAGATCTCTCAAACACCACCCAAGCAGCGAAAGTTACCAACAATATCCCCGCTGTTAAGTTTCTTTGCCTCCAGAGAATAGCATCTGCTACTGTTCAAACAAACATCAACATACTTTAAAATATCTTTACAGCTTTAATCCATTGATATGAGATCAAAGACAAAGTCTACCTTTACTAAATTAATATCAACCCAAATAAATTATGAAAGCTGCCTGGCACCAGGGATCAATGCAAAATGAATTCAACATAGATTTGATCGTCAATGATGAAAATAAAGTTTGACCTACCAAGACCTCCTCCAAGGATTTCATGAAGAGTTCTTTGTCTGTTGAACAATCGATCGGATGAGCCCATTTAGAAGAAAGATAAAAAGAAGGTTGATTCCAACCCACTTGAGAATTGAGATCTCTAAAACCCCAAAAACAAATGTATCAAAGAGATGAAATTCAGAAAAAAGAAAAGAAATAAAAAAAAAAGTAGTAGCTTTTCTTGTGTGAGCCTTATATCTGCCTACTAACTACAATTTTTTTTTTTTTTGGGTGTGGGGGTTATTATGGTCGTATGAATAAAATAGAAAGAGGATGATGAGAGTATCAAAAGGAGCGTTGTTGTTGAGTCAGATTACAGCCTAAAAGCGTCATCCCACTCATACCTTTTGTCATGGCCTTTATTTAATTTTCCCTCATTTTTATGAGTTATTTCAATATTTATAAGTTTACGTAACCATAGTATGCTGCTAATATTTAGTGTGCAGAGAATGTAAAGAAAGACATTCTTTCCATTCCATGTGGGCTGCTTTCCCCTACTCTTTTAGATTTTCTAACTCTGACTTGAGAATATTCATATCATTCGATGGGTGCATCTTTGTCTATGGCTTTCAATGAGAGTAATGGCTGCTATTTTCTCCACCATTCCATGGGCAATGCAACCATTGTTGGCCGCTAAACGATTTTGTTTCACACTTTCGTTCCTCAGGTTTGCATATTTTTCTTAAGAGTCATATCTGGTGATGTTTGCGAGACAGGATCAATCAAAACATTGCTTTGGAGAGATCCCAAGAAACCATACAAGTCCCACTCGTTAATCTCCGTGGATATCTCTATGAAGTCATTTCTAGTGTTGGAAGGTCTAAAAAAAAATCATTAAAAGAAAAAATAACCGTAGAGTTGGTACAAACCCTTTCTAGGAATCATCAAAATCCCCAGTTCGGCAATAAAACAATGGGGCGGCTGAAATGTCATTTCTCGAAGAAGCTTTAACAATGTTATTTTCGACTTTGACAAGCTATAATAATTAACGTATATACTGCACAACAGAACCACCGTCGTGTTAAGCATGTGTACCAGTATCTAACCTGACATGGATCATCATCACTCATGCAGTAAATAAAGAGTTCAAAAAATTTTAATCTTCATGTGCAGTTTTCTCCTTGTTATCTTCATTATCATTTCGCGGAGCACTAGGTTCTGTACTAGCTTTCATACTAGGTTCTGTACTAGCTTCCGTACTAGGTTCTGTACTAGCTTCAGCATTAGCTTCGGCACTAGCAAGCGCTGGGGAAGAATCCAGCAAGCTCGCAGCTATTGCAGCCTTCAAATCCTCATCTTCAATCTCTGAAAGGGAATCAGCCTCGCCGAAGGAAACTAATGGATTCGATTGCTGTGGGGTCAATTTGATTCTCTTGGGTCCCTCTCTTGAGTTGCAAGATTTAGTAATCCTCTCAGCATCTTCAGGAGACAGCCACTGGCCATAACCATTAGAAGTCTCCGAGGATGATATTGGGAACTCCTTTGGAAAATTCCCTCTCACCAGGAAAATGCTCCAGCCAGAGCCTTTTAGAGAATCCAAATAGGCTGAGAGGTAAAACTTTGAGAGGTGCTGTGGGGCTGCGTAAAGACTGTCAAAATTATACCACTCTCCATTCACTTTCCTGATACAGAACCAATGGTCATGCAAATGGCAAATAAAAGCATTTTCTTGTTCAGGATCTATCTGAGCAGGCTCAGCAACAGGGCAATTGAGGGGAATGACTTGCAGATCCCACACCTCCAATGCCTTCTCTAAAACCTGCACAAAAACACAGAACACAACAGATAGAGAGAATCAAACAAGATGATATGCTGTTGAGAACTAATAGCTCCTGAGTGTTGGGTGTGTGTACTGTGCACATAATAACATTAAATCAAGCAATGTGGATGTAAGAACTGGTCACCAATTGCTTTCTACCCATATTGTTGAATTAAGACAAAAATCAAGCATTATATCCACCCAATATATGCCAGCATTAAAAAATCTTTTCTAAGTTTCTAGCCAAATGAAATTTGAGTTTCCATAGGAGGAAATATCACAGGACATTCTACAAAAAGAAAAAGGAAGAAAAAAAATTCACCATGATAATTCAATGTCTCCTCTTTCTTCATCATGAGAAATAACTCCAAATTTGATGACCTAAGCAACAAATCAAAGCTACTAACTGGAAAGGGCAGATATGAAGAAAACTAGGAAATGTTGCCATGGTTACAGCCATTCACACCCATAGAGAAAGCCAAAAAAAAAAAAAAAAAAAAAAAAACACAGTTGCCTCTAGATTTTTTGGTTAATGGTTTTACAGAATTTCGTAACTCTTTCAATGATTTTCTGCGCTGCGGTGGAAAGATTGCCAGCAAACAGAAGGACAAAAATCACGTTGCTACATAAGTTAAGCGGCTATGTAACAGTGAACATTTTCATTCAAGGCACATTCAATAATTCTAGTGACAGACGACGCAATTTTTCTAACACAAACATCAATAGCATTTAGCCCAATAAATACCAAGGAATTTGAAACAGAAACTAAAATAAATAAATGTATGTGAAGTATTGCTGTAAAAATTTTTAAAAAAAAATGTTTTGCTGAATGTTAGAAGACTCTCAAAAGTATACCCCTCCATTGTTTATGTCCTAATTTTAAATGGAGAAAGGCTAAGAAAAGAAGAACAAAGAACTGAATAACAATTTTCATAGCTCAAACAAATAACGCTATAGCTTCTATTTAGAGAACATATTACTATTTTGCAATCCTCCATAGTAAGGGCAGAAGAAAAAGAAAGAAGAGAACCAATTTATATTTCACCCTCTTTACATATAAAGTTAAAAATACATATCTGAGACTTCAACATATAACAGAATCCAAATCTGAGATGACTCCTTCCAAACATAATATGATATTGTCCCCTTTAAGCCTAAGCTCACACGGTTTTGTTCTTAGACTTGCCAAAAAAGCCCTATACTAAAGGAAGATGGGTCTCTGTACATATATTGCCAGGCTATGTGGGATCATGAATTGAAATCCACCCTCACATTGTTCATCTTGGCCAATCTATGCTATGCCTCAAGAGTGTTGGGTCCTGGGTGTCAAAATTGTGAAGATAGGTCCAACCTTGATACCATTTGTAACAAGCCACTTTTATGATATTGTTTGCTTTGAGTGTAAGCTTACCCGGTTTTCTGTTAGGCACCTCCAAAATGCTTCATACCAATAGGAGATAGTCTCTAAATATATAGCTAAATAGCTATCTCTAACAAGTGATTTAGGATTTTGATCTGAAACCCATTCTCACCTCATCAACCTTGGCCCTAACAGGTGATTTCGGATTTTGAACTGAAACCTGTTCTCACCTCATCTACCTTGGCCAATCTATGCTATGCCTTAAGAGTGTTGGGTCTTGGGTGCTACACGATATAATTTACATGTAATGATTTATCTTCACTTCCCTCTAGTAACACCAAACGATGAGACGTTTATTGGCACCACTTTAGTATTTGTTAGCACAATAGTGTAGTTGGGCTGGAAAAATAGTTAGAACTGCTTTAAAAGTTGCTTGATACGATTCTAGATTTGTATAGAAAGCGTTTCAAGGCTTGATGGTCATTGGTTGCTTAATGCTAAACCTCTGATTACGGATAAATTAGCCAAGTCAGAAAGTAAGTTAATTAGAATGGAATTTGATAATATGGAACTTTTCTAATAGCCAACTCCGTAGGATTTTACATCTCCAAATCAAAATACTGCATGTTACATCATTAAAATTACACAATAAATAATCAATAGCGTAATTGACATAAAAACTAGACCAAAATTATAAGAAAAAATTCTCTTCAGTAATAGTTCGACTTGAAGTAATTTCAAGATTGTAATAGTACTAATTAGATTTTGAAAATTAGAAATCACTCTTAATTCCGATTAACGTATCGTTAAATTTGCGATTCTTATTCTTACAGAAGCAATATACCTGAATACTGAAATCGCCATCGAGAGAAACGTTGTGAGACTCCTCAGCGAGGAAATCGCCGAAGGAAGCTGAGACGCCACCTTCCAGCATCATCTGGCGCTCCTCACGGTCGAGATCGGAGGCCAATGCGGCCAAATCGAATTCGGAGAAGAAGGGACCCTGCAAGACGGTGTTGACGCAATGCACAGCGCAAAGCTTGGACTCTTGGACCTCGTGGTATAACATGCCTCCATTACTGGCACCTTCCATTTTATGTATTTGGAAACTTAATCGAAAAAACCCTAGACTAAAACGTCTTTGATTTTTCTTTTTTTTAATAAATTCAATTTTGTTTTTTCCAACTGTGGATGCGACAGGTTTTTTTTGTATAGTTTGGGTAGAAAGGAAAGGAGAGAAGAAATGTGAAATTTTGAGCAATTGCAAAAGCTAAAACTGAGACTGCTACTCCCCAGGCGTGACTTCAAGTTATAGTATCGACTCATTTTTAGGACGTGTAAAGGGTGTTGCCGGTTTGAAATCATAGCTTTCAAGTAACCCCTTTTGTTCCCTATTTAATATTAATCTAATGTATTAATCTTTCCAGTTATCGTACTGTTACTGTTTGGTCTTAACTTAGACAGTAAATAAATAAATATCATTAATCTCTTCCCCATTTTAAAAATGGAATAAATAAAACATATCGTTATCATCGCAAGCCATTCATTAATTTCCAACTTTACCTTATTCATAAACAAATAGCTTAACACAATTGAAAATTAGGGTATTTTTACAATTTTTTTTAATTAGGAAGATATTATGTGAACTTAGGTATTTTTAAAGAGATTAATCATATAAATCTAAATGAAATAGAATAAAATAAAACGTTATGGTGGCACGAAATGTAGTCTTAATTTATGATTTGCAAGAGATTTGTTAATTAAATTTATATTTTCAATTAAATTGCTTGCACAATGCGAATTTAACATGACTCAAGGGGTTTTTTTTTGGGAATGTATAATAGCGATAAGCACGGCACTTCATCTGAAAAGCACATGACGGGGTATAAAGTGCATTTGGAATTACTGTTAGCAACAGCTTTTAAATTCTGTTACTAACAACTATTTTAACGTTTAATAAATACTTTAAAAATTGATTATCTAGATAGCTACTTTTTTAAAATTTTATTTTTATATTAACTTGTAAAATTAGGTAGGAAACAACTTATAAAAATTAAATTTTAAAAAATTAAAATTTAGATATATTAAAATATCAAAATTATTATTAAAAAATAATTAAAATTCGAAAATATCCTTAAATATTAAAAATTTAAATTTAATTAATCAATTATTAATTTTATAAATTATAAAATTTAATTTATTGAAAAAATTTAAAAATATTTTTTGAGAAATAAAAAATATCTGTCAAAACGTCACTCTCACGGGCAATCATCATTTGACGCGTTCAACGACATCACCGTAACCATCAAGATCGACATCAGCCATCCTCTATGGATCCACTACCATCTCTGTCAATTGACAAGATCGGACAGTGAGAATTTCACGTCATGGCAATGTCGCCGACTGCACGAAGTGATGGTGGCCAACAAGGTGTCACGTCCCGTGCGACACGCACATAGTTGTGAGAGAGGTCTGTTTTTAATAGCTATTGAATTTTATCTTTTTATTTTATAATAGTATACTAATAAATATAATTTGTATAATATTATTATTTTTAATATTATAATATTAATTAATTTAAATATTAATAGTTATAAATTTCTTTAAAAAATTATGTACATTTTAATAATTTTCTTTAAATTAAAATTTTGAAAATCAAATTTATCAAATACATATTTACAGTTTTTAAACAGTAAAACAATTTCGAGTAGTTAATTTACCAAACCTCTGTAACTTTTTTAAGATAACATAACAAACAGCTGATTCATTCGCATCACTTTTCCACAACGATTTTCAACAGCTCAATAGTCCCAAACACACCCATGATTTACGTACATTATTGTCAAGTTCGAACAAGTCTACCTTTCATATTTGGTTGGCGCCGAGTGCTTGTCTTATAATTTCTAGGAAAAGTCTAATTCATGCCGAAAATGAAAATCATAATAATTTGAAAATTGAATCTATGGCCGAAAATCTTCGGTCAATTTTTATAATTGTATAATCTCCATTGAAAATTATATATAGAAAAAAGTACAAGGAATTTTTGTCTTAATCAAATGAAAGTATGAAACACACTAAATTTTCCACTAAGTCTTTGCAAAGCTTAAAAGATTTCCCATCGATTCGAAATATACAAAAGATATAAACAAAACTTGCACAATGCAGTTCATAGGTCAGTCAAACCAATCCAGCGGAAGCTAACACATACCAATATCCCGACACAGTTGAATAAAGTAAGAATAAAATAAAACACCAAATGGAAAAATAAAAGGGATAACATCATAATCCATCCGCGAAGTTTAGCTAATTATCATACGGAAAGTCTCTTATGTAAATATATCAACGCGGTGCCTAACGTTTGCGTTTAAGCTTCATCCAGGTCTTGCCAACAGATTCCGTTAGCTTTCAAATTAACGTTTTGGAGTATTTTAGTAAAATGACATAATTTATATGGGATAATATTATTAATCACCCTTGAAGTTTAGCCAATTATCATGTGAAAAGCCTCCTATGTAAATATATCAGCGCAATCCCTAACGTTTGCGTTTAAGCTTCATCCAAGTCCAGCCAACAGATTCCGTTTGTGTAGAAAATGAGAAAAATTAAAAATACCATTTTACCCTTATTTTTATATCCTTTCTTTTTTTTTTTTTGCAACCGAAAATCTAATCCCTTTTCATACCTACAACTACCTCTCTCACTCCAACCTCTCAATCTCCAAACATAGCTTTGGCTGGCTACTAGTTCTTTATAAAATTTTAGTTTGAGAATTTTTTTTGTCTTTATTTTTGTTGCTTCATTTCAATACGTAGTGTCTGTGAATGTTTTCTTAGGTTGAGAAAATTTTTAAAGAAGTTAGTGAGGAGAAAGAAAAGCATGTCAATTTTGGGCTTTAGATTTTTTGCATAATTTTTTTTAAACATAATTGTTGAAATAATCTGGATTTAATTTGGAATATTTGATTCTTTTTTTTTTAATAGCTTTGTGATTGAGTTAAGATGATGAAAGAAAATTCGGTGCTATCATGGTGAAGTCTTATGACGTATATTTTTTTATTTAAATGAATTTGATGATAGTAATAGTGGCTATGGTGGTTATGGATGATTATGCTTGTGTGATATGAAATGAATATTTTAGAAAAGAAAATTTAAGGGTTAGTTTTACGTTTACTGATATGAAATTATGTTATTTTATTAAAATACCCCAAAATATTAATTTAAAAGCTAGCAGAATTTGTTGGCTGAACCTGAATAAAGCGTAAACGCAAACGTTAAGAGCCGTACTAATATATTTACATAAGAGGCTTTCTACATGATAATTAACTGAACTTCAAGGATGATTTATGATATTATCTCATATGAAATTATGTAATTTTACTAAAATACCCCAAATTATTAATTTGAAATCTAACAGAATCTGTTGGGTGGACCTAGATGAAACTTAAACGCAAACGTTAGGGACGGCGCTGATATATTTACATAAGAGGCTTTCCGCATGATAATTAGCTAAACTTCAGGGGTGATTTATGATATTATCCCAAAAATAAAATAAAATAAAATCGCACCTCTGATTGCATTATTGCCAGCCCTTGTGATAAAGAATACTTTTTTTCTTCTCCAGAACAAATTAGAAAACTGCATCACTTATCAGTCACATGTAGTATGCAAAATTCTACGTCTTTGAATACAAATAAATGATGCAACGAGCATCTCCTATTTTGCAAGTATCAGTCCGGCAAAAATCTCAGACAAGAAGATCATAATGGTTTCTACCACTGTACAAAAGCCTAACAACTTTCCTGAGTTTTCCTGTTATTGAACCTTTGCGAAACTCAGCTCCATATTCTGCAATTGGAATAAATCCATAGCCCCCTCCACCCCTCTGATGCTGCAATGAGTTTGGACACGTAGGAGGCTATTAATATAAAAGACAGTTTCTTACTTTACCATACCATTGAAGGGGTTAAAAAGACAGATCATATAGAGGAAAATAATATGAATAATCATTTTTGTCATGGTGATCTCTGAAATTTATTCTACATACAAGAAGCAATCATGATTTCATTACCTAATGACACATTCGTGACTACGAATGTATCACCTTCACTATTTTGACAGATCCATACATACAATAATGGAGATAATCAAACTCAAATCCGCTCAGCAAAATTAATCAGTCAGCCAATTGATATCCCCCATGCCCTATAACCTCCTAAAGCTCGAAGTACACTTGTACTTGAAAATTTCACAAGGGATAAATATAAGGATAATCTTATCCAAACTTTTATGGTTTCTTAGCCTAGTAAACCTCTGATTAAGGGGAAAAAAATGGTAACCGGATATTGACAAATCTAACTTAACAAAAACAAATAGAACCAACCATCAAAATGTTTAAAAATTTACAAACCTCATGCTTTGGTATGTAAACAATGATTGGCTGACTACACAATCTTGACAACACCTGGTGCAAAATTCATGAGCAATGGTCAGCACGAGATGTTTCACAGCAGAATTTGTATCTCTTGCAAAAAAAAAAAAAAAAATTTGCGGTTACATATGCAAACAAAATGAGCGAGATAGATATAGAGAGATTTCACCTGACTGCTTGTTAATAAATAAATAAAAGCTCATATCATGGTTTCTTCATTCCTCCAAAATAGGCATCAAACACAAATTTTAATATAGCTATTGCCTCAAAAGGGAATGTATATCCTCAGAGCTAGTGCAGCAATGGTCAATGATTAAATAATGAACATTAGACATGACTTATGTAACTAGCTCTCTAAAATTTTAATGCTGCTAACTCCCTAAATCACATCTCTGCACATTCCTTTTCAGGCTGGTTAATCTGTATTTTGCTAATGTGATTACCAACATGATAAACATCATCATCGTCAACGGAAAAGTGACAGAAAAGAAAAGATGAAGTGAAAAATTAAAGCAACTACGCATTAAATGAGTACTAACCAGTAGCTCTGACTCTCCTCCCCAGAAATCAGATCTGTCAATACGTTGGCAGTAACTACAGATGGACATTTATGAATACGTTCAATGGATTCAAGTCATGACAATATGATAAATCATATTTTGGTATAACAAGAACTAGAAAAACTTGCAGTACCACTAATCAGATTAAAGAGTTACCGTTTCAAAGACTCCTCCACTGTAATTGCAACCAATGCCTCTTCATACTGCCTACGTTCACTGCCATTATCACATATAACCTCCTTTACGGCCATTCGTAATTCATCTGCAATTTTATAAATAGAAAAGATAAGAACCTAAAAATTGTAGCAGTATTGCGATAAATTCTGTCTACAAACATAACAATATATATATCATTTTCCTAGCTCAAATTCTTTAAATAGGCTTTACATAAAAAGATAACTGGTAGCAAAACTTGAACACATTTCTTCATTTACAATAACCAAAACTAGTTTATTTACAGTGATCTCATTCAATGATAAAAGAAAATGCCCAAGCTTTGAATTGGTATGTCAAATTTTTTAACTTGTAATTTGAAAGATACATAGTGGTGTCATCATAAAGCATCTGCCAGGATCAAATTGGCACTCATATGCACTTGAAATTCACAAGAAACAAAATAAACAAGACCAACCTAACATACCTGCATCATCTCTCTCTTGGCGTGAGTTAAGAGAGATACCCTTGTTTAAAGCCATTCCTTTTACCTAATGTCATTAAATCACAACTGAGTTCAGAAGGCAACAAAAATATATTCCAAGGTTTGGTTCAAGTAATATATCATAATTTTCAAATTCAAAATTACTAGAATAAAACCCCAACGCATCCCGTACGCCCTCCGCCCCATGCTTGCCACCCCCGCCACACACACCCCACACCGCCGCGCCCCACACCCACACCCCACCACAAAAACCCCCCCGCAAAAAAAATAAATAAATAAATAAAAAGGATTACTTTGTTCAAGCAAAGAATAGGAAGAAGAGGACGCAGTGATACCAATGCTCTAAACAGACAGCGCCCATCCCCAGTAACTTTCTGAACTGAATAACGCTCAGCTTTCTTCATTGCTGGCGATCCTCCGCCTCTAATAAACCAAATAAGCTCAAATGTCACTGATTCCTTACTAATTTCATAACTTCAATCATTTTATGGCACTTATCACAAAACAAATTGAGCAGGCTATGACTACGAACTTTCAATAAGAATGGAAGGCAACATTAGTGGCTGGGTTTAGGGTTTATTGATGTTTCGAAAATGCATCAAATAAAAATAAAAACTCACATTGAAGGTCCAATTCTAGCAAAGAATAAACCGCTGTTTTCTCTGTGGAACGCCATGGAACATTTTCGGGAGTTTGGGTTTGAACTCGAAGTATCAGGTGGAGAAACAATCTCGAACTTTGCAATTCCAAGTCGGAGCTGCTCAAGAACATTCTCTGCTTATTTCAAATAAAAAGATTATGCATGAATAAATTGAAAAAAAAAAAAAGAAGAAGCTAAAATAATGCCCCTTTTGGTAGCTCAGAGACTGAAATTAAACACACATATGAAAATAAATAAATTATTTTCTCGTCAACCAAACAGTAATGAATTAAAATAAAATTTGAGTAAAATTACAAAATTAAAATACCGTTTAAAGGCTTGTCCGCCATAAGAATATACCAAACCAGAGAGAGGGAAAAGAAGCGAGAAACAACCGTGACTGTGAAGTGCAGTACTGAAAAAAGAGCTGCAGATAAGGTCCATAAGCACACGTGTCATTGCCATGAAACCTGAACGACATCGTTCGATCCTCTTCCGGCCGGTTCTCACCTGATTTAGAATTGAATCACACAAAGTCCAAAACGTCGACGCATTTTGGAAAATGACAGCACGTGATCACGTGATCCCTGTCCAACATCCCCATTGTAGTCGAAGTTTTTTTAATTATTTTAATTATTAAATTCGGATCTAACCGTGTAAAAAAGCTAAGCCTATCAACGTGTAGTAGTTTTTTTTTTTTTTTTAGTTTTGTTTACCAATAAAAGCAAACGGCAAGCCACCTAACCGAACAAACATTTTTGAAAATCCTACTTAACTCGTACTTATACGATACCCACTTCGCCAAAGGACTCGTACTCATCATCTCTGACCGATTTGGAACGGGAGAATACTAACTCACCCAAATTGAGGCCTAAATTTTATATAATAATTACTAAATAAAACTTACACTTAGAGCCAATCAAATGTGAACTTGAATATGATCCATTAATGGAAACTATAAGCTATTAATTATAGCCAACGTCTACCTGCAACCTACAAATAGGTAACCTCAATTTATGATTGAAAATAACTCTATGTAGAAGGAGTTTGCATGAATTGAATAAAATTTATAAATAATATAAATTTGTAAACGTAGCGTAATATTATGGATTGTGTTATAACCAAGGGAATGGATCTTCCGTCTTCGAAGTGGGCAAGTGAACCTTGTAGCATGGAGTCGAGCCCTAGGAGAAGGGTCATCGAAGCTATCGAGACAATCACACGTGCAAGAGTGAGAGCACACGTGCCAAGGAACGAGGGTTTACAAGAGCGCAACTTCAACGGCCAAACCGAAAAATGTTGGCTCATTATAAGCGGAGGTCCCTCTTGCTCTCCCTCCTTCACATAAGAAGTATCGACACACAAACTCGATAGACATAACACACTCTCTCTCCTAAGAAAATTTAATTTATTAATTTGTTTCTTGACGATCTCAACGATGCGCTGATTGTCTTTCTCATTTCCTTAATAATAAACCATCTCCTTCGCCTATCTCGCGCTTCTCGTCTCCTCTCTTCTTAACATTGTCTCCCACTTTCTTTCCGCTTCTTCTCTGAGAAAAGATCTCAATTTCTCCAACTCTTTCCTGGTAATTTCACGTCAAATTATTTTAAATTTGTTTAAAATTTTTGCTTTGGAAGTTACTGGCTTTGAATGCTGAACTCAACTAAGTTGATTGGATGAGTTTGAGTAGGGGAACTGAGAGGAATCTGAGTTTGATGAAAATCTTACTTTGTCTGGTGATTTAAGTGAGGTGTTTGCTTTTTTTTTTGTATTCTTTGTGTTGCAGATTGGTTATTGTTGAGATAATAATTGAAATTTGGGATCTGATTGGTGAGAGTTGAGAGCAATTGGGTTTTGTGGATTTGGAGAATGGCTACAATTTCTCATTCTTCAGTAACATTGAGTGGGAAATCAGCTTCGGATCTTTTTCGGAGCTCCAGAAACGGCGTAAATGGAATCCCTTTGAGAGCCCTCGGGAGGGCTCGGTTTCGCACGAGAGGGAGTGGAACAGCTGTTATTGCAAAGCTTAGGAAGGTGAAGAAGCACGAGTATCCCTGGCCCGATGATGCGGATCCGAACGTCAAAGGTGGAGTCCTTACTCATCTCTCGCCTTTCAAGCCGTTGAAGGAGAGACCAAAGCCTGTAACTTTGGATTTCGAGAAACCGCTCGTTCAGCTTGAAAAGAAGATCATCGATGTAACTGCCGTTTCTTGTGGTGTGGTTAGTTTTTATGGTGGTTAGAATGTTTACTAGTTTGATTATATTTGATGATGTTGCTGACTGCAGGTTCGGAAGATGGCGAATGAAACTGGTTTAGACTTCACTGATCAGATTGTATCATTGGAGAATAAATACCAACAGGTTTGATGAATATTTATATTTATATTTTTTCGGACTTCTTAATGTTTATCAATTTTTCTCTTCTTAGTCCTGTTAAAAGCTTTGAGTTGGCTTCTTCAATTTTTTATTCATGGATTACTTGTGCCATTACGGGGATATAGTTAATGAAAAAATAGGATTGAGAGAGTTAATGGAAAATAAACACAAGGTTTTATGGGTTCATTCATGGTTGATGCGTGTGAACATGCCTCAAAACACTTGTATTGTGCATCAAGCTTACTTTCAAGGAATCAGTAATGTGTATATGAATATATTTTCTTACTGTATTCATATATCGGTGCACATTGGCAGATTTTTTTCTTTCACATCTGTGATAGTTTCAGGTACTGAATTCTTACCACAACTTCCCATTTTTTATTTCAGGCTCTGAAGGATCTATATACGCATCTGACCCCCATACAACGTGTGAATATTGCACGGCATCCTAACAGACCGACATTCCTTGACCATGTATTTAACATCACAGAGAAGGTCTGTTATTGAAGAATCTTTAACGTGCAGACTTAGGGAAAAATGAAAAAAAAAAAAAATCTCTCAGCTTTTTGGATTTATACAGTAACTACTCCTTAAAATTTCTTTTCTTTCTTTATTCCAATATGCCAGTTTGTGGAGCTTCATGGAGATCGAGCTGGGTATGATGATCCTGCTATAGTTACTGGTATAGGAACCATAGATGGTCGAAGGTATATGTTCATGGGTCACCAAAAGGGTAGAAACACAAAAGAGAACATTCAGCGTAACTTTGGAATGCCTACTCCTCATGGGTATGTCCAAATCATCTTAAAGGTTTCATTAGCTTGAAAAATGAACAGAAATTTCTTTTGATCCATGATGTTAGTCATAACTCGTATTAATGTTAATTGAAAAAATTTTGAACAGTTACCGGAAGGCTCTACGCATGATGTATTATGCAGATCACCATGGGTTTCCCATCGTTACCTTCATTGACACACCTGGGGCATTTGCAGACCTAAAATCTGAGGAATTGGGCCAAGTATGTGGATAATTTTACTAAGAAGTTTAGATGGGCCAAGGTCATTAGTTGATTTGTTTGCCCTATATGCATGCAGGGTGAAGCCATTGCTCACAATTTGAGGACCATGTTTGGTCTGAAGGTGCCAATTATTTCCATTGTTATCGGAGAAGGTGGCTCTGGTGGTGCCTTGGCCATTGGCTGTGCTAACAAGTTATTGATGCTTGAAAATGCAGTTTTCTATGTTGCCAGGTGATTTGATATGATCTGTAATCGGTTGTTACTATTAAACTTTTAAATGAATGTATTTTTACAGTTGAAACTCAAATAAGTGATCTATGTGTCTAAAATATAATTGTCCGAATTATTGGGAAGGAGGAAATGGACGTAGGTCATATGGTTGTAAGAGTAGCACTATCTTTTAAGGCTAGTTTTAGAAGATGGTAAATTACCGGGCATATCCATTTAACATTTTTCCCATTTGCTAGTCATATATTTGAACAGTTCTATTTGACATGTTTTTAGCTATGGCCATGTATTTGAACTTCTGAGCAGCCATCAAAATTCTAAAACCAAGCTTTTGTTATGTTTGTAACTTTCCTCAAATATATGGACAACATCACTGTTCTCTGTCTTGATTCTTAAATCTGAATGTGTAAAAAGAAAAAGAAGTTGGGTTATGCTAAATGAGGGTGAGAAATCTGCTGCTCCCTATTAACTCTTATAGTTGCATTCACAATAGGAAATGCATAGATTATCATTTTTTTCAGCTCTGGCTTTAATGTTCAACTATGTAAGCTCAGGCTTGCTGAGTCCAACTAATGGGTAAAATTTGCATTGTATGTTCTGTTTTATGGATGCTTTTTCCTTCTTCATTCTGTATTTGTTCAATCTATATTTTTGTGTTCTGATTTCATCCCCTTTCTTTTTTTCTTGTGGTGTAGTCCAGAAGCATGTGCAGCTATATTGTGGAAGAGTGCCAAGGCTGCCCCCAAGGTTATACATTGTTAATGCTTTTCTGCTTTTCTGACAGTGATGCTTTTTTCATAATTGCCACTGAAAACTTTTCTCTGTACAGGCAGCTGAGAAGCTGAAGATCACTTCCCAAGAGTTGTGCAAGCTAAATATTGCAGATGGAGTGATCCCTGTAATAAATCCCTCTTCTTCATAACTTCTGCAGTCTTTTTTGTCTTTTATGTTTCTGTGTATCTATTCTATCCTTGGTAGATCCTAGGTATTGTAGAAAGCATGATAGAAAACAACTTCTCCAAACTATAACTCTAACATACCTTATTAGACATTATTGATTTGTGCATTCACTTGTGTTTATCATTTGAGTAGGATGCCATATCCTGTCTCTTCCTCCCTACCATGGCGCTGTCACAATGGATGATATCTGTTATTTACCTTCAGTACATGTTAATTATTTAGCGTCTTAAAACATTTTTCACTTCTATACAGGAGCCACTTGGAGGTGCACATGCAGATCCATCTTGGACTTCACAACAGATAAAACAAGCTATAAATGAATCAATGGATGTGAGTGCTACTAATCCTTGTTCTTCTTCAGGAATTTACTCTGTCTATTCATATTTTATGAAATATGGACTTTTGGTTTCTACAGGAGCTTTTGAAGATGGACACACAAGAGCTACTAAAGCATCGGATGCTTAAGTTCCGGAAAATTGGTGGATTCCAAGAAGGAATCCCAATTGATCCTGAGAGAAAAATCAACATGAAAAAGAAAGATGAACTTATTGTTGGCGAGACATCAAATCTAAAGTTGGAGGGTGAGGTTGAGAAACTGAAAAAGCAAATCATGGAAGCCAAGGAATCGGCTACCACACCACCAGAGGTGGCTCTAAATCAGATGATAGAGAAACTGGAAAGAGAGGTCGATCATGAATTTTCTGAGGCAGTTAAAGCCATGGGCTTGAAGGACAGGTTGTCAGCATTGCGGGATGAATTTTCAAAAGCAAATTCTCAGGACCAACTTATGCATCCAGTTTTAATGGACAAAATTGCAAAGCTTAAAGATGAGTTCAGCCAAAGCTTATCAGCAGCTCCTAATTATTCAAGCCTGAAGTATAAGCTTGACATGTTGAAGGAGTTTTCTAAAGCCAAGAGTCTGTCCAAGAAGAGGAATAAGGCTGCTACACTGAAGCAGGAAATCAATGAAAAATTCAAAGAAGTCATGGGTAGGCCAGATATAAAGGAGAGGATAGAGACTTTAAAGGCTGAACTTCAAGACTCTGAAGCATCCAACTTTGCTGATCTGGACGAAGGGCTGAAGGAGAAAATTGTGAAGATGAAGAAAGATATAGAGTCAGAACTAATTGACGTTCTCAAGTCCATGGGATTGGAGATTGAAGTTGTTAAGTCGAAGGCAAAAGAGCTCACTCAGCATCCACTTTCAGACTTAAAGGCAAAGATGGACAATTTGAATGAAGAAATTAATAGGAAAATAGAAGATGTTGTCAATTCATCAGATATGAAAGACATGATTGAATTGCTGAAGTTGGAGATAGCAAAGGCAGGAAAGACACCTGATCCAACGTCAAAAAGCAAGATTGAGGCTCTAGAGCAACAAATTAAGCAGCAGCTTTCGGAGGCTGTAAACTCTTCTGAATTGAAGGAGCAGCATGAGAAGCTGATGGCAGAGATTTCTGAAACCACAGAATCTCTTGGAGGATTAGACGGAAGTTTCAGTAGCAAACATTCAGAGGCAGACAGCTTAAAGTACGATCAGTCAAGAGTGGAGATTAATATGGGTGCAAACCGTAGCTTTGCTTAGTGTAAGTTGATCAGTTCCTGTCAGATATAATTTCATCGAATTTTTTACATCTTTGATGGATGATATAGAAATATTCACTTCTGTTGGAGTGGTTGGAGTGGTTTCTTTTTTATAATTATTATATGCAAGGGATTAAGGTTTTTTCCATCATTACCTCAAAGCCTACAATGCGACAATGTATTTCTTTTCATTAATGTTGTATTGCACACTTGCACCTACAGGTGATGACTGATTATTTTTGTCGGTAATTCCAATTTCTAATGAAGTATTTTCCTTAAACTGTGTGATTTATATTTTTCTTTTATTTGTGCAGTGTTTTGTGGTTTTATCCTGGTGAAGATGATTCAAGGCAGACTGGTTAGCGTTTGAGTAAGCTCTTAGAACTGAATCAAGGTCTTTCAGACGGTATATGCATCAACCTTGAGCCTTGAGACTGTCACTGTCGGTGCATGGTGACCTTGGCTAGGTCCTCCTCGTGGTCTTGCAATCACACAACATAAGAGAGTTGCAAATTTTTCCTGCTTGAGCTTCATCTTTAAGCTGCAACTTTTCCATACCGTTTCCGTTTTGAATTAGGTTTAATTAACTTATTTTCCTTAATTTATTTTGGTAGAATTTGGCTATTTTTCTATTGATAGATGAAAGAACATTGTATAGATTATGTGAGTGAAACTAATAGCATGCTTCAAAAATAACACTTTATATGTCTACTATCATATGAAACCTATCGTTGTTGTTATTGCTATTATTTTATTTGCTTGCGAGTATGGGGAACCAGTAATACATTTTGTTGTAGACATTTAAACCCTGCTTCTGCAAATGCATCTTTTTTGTGGCTACCCTTCATCACCTGACCTTTAATTGATAACTTTTCTGTTCGGAGGTTTAATGCAGGAATTGTTATAATTTAAATGTTATTAGTATAACTAATTATAAAAAACAATTAGAGTATAGATATTATTGTTAACATGGTTTTAATCTATTCCAATTTCATCTTGTTTCTATACCAAAATTTTATACATTATTTGTACATTGTCGCAAGAAAAAAAAAAAAAGGCTCATCTTGATTTCTTTGTATGTGAGGAGAAGGCAATTCATAATCGTAGTAACATAGTATCACAGTTGTAGTTGTACTAGCAGAGATTGCGAGCAACTGTTTGCTGTACTTATGTGTGTTGACAAGAGTAAATGCGTATTCTTTTATGAATTCAGTATTTTTATTTTTAATTAAATTTAAGAATATGTGGTTGATTTTGAATTATTTTGAATTTTGAAAAGAATATATGATTGAGATTGAATATAAATTATATTGAAAAATGTACAACACAAAAAACAGATTTGAATTCATAAAAGAATCATATAGCCGTAGTAAGTGAAGATAATGCCTAGTGTTCTCCGTTGAAGCTGTGGTCTGTAATAATGAATGGTAGGAGATGGTCGTTGACGGGGCAAAACTTGGTCTTGAAACACTCAAGTAATGTTCAAGAGGCTGAAGTCCAAGATGAACGACTAGAGGGTTTGCAGGAAGAATGAAAATCATGCATTACATTAAAGCAATTGATTTTAGCCTAGATTAAAGATGATGTAAAACGTACACAATTAGAAGCCAAAATCAAAAACAAGAAAAATCAAGGGTAAAGTTTTGAACAAACTTGAACATTAAAATTACATTTAACGTTATAAAACAGGAGACAACCATTGAGCATAAAAGAAGAATCAGTGCAGAAAGGGAATAACAGCCTTTCTGTTCTTGGGATAATCCTCCCCAAACTTGTCCAAATACCAATGATGATTCGCACGTGCCCTGGGGACCAAATTAGCACATGTGTATATAAAAAACGCAAAACCTGCCCAAGACCACGTGATCACAGCCCACCCAAACCATTCCAAGATCTCCCCAAAGTAATTTGGACAGCTCACAAGCTCGAACCATCCTCCTCCCGGCACTTTGTATCCTCCGCCTTGTTTCTTCAACCCCACCAAGACCTTATCAGACCAAATATTTATCCACATACCCCCCAAGAAAATCACCAATCCAATAACAAACCGCCACCAGAACTTCCCCCCGTCACCATCACTCTCAAAATTTTTATAGTGAGACACCCACCTAGCCTGCAAATAAGCGTTCAAGAGATTAAACCCAAATGCCATCAAAGCCACGGACACCGGAAACCCACTTCGTTGGGTAGTGTTGCAGTAGAGGCGGATTGGGTAGATGCAGGTGCGGTGGAAGTAGTGGAATAGAAAAGGGGACATGAGGATGAATGATTTAGGGTTGGTAAAGTTGCGACCAAATGGAAATAGGAAGAAAGTGAGCCAAAGGGTTGGGCTTTCCATGAGAAACCAAGCCAAGGGTGGTGACATGGTGGGCCCCCACCCTGGGCGGTAGTGCTTCCCATATGGAGCTTGCAGGAACGTAAGGCCGATGTATGTGGGTGGTGCTATGATATAGAGAGTGAGAAGGCAGTAGTGAAAGAGGGACTCATCTGACAACTCCATCTCCATCGCGAGTTTCACGAGATTTGGAAGTATATATATATATAGGGGAAGGTTCAGCGGCCCCAAAATTACTATCTTTTTCACATCTAGATCGTGTACTCAACATTACATTAGATTAATAAAATTTAATAACTGAGATATAAAATAATATCAACCATAAATATTCTTATTAGAAATCTTTTATTTTTTCTTTTATAACTTTTTTTTTCTTTTTCTTGTGTTACTATTAATTTTTTTCTCTTTCCTCTCTTATTATTATTCATTACTCAACCCCTCTCTCCTTAATAACAAACTAAATTCATTCAATAAAAATAAAAGTATCTCTCTTTCCTCTATAATCTACTCATCTTTTCTCTCTTCTCTCTCTTCACCCATAATAAGATAAATTGAATAAAAATAAATAAATCCAATACAATCAATCATCAATCCATTAGAATATTTTATTACAAATATATCCTTATTATTTAAAAGAAAAAGATACTATTATTTAAAAGAAAAGGTACTAAGATATATATAATGTGAATATGTCATGAATAGTCGGAAGATAAGTCGAGTTGCTCTTGAGGCATTTGAGTTTGTTGTAATAGTAATGACTTTTGCTTAATTTGAAAAGATTTTTTTCTTTTTATTTAATTTACCTTGCTGTGAATCAAGAGAAAGGAAATACATAAGTAGATATAGAGGAGAGAGATCATGTTGTTGAAGAGAGAGAAGTTGAGTAATGAATAATAATGAGAGAGAGGAAAGATAAAAAAAATTAATAATGATATAAGAAAAGAAATTACGAAAGAGAAAATAAAAAAGATTCATAATAAATACACGTGATGTTGACATATCATCATATCTGAATCATTAATTTTTATTCGTATAATGATAGATATGTGGTTAAAAAAACGTAATTTTAGGAGATTACTATATATATAAAAGAAATGACCTTTAGATAATAATATATCAAAATATTAAAATACATAACAAGAAGTAATTATAAATTTTCTAATCCATTAATTGTATATTGATAAAAAAATTATGTGTGTGGATATATATATATATATATATATATATATATATATATATATATGGAACTTACATTAGTTATCAAATAATGGATTTACAAATTCGAGTAATTAACATTACCACCTCTATAGTTTGGGCAAAGTAACACCCTCCTTCCAACCTTCCGTAGAAGAACATAAAGACGTAGAGACTCTCATTTTTCATAAATTTTGTCTCTTCACTTTGTATTATTCAAGAAATTAAAAAAGGAGTATGGGTGGTAGAACTCAAACTTGGGTTATATATGAGGAGAAGAAATGTTGAAACCACTAAGCTAAACCTTTAACAATGAATAGTTTTGAGTTAACATATTAATAAAACAACAACACTTTATATTTAAGAAATAATAAACAATAATAATTACAAATTGTATTATCATTTTTTTAAAAAAAAATTATTTAAAATAACGTTTGAAGATAAAAATTTTACAAAAGAAAATAATGGCGTAAGTAGTTTTTTAAAAAAAATTTAATTTTAATTTGAAGAGTTTAAACTACCAATTTCTCCTTAAACTACTTAATTTTTAAATTAAAAAGTTTAGGAGAAAATGTAGTTTAAATGGTACTTATTTCAAAATTAAAAAAGCATTGAATGTAATTTCTTATATGAAATTTTTACTTTTTAAGGTTACACTAAATAATTTTCCTTTGGAAATTATATTACAGATTAAAATAATTTTTTTTAAAAAAAATTAAAGTACCATTTTCTTTTGTAGATATTTATTTTTAAAGTTAATGTTAAATAATTTTGTTTTGAAAATGATAGTACAATTTTTAATTATTAATGGTGATTCTTTCTCAAGCATGATGTGTTGTTGTACTGTTTAATGATATTTAATATATTAACTCAAAATTTTTAATTGTTAAAGGTTTAGTTTAGTGGTTTCAACACACTCTCTTCTTATACATAACCTAGGTTCAAGTCCAATTGTGAATAAGATAAATGAGTGAAGAAACAAATGTAACTTTATGGCTAACGAATTAACTAACTAAATTTAAAAATTGTGGATCTTTATGTTTCTTTATCGAAGGTTAGTAGGGAAGTGTTATTTTGTCCAAACTACAATAAATGACAATGTCAATTACTCTTACGAATTCTATACACAATTGACAACCGCCATGCCACAGCTAGCTCTAGCATCCAGATGCAGATAGGGTGTTATTTCTTTCTAGTAATTTTCGTCTAGATGAAGTATTTGAAAATGGGGGCTCCTAAACTGTCATTCTATAAATAAAATCTGGGTTAAGATCTTTTGATTCAAATATATGATTTAGTGTAGTAATACACATAAAAGAATACAAGAACTAAAGCGAAACGGATCATAACCAACAGTAAAGAATTCATAAGGAGTCTAGAGAATGATAAACCCTGATTATCTAGCTACTGAGAAGTCTGGCTTGATAGGCTCTTTTTCATTCTTCCAACAGATGAGTCTTTCTCTGCTTTCATCACAAATTTTCCATCCCGAATTGTATTTTTACCTTAAAATTTAGCCATGATTTGAAGTGGAAAGTAGACTTGAAGCTCATATATTTAATTGACTCCACAATCATACTATGCCTCCTCATCCAATTCTGTCCATCAACATCTTTCAAAATCCAAATATCAGTCTGGGTATTGGAAATTAAGTATATATGTGCTTCAATCCAAGATTTTCTCCCATCTTCAAGATGTCAAATAAATGAAGGATGTAACTCTTTTATGCTTTATCTAAAATCCCAGACATGTTTCCGCAATGTGTTGGGAACTTTGTGCCTCCTTGTTTAATTTGCCGGTGAAAACAACATTGTAAATCTCTCTCTATGATAATAAGAATTTAAGCAAATATAGTTATAATCGGTAAACCCGTGTACTGATATCGAATTAATATAAAACTAAAGTTGCATGAATATTGTTGTGTTCATTGTAGTGTGTGAAATTTGGACAAATTTGATTTAAAGTATATAAGTTGTTGCTCCTAAATAAACTACCGATCATAGACTAAGCAAACTAGACAAGTCCATGTACGCAAGTGCAAGAGGCATGAACAGATCAATTGGAAAAAGACATTGGTGAACTAACCAAAATTCAGAATAAGAAATTTTGGAATTACTCTGTTTAGTATTTTGGCCCCATTCGGTTTCGTTAATATTAGCAAGGAGCTAGGATTCCTAATGAATCCCAGTTCTCATGTTTGGTTGGATCTTCAGGATAAGGAAAACTGATTTCTAACAATCTAAATTTCTAAAGTTTCAACAATTTGGTTTCCACTCCCCTACCTAAGAAAAACTTTATTTTCTTAAGAATACTCTATTAAATTACTAAACCAATCTTGGATATTTTTTGTGTGTCCAAAATTAACCTTATCAAAAAATTGATTAAATTATTTTATAAATAATTAATAAAATAATTCTAAATATAATTCATTAATTTATTTTTTAAACAATTAAAAAATTACATAAATTATATTTTTCAAAACATAAAAAATTGCATAATTTAAAAAAATTTGTTTCTAACAGCGTTGCTAGTGGTCGCGCGTCCAACGTCACCGCCAGTACCAAGGTGATCATCGGTCGATCTAGCTATCGGAGGTGGAATTTTTTCGTCATATGTGTGTTTATCGGCAAAAATGAAGTTCAACGGTAGATCCCGAAAAGATAACCATCGTGTGTGACAAACTACGACACGATGGATTACGAAATTTCGACGGAGAGGAAGATCATTGGACGGCAAGCCCAATGAAGTCGACGGTGATGTCCACGTGCCTCCTTCATCGGATGCTAGCGTTGAAGAGCGGTGATCGACCGGTAATGTACAATTTTTTTATTTTCAATAAAATAGTTTATATAATTAATTATTTATTTATTTTTAAAATATAAATTAATATAACAATATTTTAGTATTATCCAATAACAACACATTAAAAAAACAAACTTTAACTATTTAATAAATAAATAAATATCAAATAAATTTGTCGTAGTATTATTTGATAAATAACATATTTATTTGATAAAATTTTATTGTAATTTAATATGCTTTTTAAAATTTTTATATTCGTTGAATATATAAATATTAACTTAATAAAAAATTTTATTTTTAATCAATTTTTATTTAATAATGGATATCATATATTTTAATATTGAAGATAATTATGCCCAATTAATTTATGAGTGATTCATTTCCATCCATGATTCTAATGTCAAACCAAACAAAGGAAAATATTTCCTAAACGCATTCATTTTCCTCAATTTTTCCTTTCCTCCCACTTTTCCTTTCTTGCAACCACACACATCGTTAAGGAATCAGAAAGTGGATGTATTCCAATACTGTAAGAGCTAGAGGAGATATCCTTTGAAGATTCTTATTAATTTTATTAGCTTTCCCGTTCTACACATAGTCTCTCTTCCTATTGTGAAGTAACCGCTTTCTAAAAGCTGCAAGCAACAACGATCATTAAACGTTTCCATATTAAATAGCAAATGAAATCAAGTTAAATAAAGAAAAGATTACTTCTAAAAAGGAGGAATATACAATACAACACTTAGAGCCTATTATTTTGGCTTTCGAAGTAAAGCTTATTGAAGCATATCTTTTTTGGAGTAAAACTTCAAAAAATAGAGTTTTTATTAAAAAGTTATTAATTGTTTGATGGGACAAACATAGAAGTACTTATTGTAATTAAATTATCGAAATAGAGTTATGTTATAATGAAAGAATGAAATAAAATATTTAAAATTAAATGAGGGATATTTAACATTTCAAAACTTTAAAAAAACTAAAAAAGAGTTCTTTATAGGTGACAGCCAAACGACACAAAAGAAATATAAAAGAGTTTTTGACATTAAAATAACTCTTTTGGCTAGTAGAGAAACTCAAACAAACGCACTTTTAATCTATCTCCTATACTAGTACAATTTGAAAGTCGGTGCTTGCCCATAAAGATCTTGACATCAACATATAAAAACATTTATTTGTTAAATCTTTTGGGTATAATTCGGATTTGTTTCTTCCTTAAACTTTTACCTTTTTTTTTGAAAAATAAAATCTAACATTATTATAAATATAGCCCTCCGAGTCTTTGAATCATTATATATATAAACAAAATATTGTAAACATGTGTCCTTGAAACATATGCTAAATAATATATATAAGGAAAAAAAAATAAACTATGCTAAATAAATATTGTAGAAGATAGATAACAAATAAACCATGAATATGTCTAGGGAGAAGTCTGGCTTGATAGTTGCTTTGCCAATAGCTCGTTTTCATTATTCCAACAGATGAGGCTGACTCTATGAGGTATGAAGTTGCTGTTAAATTTTATCTTCCTGACCCATTTTTTCTACTGCCTTTGCTTGACGTCATAGAAATACCAGCAATAAGATGTATTTTCTTCCTTTATGGCACTTAAACAATATTACTTCACCATCCTCTTTCAAAATCCATATATTAATCTTTGTATCAGGAACTGTGTAATTAGCCAATCCAAGATTCCGTCCCATCTCCAACAAATCATACTCGGAAATGGAATCTTTCTCTGCAAAATCCGGAAGATACGGTTTGTGCGATTTTTGATCACTTATTCACTTATATTCAGAGATATGATGTACACTTGATGTAACATTCCAATTCCATACTTGGCCGTTAATGGACACAGGATCACTCCATTCAAATGTTTCAATGTCAAAGGGTCGCTTACATGGTTGATGCTGGAACGGTCCTGGAATTCTTTTCCAGGCATTGTCAGAGCAACCCAATGTGAATGTCTCGAACCCGGAGCCATCGGCATAGATATGCACTACTTTGTACTCTTTTCTACAACGGTCAAAACCGAGTGCAGCTCCACAAGCTTCGTGGTTACAAGTAGAGGGACATTTAGGGAGAGTTATGCGGCATTTGGTGATTAAATTCATAACATGAAGCATCCTCTCTTTTCCTTTTGTATCGTCCACTAAAATCAGGCCATTACAACTTGACCTAATTAATCTTTCCCATCCTACTCAAAGGAACATTGCTTGATTTGAAGCCAAGCGCCTTATCATCCATCTCCCCTTGTTTCGCTTGATAATGAAAATGATTCCTATAATATTCACTGTAGGACTGCCACTGGCAATTTAGATTTATTTTGTGTAGCATTCTGTTCTGCTATGAATCTGGTGCTAGAGATTATATTATGTCATGCTTTGAATACGTACTTGCAATTATCTTTCAGGTCTTTTGCTGGAACTCTTTTTAGAATCTCGAAGATAACTTCTTCCGGAAGATATGGCAGGGGCACCGCACCTTCTGTCTCTTTTTTCGTATCTTTTTTCATGCCCCTTGGTCCAGTACTTGTGCGTGCACGCTTAATTTCTATAAAACAAGGAAAAAAAAAAAGCAATCAAAATCGATTCTATTTCAATCAATTTGGTTAAATCACATTTAAACCTGTTGTAAAATAGGTTAAAAATAAATTTCTCGATCACTAGTTTTTATGATTCATTTGAAAATCATATAAAAACAAGAGAAATTAAGTACACACTTAGCACTTTAGATTACGTAGTATGGTGTCAATACAGTTGACAAGAACCTTTTATTGATGCAATAGTAGTGTACTTAACCTTTAATAACCTCTTGTTTGATTTTCTGAAATCAAACTAAGAAATTAAAAAAATTTATTATAATTCTACCACTGCAATAGGATAATATTAAAAAAATCTTTAAAAGAAAAATCGCAAAGATAAACAAGCACAAAAAAAAAAAGGGAAGGGCAATAAGATTGAATCATGAATTAATGCTGACTCACGCTAATTAATATAGCTACTCATAATAAGCGAAGAGAACGCGAGGAAGAAGCTATCAGTGATACCTGCAAGAAGATGATAGAGAGTACTGTAGAGACTAGAGTTAGTGCAAAGCCAACAACGCCACCCTCACTGCTTCATTTTGGGCAGACACTACACTATTTATTACCTTTATGTAATTGCATATGGCAATTAATAAACCGAATCAGTTTATGATTCCAATATTTCCCACCTTGCCCGTCTCTCCGTTTTTCATTCATATTAGGCCACTTCTTTTTTCTTTTTTTACTTTTTGTTTAATTTTATTTAATAATTAATATAATCCATCTAAATTTGAAAATTTTGATGAGAAAGGATGGTTGAAATTCTTTTATCTTATTTAAGAAAACGGAGAACACTTTAATTTTTTTTTTCAGTGTTTTATTATTTCATCTAAGCTGAATGGCTCCAATCTGACCATTATTTAAGGACCTTGATAAAAAATAATTGTGTAAGCCATGAGTCTGACCTATTTTCTATTCAACATGATCCATTAAGCCACGGCTTCATTCTAATTGGCCTTATTTGAGGCACGCATGAACCAACACCTTGAACATATTTTTCTAACATTATTATAACAACTAACAAGCTCATAGACTCCCAATTTTCTATCATCTGACATCACCCTATTAAACCACCTATTACGTATATAGATAAATACAATTATATACATAAATTCATCTATCCTCAATCCTCATCTTGTTCCTAACTATTAAGTTACTCAATTCTACCCTTCAAAGTAAAAATAAAAATTAGATCCATAGACAAACGAATTTGAGGATAGAAATTAAAGATTGTATTGTGTATTTAACGATTTTTACATAGTTTTCGAGATAATCTATAATTTTCAATAAAATTTATAAAATTTTTGAGAACTTATCATATGCATTTAGGGTACACGTTAAAACTATTCTATACATATAATGGGTTTAAGATAAAAATAGGTTTAAAATTTTTTCCCTATCCTCATTGCACCTTTATAATTGAAGGAAGAGAAGGCGGGTGTGATTGTTAATGTTTCACAATCTTGTTTCTCTTATTTTGCATACTTTTCAACATTTCAAATTCAAATATTATTTTAAAAACTGATTATCAGAAAGTATTCTATAAGTAAATATTACAATTCAAAATCTGTTTTAAAATTATTTTAGAAAAAAATTATAAATTTCATAACCATAATTTTGGCAGGGCGGTTGGCAATTTTTTTAATAAAATAAATTAAAAAATTGTATTTTTTTCGTAATTACTAATAGAAAATTCACGTGGGTAATGTAATGCAAAGTGAAGAATTGTGCGAGTTGGAGGCCGTTGTCTTCTGTATGCTTTCAATTTAATTTAATACTAAGGTTTGGTTATGGTACATTTGATGTATCAATATTATATTTTTTAAAATTATATAAAAATATACACACATTTATTTATAATTTTTATATATTTATTTAAAAATTATAATTAAATATATAAAAAATTTATTTATAATTTTTATATAAATTTAAAAATTGTTATATTCGATACATCATATATAGTATCGTAGCATGACACAATTTTAGTACTACAGCAGCACTTTTAGGAATCTTGGGTTAGCTTCTGGGTCTGTCTACTGTATATCCAGACAATTTTTTCGGTAAAAAAAAAGTAAACGACGTTTGTTTGTCATTTTCCAGTTTTGTGTACATCATCCACGCCAACACTCGTTGCTCACGTTTTCCTTCTTCTAGCTCTCTCTCTCTCTCCGTGTCTCTCTGCCATCATCATGTTCTTGTTCTATTTGTTGCTGCCATCTTCTACTCCTCTCTCTGTCTCCCTTTTTTACACTTTACCCTCTATCCTCCAACCACGTGTCTCATTACGCCCAAGATCCCATTTCACTTCATGACGCGTCTTAGTACGATTTGATTCTTCAGACCAACTTCCATATAGATATTATTTACCTTTTAAATTAATTAAAATAAAAATATTATCTCACAGAAATTATTCCAGCTCACTTTTCTTTTCTTGTACCTTCATACACTACTTAAATATTTTTTATTTTATTTTATTCTATTTACAACCAAATAATCAAAAACATCTTTACATGTCCATCTGTCCATGAAAACAGAATCGTATCAAATATATATTGCAGAATCTAAATAATTTTTGCTCAATTTTAAAAAATTTATCAAATGTTCAAGTAAATATTATCAATAACTAATATTACATCCACAATTAAATTCTACAATCAACTATTTTTAACCTGAATTCTTAAAATTCATCGGAACAAGAAAAAACAAAAAATAAAAAAGAAAATAAAAAAGTGAAGTTATATGTCCGATAAAATTATATCAACTCAAGTTATAAACAGTTGATTGAAGATGTAATATTATTTATTATTAATTATTTAAGATGAGATGTGTTAATTAAATATAAGATACTTTTTAATGAATATTGTTACATTTATGAAGTTTATATGCAAATTTGATGTAACATTATTCATTTAATAATACATTATTTATTAATATTTATTATATTAACTTTTATATATTTGTCTTTCCATCCATTTAGTCACATAAATAAATTTTGTATACTTATTTTGTAAGTATAGTATTATTTTTTAATTTAATAAATAAAGATAAGATTAAAAAAAACAAACTTATTATTATTTGTGTGGACTATCTTAACATTTAATGAATGAGTTTTGAGTTAATATTAAATGCTTACCATTTTTCTCATTTTTAGTTTTAGGAATATAATTTTTTGAAGATAACATATGTTTTTGTGTTATTTGATTAAAAATTTAAATCAAGATTGGAACTTAAAAAAAGAATTCAGATCTAAACATGATTAATTTGCAAACTAACTCCATTTGCGCCCGACGGAGAAGTGGTAAGAGATGGGTGTCCTTCAAATGCCAATGATGGGCAGTTGGACTATTCCAGTTTATCGCAATTGCATGAAAATTGATTTTTATTGGTTGTTCGCTCACTTACGCCCTTTTTCCTAATTAAGGAAGCAAAACTTTCCACTGTAATCCCTTCTTTTGCAGACAAAATATCAACATATTTTTGTAGCCTTTTAACTCCATCCCACCAGTAACACAACCTTATACAGTGCATCAAGTTTGAAAAATTAGATTTAATTTTTGTTTTTATTAAAATAAAAGAAACGAAAAAATTTACTAGAAAGATAATTCCTACAAAAATCCAATATTATTAATTGATTGAAAAAATTTATCGGATAAAAAAAATATTATGAAATAAATTACCTCTTCACTTTAAATTCTTTTTTAGAACAATTATATACATCCGAAGTATTAGTAATTAATAGTAATTTTTAATTCTTTTCCTTTTTTAACAAAATTATATATATTGAAATTGAGCAAAATAAAATTAAAGAAAAAAAAGAAAGGGCGTGAAAAACACGTTAAGGGGGGCATATAATTATAACGCCATCCCTAAAGCAATCCAAAGTCCTTCAAAATTCAAGCAAAAATGACGAACTTATCCTCGTAAATTTGGAATTTCAAGGCGTCGTCAAAGTCCGGGGGGAAGGGTAATCGTCTAATAATAACTTTTTTTTTTTTTTTAAATTACACTGTTGTACATTTGCCTTTCCTCATTGTTAAGCAAATACAAATCCTGAATTTCCTCTCTGCCTACCCTCCCGTGCTCTCTCTCTTGAAATGAATTTCCTCATTGTTAAATCAATTTTACTTTTCACTACCTTCTCTCTTAGGGTTTCCAAGATTTCTCCTCTCGTCTCTTCTTTTCTGTCAAATAAATATACCTGAGCTTTCACGTACTTTTTACAATTTACAAATACAACAAATTTCGATTTCGTTTATTGATCGCTTGACTCGACTCCACTCCTCATATTCTTCTTTGCACTCTTTCGACTTGCACCGTTGTGAATTCTTTGCCGTCGATTATTTCGTGTTCCTGGTGAGGTTTATTTATTTGTATATTTAAAAAAATTGTTTGCTCTGTTGTATTTGTTTGGTTTAAACGATGCTTGTATTTTGTTTGTTTAAATTTTTTGTTGATTGGAAGATGGAAGGTTAGGTTGAGAAATTAGGTGTATTCGTGTTTAGTTTTATTAGTTAGGGTTATAGCTTTTGATTTGATTTGTGCATGTTCTCGTTTTAGGGTGGATAGAAGTGAAATTGTTGGTCAAATGAAGAATTTGACGAGTTCGGTATTATTTTCGTTTCAGTTCTTTTTGAGTTTGTAGCAGCGTGTTGTTAGATTCTTGTGTTTCTATGAGTTTTTAGTTTGAATTTCTGTGAACTTCGCTTCTTTGTTGCTCAGTTGAGCGTAATTCGTGTTATGTGTACAGTTAGTTTACAAGTTTATACTCTTGGCAAGTAGTTTGTAGCTCGAAGAAAGAGCCATTTGGGCGTTTGAGAGTTTGATGTCGGTGAATGCTGTTAAGTAGATGTTGAATGATTGGTGCCATGGATTTAAATGCTTCTCCGTTACCTGAAGAAGATGAGGATACTTTTGGAGCGCATATAGAAGAATATGCTGTACAAGAACGTGCAGAGTCTGGAGCTGAAATACTGCGTCGGGTACCCTTTCAGTTTTCCTTTTCTTTTTCATCCCTTTTCTTCCATCGAAAAATGCATTTTTTTAAATATATATTTCCATGAAAATTGGAGAGCATTGTAGTCTTTCATTTTGGTAAACTCTATGAGTTAGGTGAATTGGTAGCGGAGTTGATCCCGTTAGCTATGGGTCATGTTTGAGCATGCTCTCTCTATAGGATGCACACGTGCAGATGTGCGAGGCAGAATTATTTGGTTCTTTTTCTTAATTTGGAAAAAAATATGATATATTTTTCATGTAAATATGCATATATTTGTTACAGTCACCAGTTTTTTGTGCTTGTATCAGGAACGCGAAGAAAGAAAATTGCGTATGAAAAGAGAACGACCTGATGACAGACACATGCAATATTTTCAACCTAGAAACTACAGGCATTATGACAGAAATAAGCTGCCCCCCGGTAATTTATTGAATTTCTTAATTTTGTTATATCTAATTCAATGATAATGCATTAAGGTATTATTATGTCACTTGAAAAAAAATTAAATTGCTAGCTATTGCATGTCTTGTTATTGTAGAAGAAAGTAGTTCAAATTGATTTGAAAATGATGATTTTGGTTGTTTAAAAGTTATATTGGTTATCTTATCTGTTTTGGAATTGCTTAGTCTTTTGAGTAATTCAGTAGTTGGGATTGAAAGGTGTGTGTTGTACTAGTGAGCATATACTGCATGAAATTCGTAGTCAGGCAACATTATGCCTTCAGAAGTCAATATAGCACCTGTAAGTTAATCTAAATACGCTTTGAAGATGCAAAATTAATGGGTTGTGTACATTTATCTTGATCTAATACTGAATTGATATTCTTGTAATCAAAGTATAATGTGACTTTGTTTGTCTAAAATGTCATTAAACTATGTAGGTTTAACCAATTTGTTTACATGTTGCAGGTTGGTTGGACTGCCCTCCATATGGTGGAGAAATAGACTGCATCATCCCTTCTAAGGTTCCACTTGGTGAATCCTTTAATGATGCTATTCCTCCTGGTAAAAGATACTCTTTTAAACAAGTGATTCATCAACTAAGGGTTTCAGGAAAAAAGGTAACGGAAGTTATAGTAAGCTTATCCTCCCCTTTTTTGTGCATGGAAATCTCAAATGCAACCTATTTATGTTTGTTTACCTTTTGGTTGGACAATTGGATTTAAGATAAAAATTTCTTCGGATTTCCACCAGCTTGGCTTAGTAATTGATTTGACAAACACAACCCGATACTATCCAACGACGGATTTGAAGAGAGAGGGCATTAAGCATGTTAAGGCAAGAATCCTGTCTTCCCAATTCTCGTGATTGAACAGTTTTATTTAATTTTTATTTAGTTTTTTTTGTTTGTGTTCTAGATTCAATGCAAGGGCCGAGATGCTGTACCAGACAATGCTTCTGTAAATAGTTTCGTTTATGAGGTATGTTTCTCTAGGCTATTTATTATTAGACACTTGTAGAGGTTCTTTCTTCCATTTCCTTTTCTGCATTTGCTTTGTTGTTATCATTTTAGTATATGGACTTTGATTTTTTTTTTTTTTTTGGCAAGTGAGATGTCTACATTTGATACTTGATATATATAATTACTGATTTTTCAGGTCACACAGTTTCTCTATCGTCAGAAACACTCTAAGAAGTATATCCTTGTGCATTGTACTCATGGGCACAATCGTACGGGTTATATGATTGTTCATTACCTTATGCGCTCACAGACAACGGCGTCTGTTTTTGAGGTTTTTTTTATAATTTGTTTTTTTTATAATAGTTGTCCAGTTTGTTTTGTCAGCATTTTTTTCCCCACAATGAACTGTAATTTCCTTTGATTTGGCATGTGTGCAGGCAATAAAAAAGTTTTCTGAGGCACGTTCTCCAGGAATCTACAAAGCTGATTACATAGAGGCTTTATATGCATTTTATCATGAAAGGAAGCCTGAACCTTTCCACTGCCCATCAACTCCAGAGTGGAAGAGATCTTCTGAATTTGATCTTAATGGTGAAGCTCTACCAGATGACGATGATGACGATGGTGCTGCGCCTTTGCATGTATGCATCATCTGTATAGTTTATATCTCTATTTCCGATACTGGCATGATAGAAATGTATTCCTGATGTAGAATGTGCTATTTATGCCCCTAAATTGGAAGGGAATTAATTGTTAGAAGGAAGAACTTCCATTTTATCTGGCTATTGGCTTCTGTTTTTCATGCTCTCAATGTGCATTACTGGAAAGTCTTCTCTTCCATGGATGCATTGGCTAATATATTGAATCTAGCACTTGTTATATTTCTTCTTAATTCTGCCAACGGCCTGATGGGCAGGTGTATGTAGTTATCTATTGATCCTTAGCATGATCTGTTGTGAGACAAATCCTAGGGGCAAGTAATTTAGGAAATTGTATTGATATATTTGTTTACTTATACAAGTACGATTTTTTTAGTTTAGAAAAGTTATGCTTTTTTTTTTTTTTTTTTGCTCCTTTTATATTTAGGACTACTATGGTATAAATAGACTTATAATTCTCTTCAGCCCTTTGGAACTCATCTTCTTGTCCATTCAACAATCTGTACACATGGACTCTGTTTATAGATGAAGCAATCATTTTCACTACATCAGCTAGTAACTGAACCAATACGTATCCATCTTCCATACTAATCACTGCAGTAGTCAACTTTGTTTCTCCTCTTCTTTGTCACGTTCCACTTCATTGTGGACTAGAGTTTTATTAATGCAAATCAACCTCTTTATCAGAAGAAGGGGGAAAAAAAGGAAGCAAATGAAGGGTTTGGATATCCCCTGGTATTTGATTGTATATTTTTTTCGTTTGTCTTTAACAAAAAATCTGATTTTATTTTTTTTCTTTTGTCTTTAACAAAAAATCTGATTGTTATTCTTATGTTGGGTAATCTATGATTTATGCCGGTTATTTGAGATAATGTATTTGTTAATTAATATATGGATAGTTTTATGGAAATAAGTGCAATATTTAAGTTTGATTATACCTTTAATCTCTAGTTTAGCTCGAATTTTCTGACATATGCATGAAATGACAGATTCTGTTTTGCTGGAAGTAGTTAAAAGATCCCGCTCTTTTAAATCTTTTTTTTTTTTTTTTAGCAGGATAATCATGAGGTGCAAGTAACAATGACAAATGATGATGTTTTGGGAGACGAAATACCTCATGACCAACTAGATTCCTTGCGGAATTTTTGTTACCAGATGTTGAAGCTAAATGTTGGGGTAGGCATTTTGAGGGCCTTTTGTTTGTTTTTGATGCTTTCTAGATTTAAGTGCAATGATATGTCTCATTGGTATCTGGGTTTATATATTAAATGTGAGCACGACATATCGTTTAACTTTAAGCTTAGTATTCCTTTTGAACTTTAGTATTTCTCATCTGTATCAAACTTACTATTTTCTTGTCCGCAAATATTTCACTGTATAATTGTTGAACTATTGATAAGAGGCTGCAACCATGGTATATTGGAAGAAATTGCCAAAGGGCACATGGCATAAAACATTTTCTTAAAAAAATTATTTTCTTAATTTTTGATGGACATGGCCAAAGTATTTCAAATTAATCAGAGATTTAATGTATAGATAGCAATTTTTTTTTAATTAAAGTTTTTTGCCAAATTTTCATACTTCTTGATGTGTCCTTGATGGCTATTTATGGCTATTTGATTTAACACAGGGTTTTAATTTTTATTATATTTTATGTTTTATTTATTTATTTATTTATTTTTTTGGCAGGGAAGAGGAAATTTGCAATTTCCGGGGTCACACCCAGTTTCTCTCAATAGGTCAAAGCTCGGCATCTTTCTTAATCATAATTATATTGCAGTTTTCTTCTTTTTTGAATATAAGCAGCTTAAGTTGTGATAGTCCGCAATAAAGATGATTGCACCCCATGCGTTTAGTTAGCATAGTACCTACTTGATTGTGCACATGGGAAACCATGCTTCAAATGACTCAGATTTTAGGAAGTGGTAGTGTTTAAAATCTGATGTTATGGGATCGAAGTTGATAGTTACGGGGCATATTTCAGTTGATGGTAGTTTAAGGGTGCTTGATGTCATAGTTATCCTTTCATCTTTGTGAGCCTGTGGTTACTTAAGGTTTACCATCACACACTATTTTATTGTTTGACAAAGAAGTGATTATCTTTGTCTTTTTTTTTTTTTTTTTTTTGAGTGTAAAGTAATTTATGCTGATGGAACTTTTAGGAAATGATCTCTTGTTGCTGTATTTTCTTTTTTAACTTTACTGCTATCTTACTGGTAACAAAGACTGGTAAAAAGTTATGTTAGGTGAATGTTGAATGCTAGCCTATAGAAAGGAATAATTGTGACGAGGGGAAGTTCCTATTACTGTAGATTTTTTAGCACAGCATTCTGCATTGAGGTTAGAAAAAGGACCTTGGATCCTGGTGAGACATAGGAGTTATATTCTAGTGAAATCTTGGTGCTTAATTTACAAGAGTGAAAAGCCTGGAGTTTGAGTTAGTTGAGGGGAAATAGCCAAGTGAGGAATAGGTAAATTCAGTCAAAACATAACTATTCCTCCTTCATAACTATTCCTCCTTCAAATTGTGTTTGGTCGAAGGTTACTTATGATCAAAATGATGTGAGACATCTTGGAAATAATTATCCTTTAGCTTGGTCTTTTAATTTTTCCCTCAGTGATAAGGAGCGGAGATTTGAAGTTAACTGATACAGATAAACAGTGGGTGGGTGAACTGTTTGTATTATCATGTGGGAGCGTGAAGAAACCAACTCATTGGAGTAATGCCTTTCTTATTTGGCTACAGTATTTGCTAAGTGAGCATATACTTATTATTCTTGGCTGTAGAGGGGGAACCCAGATTCCTGCCTCTGCTCTGTTGTGTGTTGGTATTGGGGAAGAGTTTAGGTGAACTTTCTGATTTAAATTCCACTCTGCTAACATCAACAAACCTGTTACTATAGTTTGAGTACAATGAAGCTTCTGATTTTTGTTATAATCAAATTGGTTTTCTTTCTTTCTTTCTTTCTTTCTTTTTTTTTTGATGTTTTCTTGTTAAAAAAGTTTTGTATATTTGAGATCTATAGAGGATAAATAATCACCCAGACCTACTCAATGCCGTCATCCCCTAGTCTACTCATTCTGTTCACCTTGTAACCCCATCAGACCACAGTTTGGGGAACTAATGATGTGGTTCCTGATATGATAATCCTTGTTTATCTCTAGATTCAAGAGTAATGAAGAATATGATGGCTATTGTTTCTTCTTTGGTAATCTCTATTATTATGGACATGATAATGGGAGTCATTTGACTTTCCCAGTTTTTGGTTGCTTTATATTAAAATTGGTTCTTTATTTTCTTGGATGCAGTGATAATTTACAATTGCTAAGGCAGCGTTATTATTATGCCACTTGGAAAGCTGATGGAACTCGATACATGATGCTTATAACCATGGATGGGTGTTATTTAGTTGATAGATGTTTTAATTTTCGAAGGGTCCAAATGAGGTTTCCTTGCAGACCCCCTACGAATTCAGTATGTGTTTTGGATCTCTGCTTCTAGGAGGTTTCCTGCTATTTAGACCCTTTTTTATGCAACTACTAATGGGGATGACTTTCAATTTGATATAATTGTTTTTTCTGGTAAAGGGTCCAAGTGAGAGAACTCACCACTATACATTGCTCGATGGGGAGATGATTATTGATAAATTGCCAGACTCACAGAAGCAGGAAAGAAGATACCTTATTTATGATATGATGGCAATTAACCATGTGTCTGTTATTGAGGTGGGTTTTCAATCAAATTTATGATAATTTATGTTATGTGTTGTGTGAATACAATTATTTATTTATTTATTTACCGTGCACCGTATCATGGCTGTTGTGCACTGTGAGACATTGTCATCTATATTCCTTAGGCCCAAGCGAAAATGCATGTCTTTGTATGCGATACAGTTTCACCTAGAATTAATGTCACATGGATCCTCTTTCATATGTTAGTTATATCTAATTTATAGTCATATTACATCCCTGGAACCTTGTATGTAGTCACCATCTCTAGACATGTTTTTCCCAACGGATGGTGTTCTTTCATCCTGTCCTTGGTTGATGTGAAGTTCTTGTTATTGCTCATCTATTTTCTCATTTTTTATCTTCGTTATAGTATTCCCATGAAATATAGTTGACCTGGTTGTTGTTTCTGCAAATGGGTTTCCTAGTCGCACATAACCTAAAACTTAAAGATTGTGATGTTCCTTAATATGAGTCATTTTAATAGGAAAATATGAAGATTTAAACATTTAAAAGATGTGAGCTTAAAAAGCCATTTTGCTTTAGTGTACTTTTTCTTTTTGGAATATGTTGTGTTGTGTTTAAAAAGTCTAAGATACTGAACCAATAAGGTGCTACAAGAGATCCTTTTGACAGACAAATGGACTGGTTCCGCTCAATATTGAATCAGGTTTCATTTGAGAACAAATAGGTTAGAAGTTGAGACAACGGGCTTTCTAAACTAGATTATATTTTTGGTGTTCTCAATAAATCGTCAATAGTATCTCATTTAAGTACTAAAAATTAATCAAGTGAACCTTAAATCCGCCACACTGCCTCCAGTATAATAGCATATATGAACAACAAAAGCAAGTGTTGGATCTTTTAACTGACTTTTGTTCATATCGTAAACTATGAACTGATATGGAGAAAGTGGTTGCCATTTTCTTGTTAACTGTTTTGAAGTTGGATTGCTGATGATTATTTTGTTTTCTTAGGTTCTGGCATTTGGTAACTCTGCTAAGTACAAGGAAATATTTGCTTGGCAAATTTTTCTTAGACCTTGCTGATTTCCATTTGCTTGTACTTTCTATGTGTGTTTTTTTATTTAATGTCAAGACAGTTTTAGAGCATTATTTTTCCATATTGGCATCGTATAATTAGTTGAATTTGACGTTCTTTTCTTAGTAGCACTTCATAAACTTATATTTGCTTCTATCTGGCTACTGAAGAAAATTATATAAAATGGAGAGCATCTACTAATTTAAGGTCTGGTAATCAAATTTCATCCAGCGGCCTTTCTATGAACGTTGGAAGATGCTTGAGAAAGAAATCATAGAACCACGGAACCTTGAGCGTCATAATATTTACATGAGCAAGAATCCTTACTACAGATACGACCTGGAACCATTCAGAGTATGTTCTGCAAGCCATCATTCCATCTCTTACTTTTTTTTTTTTGGCATGCCTCTTGAAGTTGGTTATTGATTCGCATAATTTGTTTATCAGGTCAGGAGGAAAGACTTTTGGTTGCTCTCTACTGTTACCAAGCTTCTAACAGAATTTATTCCAAGGCTTTCACATGATGCAGATGGTCTTATTTTTCAGGTGATTGAGGATCCATATTAATTTAAATATCAAAATGAAAACTTCGTAAGATGGTCTTCTTATGGTTTCACCTTCTCTATTTGTGTAATTTAGTTCACCTTCTAAAGTTGTACATTGAGCAGCAATTTCCTGCTTAAAAAAAAAAAAAATCATCTATAAATTGGACTTTGGCGACTGACTATTACAGAATTTTCAATTTAGTTCCTGATGGTGCTTTGTTTCAGTTAACGTAGAACTTAATATTAGTTTGTAAAGCAGCGATTGCTGATGATTATGTGTGCCAGGGTTGGGATGATCCATATGTTCCTCGCACACATGAGGGCCTTCTGAAGTGGAAATATGCAAGAATGAACTCGGTTGACTTTCTATTTGAGGTATACTATCATTTTTACGTCAGCTTTTCTGTTTCTTTATTTGTTTTTATATCTTATCTTCGCATGCTTGGCGTAGAATTGGCATGGTGTTTGATTTTTATATCTTATCTTTGCATGCTATAGCTTAGAATTGCCACGGTATTTGATTCTAACACAAAGGTGCATGTTGACAGGTGACTGCTGATGATCGTCAGCTGCTTTTTCTTTATGAACGAGGGAAAAAGAAGTTGATGGAAGGAAATTCAGTTGTATTTAAAGGTTGATGTGGTTTTCTTAATTTCACACTTAAGAGCTGCCTGTCATGATTGATGCATTTATCCATCACTATAGAGTAGATTTTTTTAATATGAAAGCCAACATTGTGGATGTCCTGCTCCAATCCATAAAATCGACAGATGTTTCTTTATAAAGATTGGGAGAAAGCCTATATATATGGGGCAGGTTTTTTAAGTCACGTGGTTTTGCGTATTTACATATCTCATATTAGTGTATTTTGCTCATAATAGCTTGTCACTTAGCAGATGATGATGCAGATGCACAGAATATGTTTTTCATTATTTCATGTGGATGATAGCCTATAATGGAGGAGAATTTGTATGTTTTCATACGGAGCCAAATAGTGTAGGATTCACAGACGATGCCATTTTATTGCCCTGCAAACTTTTGTCTCAGCTTCCTTCTATGTTGGCACATGATATTGGACGATTGATCACTTGGATGTAAAAAAGCTTGGAATATCTATGACTTGACTTTTGGAAATATAGATTGAATTTTCTGCATTTTATTTGGCCTGGCTTGCTTTTCAGCTTTTGCTAATATCATTTGGAGGATTAATTGGTTTGAGGAGTTGTCAGTTCTAGATTTCATGAAAGTGGTCAAGGTCATCGTGGTAGTCACATGGTTTTGTTTGCCGTTATTGCATCTAGATTGTTGATGTCCATATTTCCTTTGAAGGCAAGCAAAAGAATTTTTAATGCTGATGAACAGCTTTTACAAATTAATGTAATCTGAATTGAAATCTTTTTCCATTTCTAATTCTCTATCTTTTATGTCATGTCTTAAAGTTATTTTTTTGGTCATGTTTATGATGATTGTTTAATAGTTATACATTAGCCTTTTTCTTACCGTTTGAAGACTTGTACAACTTGTAGATGGTTCAGATCCTTCTTTCTACTCTGGGAAGATTATTGAGTGTGCTTGGGACTCCGAGGAACATGTATGGATCTGTATGCGAATCAGGACAGACAAATCAACTCCGAATGATTTCAATACCTACAAGAAGGTTCCAATTTTTATCCTTTTTCTTTTAATGTTTTTGATTATTATTATTATTATGATTATGATGATGATGATGATGATGATGCCAGAGTAATGAGAAGTTTTTGCTGATTTAAACAGGTGATGAGAAGTATAAGAGATAATATAACGGAGGAGGTGTTGCTGAATGAGATAAATGAGATCATTCGTCTACCAATGTATGCTGATAGGATACGAAATGATAGCAAAGCACAACGACGGAAGTTTTGAGCTGAGATTTCCAAGATGCTTGGAAGGGTACTAAATAAGAAAAAATGTGTACCCTCATAATTCTTGCTTGGGCTAGCCACTGCAGGTTGTAGTTGGTTGACGTTGGGCATCTACTTGGTATAAAAACGATTATTGAGATGTGTAATTAGGTAGCCCCCCCTTTTTCTTTATATAAATCCTGTAGTGTGTGCTGTGCTGGTGATTTGTATGATCCAGTGAGTACACTTGAATAGTTGTCCGCATCAGGTCTGAAATTATTTTTCCGATGGTTGTCCAGATCAAGAGAATTAGGCTTAGAATCACCGTGTATATTATAAGTAATGTTTCTTTGTATCCCCTCCTTTTATGTAGTGATTGCTAAGTTTTTAACAGGGAGTCATATTTTTAGAACCAGAACACTGCTTTGGCTTCATTATGTGGAATTGTGGAATTGCACTTTCCCTTCCTGTGAATATTACTTTGGTATAACAAGCAGCAGGTGAAAGTTGTCACTAGTGGCTGCTTTAACCTCCTCTTTCTTTCTTTTTTTTTTTTTTTTAATAAATTCTACTCTCAATTGATTCAAGTGAATTCATGCCTGATTATTTGTTGGGATCTGGTTAATTATCAACTCGTGATGATTATCATCTTAAACAGTTTCTATGCTGTCCACTTTTCTCGGATGCTTGTATGTTGTTTTCCACCATTTCCTCCCTATGCTATTGTTAATTCATCTTATTTACCGATATGCTTTTTCAATAGAAGAGAAAGAATGGTCAATGATCCAATATAAGGTTAAAATGAAGTTGTTAAAAGAAAAACAAAGTAAATTAAAAAAAAAAACCCTTCCAATATTTAAAAGAAAAAAATCGTGCCAAAAAGAGAAAACTGATACTGGTAATACTAATATTTGTGTTTTATGCCCTATGCGGTTTGCACTGGGATATTTGACATAACTTGGTTTGGCAGGGGCAGCAACGTTATTTTTGTTTTTCCAGAAAAAAATGAAATCCTGTAATTCTTCGCCTGTTAAAAAAGTTAATAAACGATAAAAGGTGAGAAATAGTAAATTTGAGTTCTTTGTTATCTAATAAAAAAATGAGCTGTTGAGACTATAAGAGCATTACAAAGTTGAAAGATGGAACATATGATTGATGCTCCAATTCAATATTGAATTTGATTAAATAATAAATAATTAGAATTTCTTTAAAATCTGTAAAAATCCTTGGATTTTATTTATTTATTTTATTATTTTTGTATTTAAAAGAAATAAAATAAAATGAAATGTAATTGTTAAATAAGAAAGTGGGGAAATGACATTGACCTCCCCTACGTTTTGAAAAATCACATGCTCTTAACATTTTTTTTTACAAATTTTGTCATTGATTATTCTTATGTTTAAAAAAAAAAAGTTATGGAGTACCCTTCAGTTAATTTTTCTATTAGATAAAGTCATATTTTTATTTATTTTGCTTGTTATTATTAAAATACTCCTGACAATAAATTTAAAGAAACATGTAAAAACGAATTTATTCAACACCTATCCCTATCTTAACAAAAAGAAAAATATATAAAATACCCTTTCGTACCCTTCTTTTAGTAAATTAACTATTTTAACTCTAGTATTTATCCTTATTTATGATTTTTTAACGAACAAACGAATAAAAGGTACTTTATGTTTTTTTTAAATAATAGAAATAATGGATGATAAAATTTATCAAAGATATTAGAGCGTAATCTCACCAAAACAAAGGGGTGCTTCGGTTTTTGTCCACAAGAAATTGGGTGCTACGGAGGGAGTTATTGGAAAACTTGTCAACTCACAGGCACAAGACGAGTGTACATTTAAGAATGCATGTTTTGGCAGAGCTGTTGATTCATTTTGGGTAATTGATAGAAGGATCCTGTTAGAGTGACAGTGAGGGCTATTTAAGTTAGTCCTGGTTCCATCCCAATTACACGAACGTGCCTTGCCTAGGGTTCCTGTAAGAGAATTGAATCGAATGAACACATGAAATCCTCAGCGACTTGCGTTTTTCTAATTTCTTTATTACTCTCCCTCACTTTCCTGAATTTCCTTATTGCCGACGACTCCCAACCCAATAAGTTTCGCCAGCGACGGGCCACCGACGATGAGCTTGGTTACCCTGACGCGTGAGTTCTCATTTATTTATTCTTGTTTAAAAAAAAAAAAAGAATTCATTTAATTGATTTGTGGATTTGGAAAATGTACGATTGTGTTTTTGGTTTGTATGTAGGGATGAGGATTCGCTGTTGAATACTCAGTGCCCAAGGAATTTGGAGCTCAGATGGCAAACAGAGGTCAGCTCTAGCATCTATGCCACTCCCTTGATCGCCGATGTCAATAGGTAATCCACCACTTTGTTATGAATCACGTGGATATTTTTTTTTTATTCTACATTTTTTTCATTTTGTTTTTTTTTATCTATATTTTTAGTGATGGGAAACTTGATATAGTTGTTCCTTCTTTCGTACACTACCTGGAAGTACTAGAAGGTTCTGATGGAGACAAACTGCCAGGTCCAATTATTTTTCGTTTCTGATACCATGTTGATTTTGCTTGTCCAATTATATTATTTGAGTTGAATTTGTTAAATTTTAATACATGGGTTGCAACCATAATCACTTTGAGTTGAAATAGTGTATGAAAGTCTCAATAGCTCTGTAATTTGTTAGGTTGGCCTGCTTTTCACCAGTCAACAGTGCATGCCAGTCCTCTCCTATATGATATTGACAAAGACGGTGTTAGAGAAATTGCACTAGCAACCTACAATGGTGAAGTATTGTTCTTCAGGTAGTTTTGTCTTCTTACTCTGCTTCACATGAATGATTTGTAGCTTATATTTATGGTCTTTGATGGTTAATTTAGTTATCAGTTGCCAGTTGGTTCATTCTCATTGTTATTATATGCATCATGGTTCTTTTAGGGTTTCTGGCTACATGATGACAGAGAAATTGGAGGTACCTCGTAGGAAAGTTCATAAAGATTGGTATGTGGGTTTGCATCCTGATCCAGTGGATCGTTCACATCCAGATGTCCATGATGATCTACTTGTTCAGGAGGCTGAGGCTGCTCAGATGAAATCAATGCTTCGTAAGTTACTTCCAAACCTGGAGAAGTTTTCTGAATGTGCTGGTGAAGCTGTACTTTATATATAAACTAAGAAATTTCTGAGTGTCTTATGGCGTTCGGCTGAAATTTAGCCAATTGATTGTATCATTTATTTTTACCCTTTTGGCTCATGACATGTAGAGTATGCTATAATTTATAATTATTTAAAAGGAAACAAATGCATATGTAATTAATTATTGTGTGAGAATTTGAGCTTCATCTAGTAATAAGAGTGTCCCTTTTGATGAGAGTTGATTCTATCGGTTAATGTTGGTTATCATTGTAGAAAGGAAAGGAAGTCCGCTTGAACCAAACACAACCGTTACTACATCAAAAGAAAGTCAGCCAGAGAAGGTAAATGTGTCAAACATAGGGAATGAAAAGAAAATGAATGAGAGTCAGATGGAAACAAACATTAAGCTGCCTAGAAGCTTGGATAATTCTTCTTCAAGTACTGGGTCATTTGGAGCCGATACTACAGACAATAAAACAAGTTCCGGAAGACGTCTTTTGGAAGATAAGAGCTCTAAAGGGTCACAGGAAGGCAGTTCTGAGTCTGAAGATAAGAATAAGACTGATGTTCGTGTAGCAACCGTGGAAAATGATCAAGGGTTGGAAGCTGATGCAGATTCATCTTTTGAGTTATTCCGTGATACTGATGAGGTGGCTGATGAGTATAATTATGACTATGATGATTATGTGGATGAAGACATGTGGGGAGATGAGGAGTGGAAAGAAGTGGAACATGAGAAATTGGAGGATTATGTGAATATTGACTCTCACATATTATGCACTCCTGTGAGTGGTCTTCAATCATGATAATTCTCTTTAAATTTACTAACATTTTTGATAGATGCAACTAATAATGTTATCAATGTGATTTATTGGTTTCAATTTTCATCAGGTAATAGCAGACATTGATAATGATGGGATATCAGAAATGGTTGTAGCTGTGTCCTACTTCTTTGATCATGAGTGAGTCTACTTCTTATGGTGTCTATCCTGGTTTTCTATTTTCTTAAATATTAAGTTTACATTCAATGATCAAAAGTTGCTCTTTATTGTGAACTTGAGCTATATCTTAATCTGTTGGATTAGACATTAGTCAGCGATCATATACTTATAAGCTTGCAAATCTGGAGTGCATGTGTCATGCGTACATTTCATTACTGGTCTCATGCAATAGACGCTTTATTACTTGACAGGTATTATGACAACCCAGAGCATTTGAAGGAGCTGGGTGGTATTGAGATTGGGAAATATGTTGCTGGTGCTATTGTTGTCTTCAATCTTGAAACAAAGCAAGTTAAGTGGACCACTGATCTTGATCTAAGTACAGATACTGCAAATTTTCGTGCGTATATTTATTCTTCTCCAACTGTTGTGGATTTGGATGGAGATGGTTTTTTGGACATTCTTGTTGGGACTTCTTTTGGCTTGTTCTATGTCCTGGATCATCATGGTAATCTCTCTCTTAGTTTGGTTGCTGATTTCTTTTATTTTTTTTATTTTAATTTTTTAACTTGTAAATGTATGTGGTTCCTGCATATTTTATGATATTCATCATACCCTTGGCTTGGTGTTGAAATTGAATTGTAACATCATTTTGCATGTACTTAAGTTGCCACAATCTTTGAAGCAGTAGTAACAGATGTTGATCGTATTGGAGATTGCACCATTTTCTATCCCAATTTGTTACAATAATGAATTATCTAAAAAATTAAAAGGTTCTCAAGAAAATTATGCTGGACACTAATATGACTTGCTTCGGTTGCAATTGCCTATTTTTCCTCATTAAAGTAGTTGTATCACATTCTTTCACTTTTGTTTCTTATAGCTATATATTATTTCTCTTATTCAGAGTAATTGAAAGAGAGTCTGATCTCAATAAGATAATTTTATCTCCATAAATTTTATCAATTTTATGCTATAACGAGGCAAATACTTGAATGTATGCTGCAAAGGACTATTAGAGAAACAGTGGAGGGATTTTCTGAGTATGTTTTTAGAATATAAACTATCTATATACAAGATCTGTGCACACTGTTTTATTCTTATCGAAGATTGATTTTGAATATATTAGCAATTTAGTATCAATTCTCCTACATAAGTGGGAAACTAAATTTTATTTTATTTTGCAGGCAAAATAAGAGAGAAGTTTCCTCTCGAAATGGCAGAAATTCAAGGTGCTGTAGTTGCAGCTGATATTAATGATGATGGCAAAATTGAGCTAGTGACCACTGATACGCATGGAAATGTTGCTGCATGGACTGCACAAGGAAAGGAAATCTGGGAACAGCATCTGAAGAGTCTTGTTACTCAGGTTATTCTAGTTTCATTTTTTTTAATATCGGTTTGTGCTGGAATTAATTATAATATTGAGCCATATGTGTTGACTGCTCATGCACTGAAGCCGATTCTTGTTTTGTATGTCCAATTTAAATTATAGATAAGGAGGCATGCCTTATGAGTCTAACCTTTTGCAAGCAATAATTTTAACGGTCTACATGGAATTACGTGGGTTGGATAAATGTTTTAATTGCTAGTGGGCACCATTTACTGTAAAAAAATATGTTCTTTCCTGGCTGAAAGATATTGCACCCAATTTTACTTACATGGGCATATGTGTGTCTTTTAGGTGACCTGTAGCCATATGTGATATTGTGATAATTTTTGCAACTCTGTGTGAAACTATTCTAGGATTTGGTCTCACCATAACTAAACAAATCTTTTCATGGTGAATAGAATAGGAGACAACTTTTGATATTCAAGTCTGCACCCTTTGTAGCCCTACTATGCTGTTAATTTGAAATTGGTTTTGTAGTTGATGAAGGAAAGAAGTTGTGGATCCTTTTCAATAACCTTTTCAAGAAAAGAAGTTGTTGAATCTTTTTAGTGGTACTTGCTGCTAAATAGACAGTTCTATCTTTTAGGAACATTTTTTTCTCAAATTAATCTGTTTGCTGAAGTTGATTTAAATGTGTCAGTGATCAAATTTCTTCCGAGAAAACAATTACAAATAAAAGCAATTTTGATATGATTATTTAATTTATGTTAAACCATCGATGTCATACCATTATGATCTCAATTAGTAATAATTTGCTCTGAGGTTTACTTGACAAGTTACGCAGATGAGTTGACAACTGTTTTAATTGCTTGATAATATTTCTGTCTGATACACATTTCCATTTCCAGGGTCCATCTATAGGTGATGTCGATGGGGATGGCCATACAGATGTTGTAGTTCCAACACTCTCAGGGAACATATATGTTCTTAGCGGCAAGGATGGCTCAAAAGTTCGTCCTTATCCGTATAGAACCCATGGAAGAGTAATGAATCAAGTTCTTCTCGTTGATTTAAGTAAACGTGGGGAGAAAAACAAGGGGCTAACTCTGGTTACGACATCATTTGATGGCTATTTGTACCTTATTGATGGACCATCATCATGTGCTGATGTGGTTGATATTGGCGAAACCTCGTAGGACATCATTATCCTTATTTGCAGACATAATCCTTCTTCTAAACATCCTGCCCCCCTTTTTCACCCTTCTAAATATATGTCTAAAGCAGCAATTTTCTCCTCATGACAGATATAGTATGGTCTTGGCGGACAATGTTGATGGTGGAGATGATCTTGATCTTATTGTTACAACAATGAATGGCAATGTTTTCTGCTTCTCAACTCCTTCTCCACATCATCCGCTCAAGGCAGGATAGATATGAACCTGATTTACAGAATGATTACTTTAGAAAATTACTGAGCATGTTAAATAATATTTCATGTCATAATTTTCAGGCATGGAGATCAAGTAACCAAGGGAGAAATAATGTTGCAAACCGTTACAACCGTGAAGGGATCTTTGTGACTCATTCCTCAAGAGCGTACCGTGATGAGGAAGGCCGAAACTTTTGGGTGGAGATTGAGATTGTTGATAGATACAGAGTTCCATCTGGGTCTGAAGCACCTTATAATGTCACTGTAAGTCTTTTTTTTTTTTCCATGCAAAATATTGTTTTCATCAGCAACTCAGATCTTTATATCTTCTCAGAGTTGAATTTCCTTTGACCAACTTAAATATTCTGTAAAAAAATGCAGACAAGCTTGTTGGTCCCAGGCAATTACCAAGGAGAGAGGACAATTAAGCAAAACCAAATTTTTCAACAGCCTGGAAAATACAGAATTAAAATGCCAACAGTTGGAGTAAGGACTACAGGGACTGTGTTGGTGGAGATGATTGATAAGAATGGAATCTACTTTTCAGACGAATTCTCTCTTACATTCCATATGCATTACTATAAACTACTAAAGTGGCTCCTTGTTCTCCCAATGCTTGGGATGTTTTGTGTGCTTGTCATCCTACGTCCGCAGGAGGCTGTGCCTTTGCCATCATTTTCACGGAACACTGACCTATGATGATGATCATACTATGTGAGACCCTAACATTCCATTGCTGTCAAGAGTTATTTACACCTAAACCATGGCCAAATGCCTCGATGGATTGAATTGAATCACAGGAAATGTTTTCTAGCGGCGGGGTTCTATTTGATCATTTAGACTGTCAACTGGATGAATTTTGGACCTTCGAGGTCGGGACCTGTAACATAGTTAAATTTGAGTTTCAAATCATTTCATAGATTCACTGACGATCAAAAGCGGATACACATATTTATAAAAATTGAAGCGTCTCTCTTCCAATCCATAGTGACTGCTAACGAGGATCTGATATCAGAAAATTGTTATCGTCTCATTGTACAGTTATCCTCTGCCCATAGAATTGCTTGTGTAATTGAGCATGGGTCATCCAATATTCAAAATAATCTAATAAGCAGCAAAGCTGGATGACCTACATAGCATGGTTTCCATGATATAAATAATCTTGAATGCTGCTGTTATTGGTCATTGCTGCTTTTGTTAAAACTCTTGTGTTCAAAGCTATTTGTATCTCGATCAGGGCAGCTTTTGGATTGGATTGAAGTAGTCATTTAAGTGGCTCTTATGAGAATCGGGAAGCTTGTTCCACATTCTATGCTGTAATATTCATCGTCTCTGACAAATATGCTTAAAGAAGTCTTTAACCATAATAGCGTTTGATAGTGTTCACAATTCATCTGCCAGGAAAATAAAAATTACTTGGGAAGACCATCAACTGACCAATTTGTACCAATATAACACTTCAATTTCCGGTATATTACAGTAATACAACCAGTCAATCTTGTAATGATTTTATCATTGCCGCACCAATGAACTAGTGCAATGGCTTAATTGTGGTTACTAATCAACATCGAACCATAACTTTTTGTATCTTGTGTTCAATCATTTTCACGCTTCTAATTATAGTATATTATTTTTTTGGGACACAGCCAAATCTAAGTTTGCGGAAACGGTTTAGCTTCTTAGGTTGATAGCAAGTCATCATCCCATATATGGTTCTGAAGTAGATCGTTGAAAGACAATAGAAGATTGTTTGTGGCTCAGTTAAAATTAGGTGAGTATGATTGATCCTCCCAGGCTCATTGGCAACATTTAATGGATCATGTAGACAGACATAATGAAGTTCTATGATATCTGAAAAGTAACCAGTGTTATGCTACCTATTCCCTGCGAAAATAAGTTCACATCTTGCCACTTAAGCAGAAGCATCCATACTGATGTGAATCTTCATTTCTTTGCACCTTTTCTCTAGATTTTCTGACTCTATTGTGGGTTATAGAAAACAGTCTACGGTGTTGTTCAAGCAAATTTCTGTGCTTTCGGTTGACTTATTCTCAAACCTTGCAATGCATAAAAACTTAACGCATCCTGAAACCTAACTACCTAACGTAACATTTCCATTCTCTTGCTGAGGAAGGCCAGAGATCTCTATATCAATTGCAAGAGAAGGATTATCCAACTCAAAACGTTTAGACACCCCTTATCAATTTGTTCAACTAGGAAATAATAATATTTGATTTTCAAGCAAACATTTTTCATATACAAGAGCAAGGAAATAACTTTAAAAAACTAGACATCAAAGATAAGAGTTTGATTAGAACTGGAAGCACCCAAGAAGCATGTATCTCATGATGCCATGACCACACACAAAAGCTTACATTATGATCAGAAGACCTGCAACACAGGCCTCTTTCCAAGCCTCTTGATTTCTCTATCCATTTTCCCAGTAAGCATCAACCCAAACATCTTGAAATCACATAAAAGAGACCAGAACGGATGCCCAAAAGTTGCAGGAATATTCCCTTCAACAAAGAAATGACTGTACCACGCAAACCCATAACCAAAGACTGGCACAAACACCAAAAAGCACCAACTAAAGAATATTGATAATAGCAAGAAGAGAATACTCGCGAGTGTTCCCACAAAGTGCCATCGCCTTGTACTTGGTTTTGAGTGTTGGTTCACATAGAAAGCCCAAAACTCCTCTAAGCTTCTGAAATTCATATCTTCAACCAATACGAAAACCAACCCACTTCACAATTTTGATGGCTTAACCTTAATCAGACACTTGATTGCTAGGTTTCCCTCCTTCAAACCCAATTCAGGGTTTGGTTTGACTATCAAGAGACTAATGGGTTTGAATTGAAGGGTAATCAAATTGATTGTGGCTACGATTCAATACATGAATAGGGACGAGACAAAACCTTGAAATCTTTATCTGGGTTTGACTGTAATTTTTAGGTAAAAAATTTTCTAGAGATGGATAGGAACATAAAGAGTTTATCTGATCCCAATCTCTTTGGTCCTTACCTAATATGTCTTTAAATCCTAGACCTAGTTTGATGTAATTTGGAAACTAACATACAAAATTGCCAACAAAATCGAAGGGTGCCTAGTACCTATCGCGTCTTTCGGAGTGAAGTAATCAAAGTTGGATTTGTGTCTCTTCTACAATACTTTTATTATTATTATTATTTTCAATTATTCTGATTGTTGGTATTTCGTATTTTGGTATCCGAAGAGTGCGTCAGCTCTTCTCCTTCATTTTAAACAAATTTCGGGCAATTTGCTGTGCCTTCTCCTAAACCTTCCCCCAGAAAAATCTAAAAGGTTTGGACAAAACACAATATCCTCCCCTGACCTCTGAAATCTGATTGATTTGTGCTTCATCTGTCAACTTCAACCGCTTATAGTTATAGCGGAGAGCGTAAAGGAGGTCATTGTAATTTTCCAAAACCTTGGGACTTTCGAATCCCACAAAACCTTGGGTCATTCTAAATTTGTTAAACAACTTTGGGGGAAAACTTTGCGTGGGTTGAATAGAATAATAAATATTAGATGTAACTTATTATAGAAACATTTAACAAATTATATTAAGATAAATATTTTGGAATATTATTTTAAAATAGCTTCAAATTTTATATTTTAAAAGAAATTTATTCGTTTATCTAATTTAATTCATTATTAAATGTGTAATTCATCCATTTTTGTTATTGTTTTCATCTTTGGAAGAATCTAAACAAATGTAGACAAATTTTCTTTTCCTTTTATTCTCAACATCATGATTTATGATGGATGGCTATAGATACGAATCCTTTGGAGGGAACTGGCCTTATACTAAGCTCTTGATTCTAGTTGACGAATAAACTAAAACAAGGTAAGGATATTTGTAAAAATCTCACATAAGTTTATGAAAATATTTTTTTCATAATAATTTTTACTTAAAGGATTTACCTATTAAATTTATATTAAGATTACCTTTGGAATTTTGGAGATAAGATGAGATATACAAAACTTAAATTTATCAAATTTTAATTAATGGGACGTACTTAAAGATAAGGTGGCCTTGGCCAACCCAAAGTTGAAAATTTTTTCTAAATTTACTCTAGACTTCCCTAGACAGGTATGTGAAATACCATGAAACTCCCTAGTTTGGCCTCCCAAGGAGTTTCTAATAGGCAATATAAATATGGATAGCGGGCAAAATAGATATTTTGATTAAATAGTCTCCACTTTTAACTAAGTTTTATATTCTCTAACATTTCCTTTTTCTTTTAAAATATTAATCAATTTTTCTTTCCTATTTAAAAGCAAATTTATCTCCTTTCCTATTTAATTTATCTTTTATTTTTTTATTATATATAGTATTAATTTACGTTTCTTTCTCCTTTTAAATACTAATTTTTGTTATCCTTTTTTCTATTTTAAAATTGACTTCTTATACTAAGAAATGTGCTTCTTCTCTTACCTCTCCTCATCAAATTCCATACAATAAATTTGGCTCTTTCAACTTTGAGAATTAGAAAAAAAAAAAAAGAGTCTTGAGCTTCTCATGTGCATAATTTTGTATATTGAAAATTATGTGATTCTGTATATTAAAAATGAAACTAAGAAGACATTTAACACAAAATCAATTATACACTATTTTCAAGAGGAATATTAAATTCTATTTCAACATCAAATAGTAAAATAATAATACTATACTTACAACATTCATACAATATAAACTTTACAACCTGACGTAGCGGCCTAAGTGATAAAATCCTATTAGAGATATAATTTTATCTCATCTATTTTTTTCTCTTCCAGTAAATTTTTGTCATATAAGTTATCACATCATGGTGTAGAATTTAGATTGTATAAATGTTGTAAGTCTAGCATTACTCATAATAAAAATTATTAAGATTTTCATTTTTTTTCTTAATAGAATATAATCATGTTTGTTATTCTTCTAAAAGTAATTACTTTTATGCATTTTACAATTTTAATTTGTGTTAAAATAAAAATTGCAAGCAAGTCATGAATGGCCCCTCATATTTGGCATCTTGGCCCCGCCCCTGCCGAAAGAATGGGTTTCATTTGTATTATTTATATGCAAATAAACCGACCTTTAATATAAAATTAATTAATCACATTATACATTTATTTGAAGATTAGGTAATAATAATAATAATAGACGATTAGATCTTAAAATGGTAGTGGTTACATCAATTCTTGTTGTATGTTCTCGAACCATCAGTCACTTATTTAAAAAATATTATATTATGCAAAAAGGTAAGCTCCTCTTATCGTACATTATTGACCTTTATGTTTAGTATGTATTTTATATTATATACTTATTTAAAGAATCAATCTATTGGTAGAAACAATTTATTGTCACATTAACTATTTAGTATGTGTCGCTTCTTCACCTGCACATTCAAGAGACACGTTAAATAAATCTAAAAGATCTTCTCATAAGACTAATAAAAATAAAGATATAATTAAAATAAGTTGCCGTAATAGAAAAAAGAAAATAATTTCTATATATTATTAATATAACAATTCATAGCAGGACATAACAGGAGATTCCCACTTATATTATGCGAAGACAATTTTGCCTTGTGCACAAAAAGTTAACAAAGAATGCACTGTACATTATCAAATTTCTCTTCCATCTAATAGCTAGGACATGACGCAAAAAATTTAACAAATAAATTAACTTATAAATGTTCAGTGTTCATCTTTACTTCTTACTTCACCAATCACCATTACACACTAATTACAACTCTAATTTCAGCTGCTTCTGCTGCACATATCAGTTTATAAGACTCGCTCTCCGGTAGCATGCAGGTTCCAGAAGAGGGTTGAAACAAAGTATAGGCCTGCTGTGAGAGTGAGAAATGCTTGAAATGATCCAAGCCATTGTACAAAATAACCAGTTCCAATTGTGCTGACTATTGCAGCTAATGTTCCCGCTGAGTTAGAGATTCCATGGAGAAGTCCTGCATACTCTGGAGCTATTTCCTGATCAAATAAACCATGCAAATGTTAAAAATATAGAGCAACAAATACTGTACTGTAGTAGTGCTCTGTAATTGTTGAAGAGTGAATTACTTGCATATTAAGGAGAAATCCTGCTTGGCTGAAAGAGCTCAAGCTCAATGCTGCTGTGATTAATACAGCTGCAACCCCTGGTGACTTGGCGTAATTTAGGCAGAGTAGTGATATCCCAGGTCCAATGAAACCTATGGACTGTTAAGCTCATGATTATGTATCAGTATCATGCTAAAATTAAGCGATTAGAAATGACAATGAAGAGGAAATATTGAGATGTAAGTTTTCATTCATTTTTTTAGCCCTTTTTGAGGCTCTTCTTAATCATAAAAACAAGCTCAGCCCAAGTTTTCATTCACTTTCAAGGTCTAAAAATGCTGTACAACTAGATGCTGAAATTCATTTCAATCTTTGTTAAAAAAGAATCTATTTCATCATATGTTTATTTCTTTTAGCTTATCCTTTCCTCCTTTTACACACTCACCCTTCTTCCCAAAACACACACACAAAGTGATTAGTACCTAATGTGTTATGAGCATGAGCTTGATAGAAGTGTTAATTACCTGCATGATCTTCCGAACTAGCGTTACTGAGTAGCCGGCCTTGATTAAGGTATCTGATGTCTTTCCCGCAATGTAGCCACAGACTGCCATTGTCCCCCATGGTACTGCACTAAACCAAGCTGCTTGCTTCAAGTTGACATTGAATACCTATATCAACAAAAGAAAATCAATAAATAACATGATTGCAAGTAACCATCACGCTGCAGCTCCACAACTGCACTATCATGCAGTGTCACCATAAACAAATATTATTTTCTATTACTCAAAAATGTTGTTAAGGTACCAATAGAAGCACGGGCATAAACAAATATTAAGAAAATAGTACTTACAGTTTTGAAATAAACAGGCATCCATGAGAGAAGAACAAAGTATCCCTGTGATTTGGACGAAGCTCAAAATCGTTAGCAAAAGCCTAAAGGCATTCACCAAAGCAAATGAATGTTCCTTTTAAGATGAAGAAACTCACCCAATTGTTAGTGATATTGGCAAGAATAATTGCCCAGGTTGGCAATTTTGATAATAATAGTCGTAGAGGTGGAAAATCTCCCTTTTTTGCCATAGAATCAGTTTTCCCAGCTTGGATTAATCGCAGCTCTGACTTGCTGATAAAAGGGCTGTCGCGAGGGTCACTTGTGGCCGTGGATCCCCATGATGAAAGCCATAGAAGCCCAATAGACGCAAAGAGAATGAAAGGACCAGTAATCCCAACAGTTGACAACATAATAGGAGTAAGAAGTAATCCTACCACATTGCCAAGATGAAATCCAGCCATGGAGATTCCAACTGCACTTGCTCGTTCATCACTTGGAAACCACCTAACCAAAGACAATTCACATCCAAACAACTATTACTCAAAGATTCTACACAAGATTATAAATTTATAATAAATGAGCTTATTATTATACCATGGAACATATAATTGTCAGCTTTGACTATCACGTTGATACTGAAAACGAATTCAGTTTGTTTACTCACCTAAACGCTACAGCTAGAATGTTGCAAATAATGCATAGCATAACATGAAGACAACTATTACTAAATGTCCTTTAACAGGTTTGTTGAAAATTAAGGTAACAGTATACCTTGATGAGAGGGTGCTCATGCATGGCAGAGCCACACCTTCGGCCAGTCCAAAGAAGGCGCGAACAGCGAGCAGGCTGCCTGTGGAGTGGTTGGCAGCCCATGGAGTAAGTAGCGTGGACAAAGACCACAAAGCCACACCACATGCCAGCACTCTCTTTCCTCCATATTTATCCACCAAAGCTCCTCCAATCACTGATGAGAATATGTATCCCCATAGAAAGGATGACTGTAACACACGATTTACATCTCACATTCATCAGTATACGCCATTCGGCATAGACACAAACTTGGTCAAAGAGATGAAAGATAGAATAATTAATTAATATCAGACGTTAAATATTCAAATCTATAGGCTTAAATCTTTAGGTGGGGTAATTTTATAGTGAACATAAGGTCAAAATTACCTATAAGAGACCTGCAAAACCACTCTTCAAAAATAATGCTAAAAGTTAAATCCTAGAACCAGACCCACGTTTATAAACTCTACTCAAATATTTAGATAGAGTAGAATTTTAAGTGGGTATAAAGCCAAAAAATCCTATAGAGAATTGTAAAATTCTTACTTGAGGGATAATCCCACAAATTAAATCCTGTAGTTAGACACATGTTACATGTCTAAACTTAATTTGATTTCTTTAATAATAAATACTTAAATGAACAATCCTCCAGGCAGTTGTTAGATACCTTTAAACAAAATAAAAACTTTAATTTAAGGGGTCGTTTGGTATGGGGATTTCTGAGCATGGGAATGGAAATCTGATGCCTAACCCTTGTTTGATTGGCTTATTTACTATTTTAAGCCCTGGAATTGAGCTTTCCTATGGGTTTCAAATACCCCTCTATTGGAGTAATGTGAAACCCTTTCAACACTTGAGTTTCGTATTCCCAAGAATCCTAAACCCACCATTATATAAATTTATTTATTTAATATGTATGTTTATAGCAATTTTTAAAAAGACTACTAAATTATATATAAATTTTTATAAACTTATATACATATAATAAATAAGCTTATACAAATTTATATAAATAAAAATATTATTTATTAAATTATTAAATAATATAATATAATATAAATCAATTAATATAAATATATTTATATATAATATATAATATATAAATTAATAAATATATTTATTTATAAATAAATTTAAATTTAAAAATTAAATTTAATAAATAAAAATATAATATGTAAAAAATAATGTATATATAAATTAAATTTAAATTAAATTATATAAATAATAAAATAATACAACATAAATATTTAAGATAGATATATTTATATAAATACAATATACATAATATAAATTAATAAATATTCATATAAATTTATATATTTATTTATAAATAAATTTAAATTAGAAAATATATAAAATATAATATATAAAAAATTAAATTTATATGTAAACTAAATTTAAATTAAATTAAATTACATAATTTTATTTTTTAATATAATATAAATTAATTAATATAAATATATTTATATATAATATAATATATATATTAATAAATATGTAAAAAATAATATATATAAATTAACTTTAAATTAAATTATATAAATAATAAAATAATACAATATAAATATTTAAGATAGATATATTTATATAAATATAATATACATGATATAAATTAATAAATATTCATATAAATTTATATATTTATTTATAAATAAATTTAAATTAAAAAATATATAAAATATAATATATATAAAAAATTAATATGTAAATTAAATACAATTAAATTATATAAATTATATATTTTATTTATTTATAAATAAATAAATATAAATAATATATAAAAACTAAATTTATATGTACACTAAATTTAAATTAAATTAAATTAAATATTTTTATTTTTATAATATATATATTTAAAAATCTTCAAAATTATTAATTTCATTAAAAATAGCATAAGTATTTATGATATATTAAAAAAAATTCATTATATAATATTACTCACCTATTGAATAAAATTAGCGTATTCCTCAGTACAACCAAATATAGTAAAAATGAATAACAAGATTCCTATGAGTAACCAAACACAATAATATTTCTTTCACAGAAATTATATTTTCATATTCCACTTTCTAAAAAATATGAATCCCATTCTCGTCAAACTAAACCGTGGGTTCCACTCGTTCCAAACGGGCCCTAAGCAAGCAAGGTAAAACCAAGAAGACCACGTTGACTGTTTTGAATACATCAACGCCATCCAGAGCCCCAGAACTAAGAAGAAGGGGTGGGGGGGTTGGGTTCGCACCTCAAGCCATGATCTAAGTAGGGCCTAGTGCATACAAGTACATAGTAAGCAGGACAGAACCCCACAAAGAATACAAAAGATCTCACATCGCATGTGAGTCCCGTATTCTTTGGCAACTTGTCCCATTTGCAACAAATAGAAAACGTACTTGAATTCGAAAAGCGACACAACACCCTCGTCAAGAGTCACGAAGCCTCTACTTCTACTTTCTACGGCTCAACGAACAGCCACAGAAAAGGGTAGGGTTTGGTAAACACCCTTTTCACTTCTGGCCTCTTGTTTTCTTACCACAATTACGAACACTTTTACAAGTACAACTCACCCTGACCAATACAAAACAAACGATAAAGACAAGAGAATCTTAAGATATTAAACGCCTACCTCAGAAGATATTGTCCCGGGTTATTTACAAAAACGTATTTCATAGTTTACCCTTTGAATAATATTTGATAAATTCTAAAAAAACAATGGGATTAAAAGTGATTAGCTAGGTTTCGCTTGTGCTTGGAGCGGAGGCCAACTAACACTTCTTCGATTTCTCAACAACCACGCGCTACTCCCTTTCCTTTTTATTTTTAAAATTTTCTTTTCTCGCTTTTTTATGACGAACAAGCAAGACAAAACAAACTACAAAAGAGAGAAGATTTCACAGACAGTCCAGTCAGCAGTCATCTGGTGACGAAACGACCCTTAGAAAGAGGCTGGATATTTTAGACTTTTTCTTTATTATTTAATCTAAAGAATCAATTTTCCAGGAAAATACAGCCCAAGACTCCAACTACCACAATCCAAGTATAGCATGGACCAATAAAAAAAATAAGAAAATAAACAACAAAAAACCCTTGGATAATAAGCATCAAAAGAGAGAGAAACAGATGCAGATGAAAACCTGCACAATGCCGAGGAAAGCGCTGGACCAACCATATTTCGCGGCGAGAGGAACAACAGCAACAGACATGACGACTCTGTCAGCATTACACAAACACATGACACATGCAAGTAAAGCCACCACCTTGTATCTCTCCGGGACCGAAACCTTCGCTTCTCCTCTCCCTCCTATCAGCAACCCTCTCTCTATTCCCTCCGCCGTACACCTCACCACACTTAATCCCCTCTTCTCCTTCTCCATCACTCCTCCTCTGCTTGTCAAGGTCGAAAGACTCTTCGATCCCCATTTCACCTGTCCTACGAGGTTCCTAGGCTTGAATTCCAACTGGGTCGTTCTAACCCGGATCAAACTCGATTGTGAGTTTAAGAAAGAAGAAGGGGTCGTACAATATGAAGAATGCAGCAGAGAGTTAGCCGCCATGATGCACACGGCTCAAGAAAGAGAGAGAGAAAAAGGGAAGGAAGCGTTTCAGGAGGTTCTGTATAAATAAACGAACATTGGAGATGTTAAATAGACGAGAAAATTTATTAATAAAGAAAAAAGGAAAATGTGCACCGAGCTCTTTAAATGAAGGAATTAAAATATTAAAAGGGTTGGTGAGGAGGATTAGACTTGCAAGTAGAGTAGAGAGGATTTGACTGTTTTAAAAAGAATTAAATAAACGAGAAAATATTATTTGGAGTTTGGTAATATCCTCTCTCTCTCTCTCTCTCTCTCTCTCTCTCTCTCTCTCTCTCTCTCTCTCTCTCTGTGTGTCTGTCTGAGGGTTGGTAATGCAAATGCTGCTTCTGCTTTGCGAGGTTGGTGGCAAACTGGCAACCGAGAGGAGAGACTACTAGGTTGCCATACGTAGTTGGACTTGTTCCTTTTTAAAAGTCTTGGAAGGGTACTTTCGTCCATTCATATTTTAGTCAGTGTTGTGTGCTCTTACGTGGATACACGTGGTCGATACTGTTTACCACCTAACCCTCCCAAGTTCCCACCCGCAACAACCACAAGGTTACCGGTTACCGCATTGCCACCCGCGGAAGATCCAGTCTTGCACTCTTACTGATTCCACCTATAATTATAAATTAGCCTCGTCTCCATCTCCGCGGCTTTCATAAAATTATTTTATGAAAATAATATCAAATAAAATATTATCTTTAAATATTATGTTTTTTTAGGCCGTAGAAATAAGTTGGGAGTTTTGGTCCGTAAATAATTTGGTACATGGATATGCTTAAATAAAGGAAGAAAAGTCGGTGAAAAGTAAAGCTAAAATAACAACCGTGGATTACTGCGCGGCGCGGCGACACGAAGCAACAATTGGATAAGCTCGGATTGGTGACTGTATATTTAACGCCGCAACCCTCGAAGTTTGAGTTAAATATTGAGATTTGAGATTTTCTGAAACTAACAATTTTAATAATAAGAGTGAAAATCTTTTGGGCCCTGAGATTAGGTCTAATTAGGGTTTCGTCCCTAGACTTTCCTAAAATTTTTACCCCCGGTTTTGCTGGTCAACGTTGAAGTTAACGTTGAAAGAGTAAAAGGGTAATCTTGCTTATATTCACTTGGACACAATAACATATAAGCTAGGGTTAAATGATTATACAAATAAATTCAAGTGAACTTGATTAAAAGTAAAATTAAACATCAATTATAATTTAAATTGAAAGAAAATCAAATGCCAAATTTCCCCCTTCACGCATCTTCACTATTCCTCTCGAATGAACCCTAGCCTTGCCGCTCTCCGCCTTTCTCTCTCCCCTTTCCCTGCCGTCCGCCTCTGTCGAGGTCTCCCTAGCCTCTTCGCTCTCCACCTTTATCTCTCCTATTTCCCGGCCGTCCGCCTCTGTTGATCAAACAATTGGGGCTGGCCTTCATGAAGTCAGGTAGCCGAAGCGGACCACAGGCTTTCAATTGGGAATTGTCACCAGCCCACCTAGTTTCCCTCTTTCTGCATCTTTCTTTTGGCGGTCTGAGGGTAAGAATCGTTCAATGCTCTCTAGCCGGTAGTAGGGAAACTTCTTGATTTAGTTGCTTTTGAATCAAGATTGGCATTGCCTGGGTTTGACTCCAACCCGAGACCGGATGCAATTCAGTTGTTCACTCGTCTTTTCTGGGCTTTGCTTTCCCTTGTTCAAATGGTAGGCCTTAACTAACTGCTTCCCCTAAACCCGCTTATTAGTTTTCTAGCCATTCTTTCCCATAGATGCAGGTGTCTAATCAGGTGTCTGACCTCTAATTTCATCGTTTCTTTCTCTTTTTATTGATTTATTTTTTTGGTTTTTTGGGTTTATCTGTGAATAGCGTGATGATGGTAGTTTTGTTGATCGATGAAATTGTTAAAGAAGTGTGTTTTTAATTTTGTGGGAAGCCGATATCTTTTGCTTTCTGTTCAGTTTTTGTTTTGTTGTGTTTCTTGGCTTCTCAGTTCAGAGTTGTTCAAGGTTAATCAGTAGGTGAGTATGCGATTCTATTTGGGGGTGGCATTTGGGTTTTTCCTTTGGGGCAAATTGGCTATAATTTTATGGGTTTAGAAGTGTGTGGTTTGCAATTCAGACGAGGATTTTGTGATGTTGGGGTGAAGATGTGCGCATTGGTTCAGGTTAGTGGCGGAGATGATGAAGCGGCGGGGAAGCAAGCGGATGTTGGTGATTAGTTTTCATTCTTTTTTAAATTACGAGCGATAATTTTGGTATTTGTATAATAATTTAATTACTTCATGTTTTTAATAAAATTTTGGTCATTATTGGTTTTGGTATTTTTATTATTGATAAAATGATTTTTTGTTACTAATTGCTGTATGATGTAGCCAAATTATGTTCAACATCATTTTTTTCGTTACCTTTAAGTTAGAATCAAAACTGAGGGGGTAAACAATATTTTTAAAAAGTTAGGGATGAAACGAGAACTAGACCCAACCAGTGAAGGCAAATGTGATCCCATAGTTATATTCAAACATAAACTAATATTAATACCCGAAAACTAGCTTACTATGTCAAATATAAGAGTTAACGTTTAAGATGCTTATTTTTCGAATATGAAGCCTGGATTTGAATTTGATGGTTCTCAGTAATTTAGACATTTATTTATCATTTATAGTCACTCAAATATTTTATTTATTTATTTATTAGTTTTGGGTTAATTATCAGACACTTTTATTTTAATAGAGAAAACCTAAATTTTATTGTTTTTATTTTTAACACTAAAATACCAATGCTTTATTCTACATATAAAGCTTTAAAATATAGTATATTATTTATTCTCAAAATATTTGTATAGAATTTAATATTTAAATTATGGTTGCTTAGTTTGTTTATATATTAAGCCGTTAAATAATGAAATTATTTTTCAAAAAAATTTAAATAAATCTAACACGATATATTTTAGGACAAAATAATTAAAAATAATTTAATATTTTTCAAATCAATACATAATTGAAATATATTTAGGTATTAGTGCTACTCATAAAAATTCTGTATAAAAATACAAACTAATAAATGCAAATTGATATGACATCATTCATTTATTTACACATCATCATCTTCATTAAATAAATTAATTTTATATATCTACTATTCCAATCATCTTATGGCACACCAGTTTATATGTAAAGAGGTGACTTTTTTGTCTGAAATTTGAATAAGTCTGAACTAAATTGAAGTTCGAATAGGTCTGAATATAAAAATATGAATGACATATTTTTTTATTTTAATATTTGAATTGAAATGTTTGAAAATTAATAGTTTTATACATATATCCTTATTTATATATTTTATTTTCATTTGTGATATTATTTCACATAATAAAAATATTTGCATACCAAAGTTTATTATGAATTTAATTTATTCAAATGTGTATAATTGGGTAAAGAATGTCATAAACGAGCTAAATGATCACAAAATAATTTTAAAAATATATAGAGAATCATAATATAAATTCAAAAATAAATTATAATAGTTCAAAATTAAAATATTAGGCTATATATAAATTGGTAATAAATGAATTTATAAGTTAAAAGAATTAAAAAAGTAATAAATTATTCAAAAATTTGTATTCAATTTTAGCTTTTTTCGTACAGATGAAAATGTCTTAAAACAATAATCATGAAAATTATTAAAAATATTTGTATTTAAATTAAGTCTTAAGTAAAAAATAATAATAATTATAAAAAATATATGAAGTTTGAGTATAAGTAAAATTTAGAATTAGACAAAAAAATAATCAACTCTTAGAAGTTTGCATATAAATATTGTAAGAATAGCATTATTTATAATTATATTTATATAAACATTTCAATTTAAACATTAAATTAAAAAAAAATCATTATGAGATTTCACATAATAGTTAAATCAAACTTTGTGGGTCTCACGAGGTCCAGTTGTGATCGAGAATGGTTACTGCAAAAACGCTTCTGCTTCAAATACAAAACGGTTGCTATTTGTTAAATGCTAATCGCCAACTTGGGCGTGTACGACAAATTGTCTCTGATGAATGCTAGGTACTGTTCCAAGTCCTAATGAACTTTCAACGAGGATGCAGCAACTCTTTGATCGACCGTTACGAAGACATCTGGGAAATTGTGATAGTGAAACACAAGTAGAGAAGACGATTACACAACGCAACTTCATCTCCATCCATACGATAAACATGTCCCTTCAATCGTGTATGGCTTCCAACTCAGTTGAGCTTATCGGATCAGATATACTTCAAGTTGAGTTTGACTTGCTCTATCTTTAATTAACTTGTTCTTCGCAATGTTAATAATCCCAATGGATCCAATCTCCTCAAGATTATGAGATGATAAAATGATGATATCTTAATGCATCTCGAACCCCACATGTTGAGGAGAGCAAGATGCGCTGGATAATAAATACAATCTTATAATTTTAAGAAATAAATATTTTATTGACAATTAATGACTTTCTTACATGATAAATTAATATTTATTAAGATAACTCATAATTCAATTCAAATTAAAATACATGATTGGCCAATATTAAAAAAATAAGTAGTACTATGTACTATACTTATAAACTTTGTACGTAAACTCTTAAATTAATCTAACTATGTATTTATAAATGAGTTGATTTTGTATATCTACTAATTTAATCACCTTCTAATACATCAGTTTGTGTAGGTATTTTGTATATGATATTGTTAAGATTGGTTTTCTAATAATAATTATTAAAAATTAGGTCATAAATATGTATTAATAATTAAATTTTATTGTGGTTTCGAATAAAAGAGAAGTATGTTTTCGCTTTTGTTAATTTTGAATGACATAAAACACTAATGATATGTTTCCGCATGTCATTGCATGATCTTACATTTAGATTGTGAAGGAAGGAGTTAGAACGATGAAATCATGGAGTGGGGAGATTAATGAACTTGATGGATGATGACAGATAAACTGTTGGAAACAACGTTACGTTTCAATTGGGAAGGAAGGAGTATCATTGTCAATCGGGTTTAGAAAATTTAATGATATGTATAGTGTTATTATGTGACAAATGCATGATCTCAGCGCAGAATTGTTTATTAAGTTACGATGTTAGGTTGTGCTCAAAGTTAGGTGAACCTCGTGGCTTAGATGAGAGATTTTTAAAAAATGGATACAAATCAATTATGGATTTCCACTTTGAAATAAATAACAACAAAATTGTGTTTGTCACACTATATGTCATCACACTTCCACCTTTTACAGAACACACAACATTTCCAATTTTATATATAAGTTGTTTTTATTTAAAAGAAAAATCACTTTTCAACTCTCCCCAACCATAAGTGTTAGAGACTTTGGGATGTTTGTTTTTTTACTTAACAGATAATAGGACTTTTTATTATTCAACATTTTTTTTAACATTTAATTTGTATCACTTAATAACATGTTTATTTTTTCTTTTTCAATAAGTGTTAAGTGAAAAAATTAACATTAATGTGACATATTTATCATTTTATAGAAAATAAGATAACTGATATTATAATTTCCTTAGGAGTTAATACTTAGAAAATTAAATTAAGATATCAATAACAATTGTGATTTATGGTTTTCCCTATTAAAAAATATATGTATATTTGATTATGGTAATTAAGATGAATTAATGTATATTTATTTAAATAAGGAATATTTTGTTTATTAATTTTTTGACGTTTTTGGAACATCGCCGAAATCAAAAAAGTTTTGCCGCCGTCTACTGTAATCTAACACCGGGGTCGCGTCTCCAGCCTCACGACATGAACCACTGTAGTCGGATCTAACGGATATACAAGGTTATTTGATCACTTTTTGATGATATAACAGTGTTTTGCCGTAAAATGTCCATGAACATTTTTGTGGCTGGATGTTTATCGACCTTTAACGGCCATACAATCTTATTTCCTCCAAAATTAATGCCACATCCTTGTAAAGTAAGTGGAGACAGTCATGATGATGTTAACGGTGTTGCTAGATGTGCAACTCTGGCAACGACTAACGACGGTCAGCGATGATGATGAGATATATCCAATGACTTTCTTGACTATTTTTAAAATTTATAATAAATAAAATAAAATGTTAAATATCCATATATATTTGTTATTTTTAGTATTATATATTTATTTAATAACATAATTTTTATCAATTGTATGTAAGGGATATTTGTGGGATAAAAAATTGTCCAATCACGAAGACATTTTCCATTCCGATTTAAGTAAAAATTTTTCATTTTTTCTAGTAAGTGATTTATCACTCAAATGAAGTGCTAATTTTGAAAAACAAAGAAAAATTACTCACTTAAATTTTAAATCTTTTCAGACTTAAGTGATAAGTAGGAAAAGAAAACAGCCCCTTAGTATTTAAAAAGTGGGGAAGAAATGATGATATCACATTTCTAATATAAAATTCAAACTAAGTTGCAACAATGGAAATTAAACTAATGTTATGTTTACAAAGTTGGGATATAAAACTTATATCTCAATTTATATAACAACAAACAAATGAAAAAATGAATATAAAAAAATGAATATAATAAATAATGATGAGTGATATGATATTAATTTAGTGATGTTACATCTTGATATGTATTAATTATGCATATTAGAATAAATCCCAACCGTTGAAAGTGAATTGATGTAATAACTACCAATTTTGGTCCAAAAAAAAAGTAGTATCATTTTAGCTAATATTGAAAATTTCATAAAAAATTTACAAGTTGTACTCATTTACGAATATTTAAAAGCATTAAGTCATTTTTTTTGTTTAAGAATAAAACAATAGAATTACATAAATTTCTCTCACACATTTGAGAGATAAAAAGAAGATATATTTCACAATAAAATAATTTGAGGAATATTAATTAATTTTCATAAATATTAGAATCCATATGAATGTTATTTAATGATTGTTATTTTCTTTAAATATAATATTACATCCTGTTAGTTTATGAAATTCTTAATATACGGACACTAGAAAAAAAAATTTTGAATCTTGATTCGTGATCCAAAAACGAAGGGTTTGGGTCAAGTGTGATGCACATTGAAGATGGGTACTATAACTCTCGAGTTCACATCTAATGTTTTTGTGGCTGGCGTGACTTGGAACAATTTGGCAGACGCAATTCAACAAAATCAAATTGACTTTAAAGAACAGTAAGGACGCAATCTCGTGTCCAGACAAACAATTCAATAGTGGGGACATCCTCTTTGACTGCCATGACTAGTGACTGCCTGCAGTTACGTGGTCCTTCACAATAAGCAACTTTTATATTTCATAAATCGTTATCAATACATTCATCAAAATCATCTTAATGTATATTTTTTGCCTATCAGTTTTCTCGTTCTAACAAAAATTTAAGTGAATTTAACATAGTATATCAAAACAAAGATGATACGAGTTTATCATTCATATTGTTGGTGCATAAAATTTATATGCTTATATTTTTACGAGGTATTGCTTGCTTTGAGTCGAGCTCACACGATCCCTTAAAAAATATACATATATAAAAGACAAAATCACTACCTATAATATAAATTCAGCATCAAAACATATATTAATATATAATTTAAATTTGCTACTGCTTTATTATCATATTTAATTATACGGATAAATATACTTAATTAACAACCTAATTATGTATTTGACCCCGTCGCATGTAAAATATTTTCGTTATTTAAAAATGTTTTTATAGTCAGTGATATGGTTTTTGTAGTTGGTTAGTCCTCGTGCTTGCTTGGCAGGTTCTTGCTGAATTGCATCTATAGGCATGCGCAATAAGCACCTTAACTACTCCCACATTGCAGTCGAGTAATAGTCAAATTATATTGGGATGACCAAAAATCTCTATCAATAGTCAATACTGGATATGCCTTGTATCGTCTCACATTTTGAATCCCTTATAAACAAAATAAAATAATGAAAATTCTTATTTGACCGGATTTATAATTTGAGCCGACTAATTTTAACTTGACGCATTCATTTCTCAACTCAAATGCTATTTAAACCTTTATATTCTAAAAGAATGTATTATTTTGAGTATCGTTGACGTATCACATCAACTAATTATTATATCCTCATTTTCAATATATAAATTTTGGGATTAAAAAAATGGTAGAATACTTAGAAACTGGAATATGTTATACGAGTATAACAAAGTTATATGAACCACTGAAAAATATTCTTTACTGTCATACTTGATTTTTTCAAACTTTATGTAATGAGTCGACTTAATATAATAAGGTTTTATTTTATAGATGTTTATAACCCCACTTTAAAAGAATATATTAAATTGTCTATCTAATTTTTTGTTGAGGGTAGTTAAATTAGTTTAAGTGTACCCAATTGCTCATTATAATTGTAAATACAATTAACTTATAAAATTCCGATGCATACAATAATTATATATATAGTATTGCTTCAATTTTAAAGTTTGAAATTTTTATCATCGTAAATAGATTAGGTTGGGGAGTAGTTAAATTCGACGTGAACCGAGTTACTTATTATAGTTTCTTCAAAACCTCTTTACAATTATTTATTGATACGATATTCTTTTTTTTTTTTCTTTTTAAATTTTGTTCAGGACAGGGGAGGCACAAGTACAACAATAAATGTATGTGTTTTTGACTTTTTGTTTATTTTTTATTGGGCTTCAGGCCCAGGCCCAGGCCCGAAAAATCACAGTCACATAACGCATATTCGAAATCTATTATTTGCACATATTTCCCGCTCTGTCTCACTTAACGGTAGCCAGGACCAGGTTCGTGAAAACTCCAAAATCCACTCTCATTCTCATTCAAAATGAAACCGAATCGCAAGCTCAAGAAACCAGATGCATCTTCGAAGGTACGTCGAAACCCTAAATTCTATTTCGTAACCAATTTTCTGGTGCTCATGGTTTCTGTTCTTGTTCTTCAAAAATAGCAGCTGATTCTGGAGGAGATTATCGGATTGACTACCAAAAATTGCAATGGGTTGGCTTCGAATACGTCGACTTCGAAGTGCGCTTACGTGGCGGGATGTGTTGTGGTGGTTTACGATGTGGGTTCAGGTACTCAATCGCACCTCATGGTGTCTCATCGGCTTCCTAAACCTCTGTGCTGCGTTGCCATGTCACGGGACGGCCGTTTCGTGGCCGCTGGAGAGGTTAGCATCAAATTCGATCAATTTATTTGCTTATTCTAATTAATTTTTGAGTATCTTAATTTCCTTTTACATATATATTGCATTTAATATGGATTTCCAGTCAGGGCCTCAACCTGCAGCGTTAGTGTGGGATTGTACAAATATGAATTTTATATCCGAACTGAAAGGCCACCTATATGGAGTTGAGTGCATCGCTTTCTCACCTGATGGTTAGTTACGAATTTTCAATCAGAAGAATTACAGTTGGTTTTTTTTTTTAAAAAAAAATTACTCGTATATATTCACATTTCATTCAATCTATTGTTTGAAGGGGAACATCTGGTGTGTGTTGGAGGGTACATTTATCTTTGGAATTGGAGGAGTGAGAAGTTGGTTACCAAGCTTAAAGCGAATTCATCTTCTTCTGCAATCACATCTGTGAGTTTCTCATCAGATGCAAAATTCCTTGTTACGGCCGGAAAGAAGCATTGGAAGTTCTGGACAATTGGGTCATCTGCACGGACTCGTTTGAACAGAGGGTCAGAATCGCTAACGATTCATGCGAAGCCTGTTAATCTTAGTTTTTCCAAAGGCAGTTCATTTGTATCTGTCACGTCTCCCGCCTGGACTGATAATAGTGTTGTAAACCATGAAAAAGCTGATGAAAGTTTCGCTATATTTGCATTGACAGATACAGGTTAAAGTTTGCTTTTAACCGAAAACCTTCACCGCATTGGAGTTTTTGAACTATGGTTAATGAGTCCCATTCTGCTCCTTGTGATTACAGGTGTTCTATATCTTATACGGTCTGGATTGGCAGTAACAGAATCAGTGGATTTGAAGGTGTGTTAGGTTTTTCATCCTATTTTATTTATTATTGATATCGACAAAGCCAGCTTGCCATGCTGGAGGTTTGGTTGGTGTTGTAAGGTTTATCAAATTGTTTGGCCTGGGTTCAATTTTTCAACGTGTGAAAAACTTTTTGTTCGCAGGGCATTTTTAGTAATGGCAACTTCTGATAAACTTGAAAGTGATATTAAAAACCACGGGGTGCAGAAGCAGCTTCTAATGAGAAAAATAGCAATCATAATTTGAAGAAATTTGTGTCCAAGTCATGAGAATATCTGATCTGTGTTTTATGCTCGATACTAGTCATATTTAATTTTTTTAGGTATTTTGCCGCAAGTATTTTGTGATACTCGTAAATTTACTTTCAGGTTGAAAAAGGTTTTGGACTATCTGCATCCGACAAGTTAATTGCTTGTGCTTGCAGTAATGGAGCAGTGCAACTTTTTACCATTAAGACTCTCAAGTATGCTGGAACTGTGCACTATTCTATGCCCAAGAAGCTCAATGGTGAAAGCGATAATGTCTACCATACTCAACTTGCCCCTACTCTTCCTAATGCAGTTGCCTGTCAATTCTCAACCTCAGAAAAGCTTGGTGACCAGAATTACCTTAATGGTCTTGATAATGGGGTTTCACTGTTATTTGAACTTTAATTGCTAATTTTTGCATTGCAGTGGTTTTTTATGGGGATCATAGTCTCTATATATGGGACATTAATCATGTAAATGAGGTAATGGTCCATATGAAATTTATTACTTCGTTCCACCCTTTTTTTTTTGGTAATTCACCATATTTATTTTTCCTTTGGAATGTGTGTATTATTTGCTGCTCGATCTTTCTCCTAGTTGCGTTCTGGAGCTCATGTAGATCACAATTTGATGGAACATAATGTTTCTTAACTGTTCTAGGCTACCAGGTGCTGCGTGCTGGTTTCACATTCTGCTTGCATATGGGATGTCAAGAATCTCTGTTGCGAAAACATGCATGATTCATCTCTCGCATGTGTTGCTAGGGGTTGTTCTGGTGGTGTTGCTTTTTCAACATGCGCAGCTGATGGTAGTATCAGGCTATGGGATCTTGTCTTGCGAGGCGGCTTTTCAAAAGACGCAACCGATCATAAATCTTCAAATAGTGCACCAGTTGGAGCTGCACGCTTAGGTAGTTGTCACTTTTTCAGGCCGTGCAAACACAAATTTTCTGGCATTTTAAATCTGAGGCAAATGATATATTTTATTTGTTGTATTAAGAATGTATCCAAACTTAAATTTCTGTTTTGTTGATATTCTCTTCACATTTTCCACTGCAGCAAGCGCTGGGATTTTTGAACGTGAAACAATGGAGACAGGTATTAGCACTCAAGTGTTTCGGTCAATGGCAATTTGTTCAGAAGGAAAGTACCTGGCTGCTGGTGATAGTGAAGGAAACCTTCATATCTATGACCTAAAATCCTCCGACTACACATGTTTCAAGGTCAAACTTGATCCCTTCATTTTATATTAAAATCACAGCTCCAAAAACAATCAACATTTAGCAAAAAATTTAATTTTTTACATGACTTTGTGTCCAAATCATGTTCATCAATAATATGGTCTCCTTTGCAGGATGTCCATGATGGAGAGGTCCTCTCGTTAAGCTTTAGCTTGTCAAGCAAAAATGATTTTATTTCTGAAGATGTCACCGATAGCCATCACTTCCTTGCTTCTGGTGGAAGGGATCGCACAATCCATCTTTATGATGTTAAAAGGTCTAACTCTGAAGCATCCTTCTCTCTTTTTAGTGTATGAGTTGTGTATTCTAACTTTGCTTATTCTCATATCAGGAATTTTGAACTTGTTCGAAGTATTGATGACCATTCAGCTGCTGTGACTTCCGTAAAATTTACTTCCAACGGCTCTAAGATTCTGAGTTGTAGTGCTGATAGGTATGCTGCTTAAAGTTTTATTTTCATTAAGTTGACAACCTATCAAATCATAAATTTAGGAGGTGCTTTGATAATACGATGAAATGAAATACTTCCATGTTCTCTGAGATTGCATTTTGAACAATTTTTAAGTAGTTTGCAAGGCATTTGAAATGGCTCAATATTGTTACATCCATCTGATTGCTTTTAAGAAATCAACTGTCAATTGATTTTCATTTTTTTAAACTGTTTTGTTCCGTGATGATGATCCTATGTTCTAAAGATATCTGTGATGCCATTCTGGTTTGAATTTGGTGCTTCAATTTGTTGTATGAGTCAAATGAAATGTTAACTCGCTTGCACCATCACAGTGACTGTTCGAAGGTAACATTGTTATGTATTTTCCACAGGTCCCTTGTGTTCCGTGATGTTGCTGTAAATGATTGCGCTTATAAGATTTCTCGTTGTCATCATCAATTGGCTTCTCATGGAACTGTATATGACATGGTTATAGATCCAACAGTGGATGTTGCCGTTACAGTTGGGCAGGTAAAAAATGATCCAAATGGTGCTTTAGAATGGCTTCTAGCTTTCTGCGATTGACTTCCACAGCAACCAATCAAACTTGTAGTGTTTACTAAAATTCTTGTAATGTGGTTACTAAGCCTTGACTAGTACTGTTGTCCATTGTTTACTCATAGGATAAGAAGATAAACTCATTTGACATTGCTGAAGGAAAGCTTATTAGATCCTTGAAACAAGATAAAGACTTTGGAGAGCCGATAAAAGTAAGCAACATCAACAAGCAGCAATATATTTTGACTTCATCATGGTGGTATCTAGCAAACTGACAAGTGACAATCATTTGCAGGTCACAATGGACCCGAGTGGCAGTTACCTGGTTTGCTCCTATTCTAACAAATCTATCTGCTTGTACGACTTCGTTAGTGGAGAGATGCTCGCGCAGGCGATGGGGCATGGTGAAGTCATAACTGGTGTCATCTTTTTAACTGATTGCAAGCACATAGTTTCAGTGAGTTACTGTTATGACTCATGTTTGATGATAGCATGTTTCATGTGTATGACACGTCATTTAGACTATTTTCTTATAAGATAGTACTATTGTGATCGACAATATATAACCTTGTATTTTTTGTATCATTTATGCACTTGTAACTCTACTGATGTAAGCAGGTAGGTGGTGATGGTTGTATCTTTTTATGGAGACTGCCTGCTCGTTTTACTTCTAGGATGCTCAAGAGAGTAAAGGAATGTTATGGCGTATTGTCTTCCAGAAACTTAGCCCAGCCAGTTGCCTTGAGTCAAATCATGTTTTGCGAAGAAGAACACCACAAATTCGAAACAAATTCCAACGACTTGCAATTGGCTGAGAACACCGAACGAAGTGGATGGAAAATGCATTATCAAGATAGGAAACCGCTAGAGACCTCAGCTTTCAGATTTAGCATTTCAAGACTTCCGACGTGGGCGCAAAGCAAAGTAACAAGCTCTGACGTTGTCCCTTTGGATCTTGAATTCAATTCATCCCAGGTATCTTGTATTGTAGGCTCTGAACATGTGCTTTTGTATTCTAATTTCTTTGAAAATCCAAGTCTCTTTACCAATGCATTTATAAACTTCATCAAATTCTTCCCCCTTCCCAACATTTGTCTTCTTCATTGCACTTTATATTAGTTGGGACTTTAAAGACCCATTAAAAGGCCTAATTCTTCATTGAATCTATTTTGTGTAATATATTTGAACTTGGGGATGCGCTCTGCAACTGAATTCTCATTGTTTCAAGATGTTCAATAAAATATCAAACTCTACCATGCTCTGAATTGGCCTTAAGAGCAATCTTCGATATTATTAGTTCTTGGGCTTGTTATACCAACTTTCATTATCCTGATCAGGTTTGTGCCTGAAGGGAAAAAGTAAAAAATAAATAAATCCTTGGGGAATTTTATCCTTACCTTTTGTATCTCGTGTAACTGAATTCCTTATAGTTTTATTTTTATTTTTTATGTAAGATTCAAATATAAACTTTTTTAATCTTTTTGGTTGAAATTAATTTAAAGAACTAAATAATATATCAAACCATTCTTCTGCAACTTTTCAGAATTTTAAGATTATTAAGTTACACATAATACAATTAACCTTCTTGGTCTCTATCTTAGTTTTTGAACATTGTTGTCATGAATTTTGGTTGGTTGATGCTTCGCTTCTCACGGTTGCCATCACCTGCAGGAAGTAGAACACAAAATTTTTTCGCCTTTGGTTGGTGATGGTGGGAATTATGGTTCTTATATCCCCGAAGCTAAAACTCCATCAAATCATGGTTTGGGCGATAGCAAATCATGCCTCACCAGCTTGTCCAGGAGTTCTCCTGATGCTAGTGAGAGCCGAAGTTCATCGTTACCCCAAGAACCTATTAGGTTAGCTGTCACCATAACTAGTAATGATTCTTAATTTTCTCTTTTGATATATGCTAGATGGTGTGTTATAACATTTCACTCACGGTTTTTCATTTGCATTTTCAGGAGCTTTGCCCCGGAAAAGCGTTGGAATTCTGTTTATACCGTCTGTCTGGGTTTACTAAATTCCCCAGAAGTGCTGAGTTTAAAGGATGTGAAGATTCCTCTGTCAATCCCAAACCTGCGTAAGGCCGATTCTTTTGTTTTACATGAAATTTAGTTGAGATTTTTCATTCAATATCAGTATTGGTAGCATAGATGATAAAAATCATAAATTAAAAAAAAAAAATTAAACCTTTTCTGTGTAATTAGATCTTTCTTAATTCTATTACTTGAATTGACGATATTGTAGCCCCACAGATTGTCATTGTGCTATTGCCTACAATTAGATGAATTTCAGCTGCGCTCTTATAGTTTAGATATATCCATGTGATGAAAAATGACATTCTATGAGCACAAGTGCAGCAAATTTCTTCACACATGTATCTTTTTTCTTTCTGGTTAGGACTGCCAATATTCCTGGTTAAAAAGCCAAGTTTCTCCCATGGGAACCATAGTGAATACGAGTGAAGATTATTAAAAGTATGACAATCTGCTTCAGTCCCAAATGATTTTATCTCTCCTATATTTAGTGACTTAATGTTTTTTGCAGTTCAAGAACCATACGGGGATTTAAGGGATGGTGAGAGCTCTTCTTGGCATGATAGTAGTGGACCTGGTGCACCTACAAATCAGCATGGTAGCCCCAATAACTTTGGCTTTCTAGGCACGGATAATGGTCGATTTGACCAGCAAAATCCAAGTGCATGTGATGGGATAGTTGCTGATATAGCAGGGCAATTGCATTCAGATAGGACAGAGGAGCAAGAAAATGTAGATGTTAATATCTGCAACACAGCTAATGAAGATAGCGACCTGTTCATGCAGCATTTCGGCAGTTTATCATCAACATATAAGGTAATCACTCTTGCATCGAACAGTAGATAGAACTTTTAGTTTTTCGTCAGTCATGACTCATGAGGCATGATTTCTGTCAATTTCATTTCACATGCATAAATAAACACATACATACATAAGAAACAAAAATCACTTGGTTGACACCAAATCTTTGGGTATTAGACTGTTGAATGTGGCACTAATGTTAACAGCGTCGTATGCTTACAGGTAGACAAAAAGAAATTAACAGTGAGAAGAAGATTCTCTGCACGGTATGTTGTAAGGCGGGACTATGATGGTGGCTGCAAGCCACTTTTTGACACACCTGTCCGAAATTCAGGTTGTAAGTCTTTGATCTGCGAGGAAGAATCTGCCACCAACTCTTTACTGGAGAGTACGACATTCCCAGTTAGAGATTCTTTTGAAAAGGTTTGTCTGTTAATGTTAAACAAGCTCAGCTTAAATCAAGTTTTTCACTTGCAATTTTATATACTGAAGTAACATTCTTAGGAAAATGAATATAGGAAGTATAGATTATAAATGCAATTTTGAACTTCCGAAGCATGGTCAGTTTTGATTTTTAGGGAAATTATTTTGTCTAATTACTATAGATGTTTGCCTCTTTCTCTTCTCTCTATTTTGTCTTGCGCACATCACAAACGGGTAAATAGGTCTGTTCTTTTTCTCCAGATCATCTTTAGCGTGAAAAGCAGATTTTTTTTGTCTTAAAAAAGTTTCAGGTTCTTTTACTTGTAGCAGACTCCTATGAATCAATTACATCGCTGAAATGTATTCTATAATTACTTTCTGTAGGACATGAATGACTTTACAAAGCAGGATAGAAATGAGGTGCCGGAAGGAATATCTGAATGCAGAAAAGCTTTACTTAATCTAGACAGTGCAGCTGAGAGTGTAGTCCAGTTATTTTCAAAATTAGGAACTCTAATTTCCCGTGAAGAGTTCTCAACCGGACCTGGAGCTCAGTTGCGTAATGAAGCAGCTGAGCTACTTCCATCAATTGCAGAGAAAGTAAATGCAGTAGCAAAAGCGGTGCAATGTAGAAACAATGATCTATCAGGAAGAAGCAGAATGGAAGTTTCAGGATTGGAACCCCTGTTGGGAACATTTGCTCAAAGCCTATCCCAAAAGGTTGTCGAGATACTGAAGAACAATCTCAACGCTGTTTAACTAATGTATAATTTGTGAATAATCATATGTAAATATCTTGCTTCTACATTACTTACCGAGGGCATCCTAAGTCATATTTTGTAGTGAACTCTTATCAGGTTGTATGAGAAAATGAATACGAAGAGGATCTAGAAATAAAGCAGCAAGGATCAGTTGATGAGAAATGGTTTGCAATTGAATTTTGGCCCAGTACTTGGGTGAGTCTACAACATATTGGCCACTGGAATGAGCCCAGTGGCAAAATGGGAATGAAGTTAGAGATGTGCACTTCCCTTCCTGGAGCTAGTCTATCACTACAGCCCAAGCCCGTGTTCACGATTGGAAACATCAACATGAAACAAGTAGGCTTGTTGGCCTCGCCAAAAGTCCTGAGTGCCTCATTTAAGTGGGGAAATATAGCCAGCCATGAGTTTGTAGCACTGAAATCTACGAGGGTTGGGCTCCATCCTTCAAAAGAAATCTCCCAGAAAGAAAGGGAAAATTTTTTTGGATCTTTCTTGTGTGAACAAGCTTTCTTTCTTGAACATCCTTTCCAAGCATAATTCAAGTCTCTCTCCACTTTAACATTGAAAAGAAAAGGGGAAAAAAGCAAAGACTTATCTTTTCCTTTTCGTATCTCTCCAGTCTTCACTCACCTTTGAAAACCCAATTCTACACCGATGATTTTTATGCAAATTCTATTATAAAAACTATAGGGTAAGTCTCCTTTTTTATTGTAAATTTCAAGGCATGTCAGTGAATAACGCAGCTGCAACTCGCCTTGCATTTAAAATATAACCACACCAAAGATATGTTTGGAATAAATGTAAATCCCTAAGAAGGTTGCCTAGCAATTATCCTCTTGTATTCTTCTCTGCTTTTGTCTTGCTTTGGTAACGTGCCAAACTCTAAATTCTGCCTTGGGATTCCTTCACTCTACATCTTTTAATTATCACACACACACACACACACACACACACACACACACACACATATACACGTACTTCTTTTGAAGCTATCATAGGTATTCCCATCTGGGATTTTGGCAATTGGATTTATCTTATCAATTATCATAGACCTACTATATGTGGCCTAATGCCCAAAATTAGAGCAATCATAACCCATTTAGATTCTATGAACAAGTCCTTAGTAGCTATGGTGACCCCCCACCACCACAAAAACAAAAAGCACTAGAAAAGATTGATCAAAATGATTTTTGGAAGAAGCTAGGCATAAAGAGGAGAGCCATCCTTATCAATCGTTTAAGAAGAAGCCCAGTGGTGAATTGAGCAGGAAAGAACATCCCTGTTATTTCAACCTAGCTGGCTTGTTCTTTCAAGTTTTAAATTTTATTATCCCTTCTCCCGAACCTATACATTTTAATCTAAACGCCCCTTTGCATAACTACTATCGAAGGAAAATACCCATTAGAATGGGGCAAAATGTGAATGAAGTTTGTGCATAGTCGGGTTGGGTCCAATTTGGAGGCTTTGTTTAAAGTGGGTTATCATTCATATCAATACATATATTTTTTAAAAAGAAAAAAAATTGGGAAAATAAAAAGCCTCTGATTTGTATGTGCTGTATATGTATGTGGGGACAAGGACTCAATTAGATGTCCTCCTTTTAAATATTTTAATTTTTCAGTAATGATGATGGTTGCTTTTTCACTTTTGTTTACAGTTTGGCATGTATATGCGCATTGAATTTTCTTTTTTAGATTATTCTCCTAGAAAATGAAAGAAACCAATTGCTGTTCATGGAACCCATATCACAAGGAGAGAATAACTTTATCAGTGAATATGGTTTGTGTAATTATAGACAATAATGATCTCGGTGTATAATAAGACACCATTATTCGATATAATGGCTTTGGCGAAATTAGTGGAATCCATGGATGCGCATGTTCATCCTTGCAATATTATTTGATATTTACCCCAACCCAAGAGCCAAAGCTAGACAACTCTTTCAAACTAATTAACGCTCTCTTCGTTCTCATGATTTAACAGGAAAGTTAAGCTTTACAGCCCCAAAAGCTGCCACCATTAACCTCAATCTAGCTATTATGAGACTATATATCAACTGTGAGGTAATAGTGAAATTAGATGTGCTTGTATGGGCAGATCATAACATCATTATCATATTTTAATCATAATAATTAATCATCATCAAAGGAGCATTAATGCCGTGTGTGTGTGTTCTTTTCTCATTAAATAGCTTGATTGAATCTGTAGTCCCATGTTTTGATATATGGTACTCTATATATATAGACACACCCACACATGCCCTGGAAAGATCAGTAAAGAGTGAATTTTCTCTATTGTTGTTTTCAATATTGAGAAAATGACAAAAATTTAAAGAAGGGAAAGAAGGCAAGAAAGCTCATTGTCACTGCATAAAGCTTCAGGGAGACAAAACTCGTAATCTGACTACCGAATCTTCAGTTCTTCACAAAAGAACAGATAACAAACTTAAAAAATTGCCCCCTTCAGATCCAAAAGTGTTATGTTCCTAATCTTTCTTTGCATGCTTGAACTGTAACAATCAGATCCTTTCCATGTCATCACCACAACCACCCCCCACCCCAACCAAAAAAAAAAAAAAAAACTTGCACAGCAGGTTAATTTCTTCATTGACGTGCACCCTCCAATTCCATCCAATAGCTTTAGTTCTAATCTACAGAGACTCGAGCCAACGCATTATATTTTCTTTCTGCGTTGTGTTCAATTAACTAGCACGTACTTGAGTATCTGACATCTCACATTCTCACTTGAGAGATTCTCTTGATTGATTGTAATATATATTATATGTACACTAAATATATGAGTTCAAATCATAAGCTTATTTTCTACATATGTCAGAATCATTAAGCTTATAAGCACCATAATTTTATCATAATTTTCATATGCTTCAAATTAGTATTTTAGACATTTTCAGGATTGTTTACCTCTTTTCATATTTATCTTAATAGATGTATAATAAGCTTCCAAATGGGTACTTTCTGTAGTTGCAAAATAATTGATTTTCTTTAAGCATTAGTAATTAGTTTAAAACAACTAAAAATAGTAAGACAAGAATAAGCTGAAAGAACAAAAATTATATAAACTTGTTAATTAGAACATAGAGTAGAACCAAGAAGGTGCTTTATTGAGATTATGCATGATGCGGGACGGACCCCACTTGCCCGGAATATTTTCTTGTAAATTCTGTTTGTTTCAGCTTTTCAGGCTATTTAACCCTCTGATTAAGCAGATAATCTGCCACCAAATATGCTGCCTATTATGGGTAATAATGCTTTGATTAACGTCTAGGGACAATGATACAACAAAAAAGCAATTGTCATCAGTGATTAAGAGTAGTACTGCAACATATTGTGTAATGATTGATTGGATTGGAGAGAGACACGATATATGGGTTGCTGTCAAATAGTCTAATTTCATTTTGTGCGTGATTTATATATATATATATATATATATATATATATCAAGTGGGGACTAAGGTGGACTATCACAGTAACGATGAATTGATGCAAAACAAGAAAACATGTACACAAAGTTATTTGAAAATAATAGCTGTTCATATATGTTTCTTTCATAGTTAGTGGGAAGAAAAGATTTGGAGCTGCCTGATGACGGGATCGTAGTAGAAGATGGGGGCCATGTATAGCCCACAAGGGGCAGAATTTTTGTCTCTCAAATCTATTCTTCTTTTTTATTTTTCTATTTTTCTCTCTCCCACTGAACCTGAACCCGAATAATATGAATACATAAAAATATCCACTTTGGATATGGGAATTATATATGTAGATAATGTGAACAACCCAAGCAAACAAAACCCTAGAAAGACAAACCCGAGTTAAAAAAGAGATTGATAGAGAATGAATGACAAAGCCCTAAAACCCTTAAGACAAAATCTTATTTCATACGTATGAAGAATATAAAAAAGTAAAGTAAAGGTACAGAGAGGACGGAAGATCGATTTTACGACACATTCGAATCCATGCACATACACACATGCATCAACTCACCAAACAAAAATTTTCAACACTAGGTGGGGTTGGTGGCTTGGCCACTAACACCAACATTTAAGCTACAAGTCACTCGCAGAACAGAGTACAGCAGCAATTAACAAAGCTTGTTCTTTTTCTCTCTTTTTTGATCTTTAATGTTTGTCTGTCATGTTCATGTTCATGTTCATGTTCATGTTCATGTTCATGTTCATGTTCATGTTCATATTCATGTTGATGTTGGTAAATCATAGCCCATGTGATTATGGGGTTGTTTATGGGGACCCCGTGATGTGCAACCGAAAGCAGGAGGTGGTGGTGGTGGTGGTGGTGGCAGTGGACCCCGCTGAGACAGATGGAACGTAGTAACCTAAGCTTTTAACTTAACACTAGATCTTCTATACATGCTGCTAAGCCGCCGAGTTTATCTCGTGACTCAGCGGCGACCCCTCACTATTCATTCTTCAATCTTCACTCTACTCTCTTTATTTATCCTCACCATTAATTCATTCACCACCCTCCCAGGCATTTTATTGTTCAGTTATAAAGTGATGCTACTTTCGACATTCCAAAATGCATTATATATATATATGTTTAAATACAAAACAATATTTAAAATTTCATACGTATGATAGATTAGATAGAATATTGTTTTAAAATGTGGTAAATTTTCTAACTTTTTAATGTTTAATTAAATTCAATCTCTAATAATAAATATATATTTTAGAATTAATTATTACCCAACGAGTTTTAGAGATGATGAAAATAGTCGGCGGCATATCAAAAGACGCCGTTTACAAGTGTGTGGAGTTCACCGATTCATTGACAATGTATTTTGAGTTTTTCAACTACTTAATTAGAAGCACATGTTTACATCTTAAGGTTGATTTTCGAGTAATTAAAAAAAATGAATCAATTAAAAATCAAAATATTTTACTTTAATTAAAACACAAAATATTGTATGTTAAGTTTGTTATTTTTTTGTAAAACTCTCAATTTATTTTTTTGTATAAATAACATGAAGAATTAAGGGTATTTAAACATGTGATTGTTTGATTATAATGACTCTAATATCATGTTAAATTTACCATTTTTCTACAAAGTTATATGAGCTCAACTTAAGTACTTAATTCTCTAATATTGTAAAGCAGCAATATTTTGATTAATTAAAAAGTCTTATACATGAATCTTAAATTAAGCTTTTTAAAATATACAAGTGTATTAATTATTATATTTTCAATTAATTAAGTATTCATAGAAAATATACAAAAGCTAAAGAGTATTTTACGTATGGAATTAAAATACTACACATTACTTTATAGATAGGGCATGTTGAATCGTTTTATATATTATCATGTTTTCTACTAATTAGTAAAATGAAGTTATTTTATTTTTCATATTTTTCAGTCCAATTTTTAATTAACTTTTTTGAACCTCCTATGAGATGGATATAGCATGATTTAATTTCGGAAATTTGATTGTATGATAGATTTTGTGCAGAAATTAGGTATATCGACATTCTGGAATCCTCCAAACTGCTTTTTGTATTCATTAAATTCGAAATACAATGCGGCGAGGGTCTCTGACACGTGTGAAGAGGTAACTGCAACCTACACTGGCATCTGCCACACGTGTACAGCTACGGCTTTCTCTTCAATCAAATGGTCGCTACACTACCCCCCCTATATATATATATATGTATGTATTATGTTGATGGTTATGTATGTATGTATGTATAGTGTAAAACGCAATCCGTACGTAGACACGTGCAACACTCATTGCGATCAATAATTTTTGTACGAAAAAATAGGATGATTCGTTGTGTTGTGGTTGGAATATTGGACGGTGGATTCCTTGGATTGAAATTTAGCCTGTAATCTATTCTGTATTCAAATCCTATACTATATAATATTACTATGCCCTTTTTTTTTTGTTTTTTGAACTTTTCTAACCTATCTTATCATTTAATTCTCTTTATCAATAGCATAGAAGGTTCCTTTTCTATTCTTTTATCTCATGAATCATTTTGGATCTGCATATATACTATATATTATTGTTTTAACACAATTTTATATGTCTATACTTAACCATACACCCATTTTAATATAATCTCATCTCATATAATATAGAAATAGTAGTAATATTTGATTTACAATCTAAAATCTAAAATCTATAATTTGATGTGACTGTCTATATAACAAAAATTCACTAAAAATAAAAAAATAAAAAATGAATGAGGAAAGTTACATCACCAATAAGATTTTATTAATTAAACTGTGACATCAGATTGTATATTTTAAATTATATTTAGATTATAAGCGTAACATTACTAATAAAAAAAATTCTAACAACTCTTTTATATATTACATCAATCGTTCCTTTCCATAATAAATATTATTAAATAACAAAAGCTTATAATAAATGAAATAGATTATAATAATACATAATATTACGTGAAAGTATATGTATGGAGTTATTGTATTATTAATTCTCTTAATTTTTTTTTTATTTTATATGCAAAATGTTAATAAGATACCATTAATGCCGATAAGAATTGAGTAATTAGCACGACACACTTTTAGACCGAGCAAATTATATTGGCATTATATTCTTAAACGTTACAAGCCATTTTAATAAGTTGAATTAAGTATCATTTTAATTCATTAATTAAGGTTTCCTATTAAGAAAAAGCAAATTTAGTAAGCGGGTGGTTTCTCTTTTTCTGAGTGATACGTATATAGAACTATTTATGAGGTGGCAATTGATTTGAGATGGTTAACTTTCGATATCATTGCCGAAAACCTAACAAATAACTAAATAAGAGGTTTTGATTAAGTTTATATTGCAAAGTTTTTGTATTAGTTGAAGGGGATACTTGCATATATTAATTTAATTTTGTAATAGTTGTAAAGCAACAAAAATGTTTTTGTTTTGTTGAATAGGTTCCCAACAATTTCTAGCACGACAGCCCAAAACTAGTAAAGCTGACTTGGACCGCCTTGATGATTCTTTTTCTTACTCTTTTACCCCACTTTTTTTTTTCTCTCTCTCTCTCTCTGATAAGAATAAATAGATAACATAAAAACATAATAATTTTTTTATTTTCATTTTGACTAATATGTTTAGCATTAAAGTTTGATGAGCATGGCCAAAAAGAAGAAAGGGAATCTTTATCTCCAATGTTTCTTTACAATTTAATTAGTTATGGTGATCATGTATTGATCATATGTTAAAGAAGGAAAATAAGGATCAATTATGACGGTGAATATGGATCAATAGAACATGATAAATTAATTTAAAAGATTACCATGTAGAGAACGATTTAAAAAAAAGAAAATAAGAAATGGGTATTTATAATGATTTCTCATAAATGAGTTATGTATCATGTTGCATCACATGAAGATTAAAAAGTTGTTTTATCTTATATAATGTGTTAAAATTTTGAAGTTTTATTAAATTAAATGAGGTGGGGTATGTTGCTAATGTATTAATCAACATCAATTAAAGCACGAATTAATTATTTGTCACCGATGATTTTGTACATTTTTAATAACCAATTAAATTCTACCTTTTTCTTTAGCATGTGTAAAACTCTAAAATCTTTTCAAATTTATGGTAAAGTATAGTCTTTAACTTTCCAGAATAGTCTTGAGTCACAATCTGAGTAGTCATAATATCACCCAAAAATACTACTATAGTTCCCGATTTTAGAAATGGGAATACGAAGCTACATAAGAGAATGGTAAGGTGAAAATTTTGAGGAGTTTAACTCCAATAATTAATAAAGAGTAAATAAATGATATAATATAAAGTTAGTATTTATAATTTGAATAAACTAAAATTTATGATGATCCCTTACTAATCACCATTAAATAGATGTTGAAAATGTTAAAATATATGGATAAATATCTAATTATCTATGTTCATGGAGGCGAATTATGACTCTCTCATAAGTTTTTAAGAATCTTTTGATATATAAATCTTAACGTTTATGTATAGTTGAGATTTATGCTTATTACTTAGGTCGATTCATGATATTCATAAATTTCACTCATCTGAAAATTAGATCAAGAGAGAATTATGATTCCATGGAGGCTGGAACTCTCTGGAGGTTATAAGAAAAAAAGAAAAAATAAATGAATGTGTACATGGGAAATGCTGTGTTGGGAAAGCAAAGTTTCCCTTTTGAAGAAGTAGATGGAGAAGGCAATGGCTTTTATGAAGAGTTAGGAAGTGATTCTACAAATGAGAAATCATGCCTTTGTAAGCATACACATTATTAAGGTACCCTTTACTATATATGAAAAGGCAAGGCAATTTAAAAGTGAAAGGCAAGGGAAGCTCCCAAGTCCAATTTGGTGAAAACAAACAAGGAAAAACAAGAAAATACAGGACATTTAAAATGTGACAACGAATAAAGTGGGAGGGGAGGGGGCAAACGACAGCGTTTGGAGTAAGGATAAGGTTGGAGAATGCAAAGGCAAAGGGAAATGCAATGCAACTGTACTTGTTCACCCACTAGTGAGACATAGGCTGGTCTCCTACAAAATAAATCCAAGTGGGAAAACCATATGTAACAATTGAACTTATTTGGGAGAAAATTACTGAAAAAGAAAGCCCGAAAACAAAAAGAAACCATAACAGGAAAAAGAAAAAAGAAAAAAAAAAAGAAACAAAGAGAGAAAGCGAAATGTGAGAGAGAAAAAGAGGGAGAGAAAACACACATACACACACACTACTCTCTCACTCGCTCTCTATCCAGTGATGGCGTGATTTGCTTTTGCTTTTCTCTCGACAGGAATCTTTGAAAATCGAAAGCATCAACAAAACAAAGAATTCAACAAAGTTAAACTTAAAAATTAGAGGGAAAAAAATCAATTAAGATGGGTAATCTCAATCTGGGCACTCCCTCTCTAATCCCCCTCATTCATTATTGTGTGACAATGGAACACCACAGAAGTTTGCTTGCAAACTTAGGTTAGGCAATTTAAGTTGCTTAAATTGGAAACGTCATTTATTTAATTATTTGTTAATGTCAATAATAATAATTATAGTATTGAAAAATGAGTAGTAATAATAATAATAAGGATATGGTTATGACAACATAGGACAAGTCCTAGTCCAAGCAGTTAAATCTGAAACCAAGTTTTTATTTGTCTGGATTGGAAGTGGAATAAGAGTATTTCGGCAACCATAATTGAGTTGAGCCAACAAGTTGTGGACTGAAGCCAGCCACTGAAACAAACAAGTTAAATCTGAGTCTCTGGGATGAGAATGAGATGGGGTTGGGATTGGAAAAGCTAAAGCTGTGTCTGTGGCTGTGCTAGGGGTTAATGGAACTGATCGAGTTGCCAAACAGTCCCTTAAGAGCAGGCACAAAACGGTAATTTCAGAAGCGAGTGCCCCAAGAAACTAGAGAAGTAGTAGCGAGAAAAAGAAAGAAAGGGAAAGGCAAAGGCAGCAAAGGGAAAGCAAAGCAAGCAGCACCAGCGGGAAAAGAGAAAAAAAAGAAAAGAAAAGCTAAGCTTGGGGTTGGGGTTGGGGGAAGAGAGTGAGACAGTCGAGTCCAGTCCAGTCGAGTCCAGTGGGTTGTGTTTGTGTTTATGTTTTTGTGTGGGACATTCTAAATTCTACGCGGATTTTTTTTTTTGATTCATAAATAATTTTTTTTTTTGGGGAGTAAGCTTTCTTTTCTTTTTCTCTCTCTTTGGTTGCTGTGGCGCTGGTGTTTGATTTCTTTTTAATTTTGGGCAATGCTTCATCATTTCATTTTCTCTTCTCCTCCTCCTCCTCGTCCCCCTCTCTCTCTCTCTCTCTCGCTCTGTGTCTGTCCGTTGGAACCAAACAATTTGTTTGTTTGTTTGTTTTTTTTCTTTTCTTTTCTTTTCTCTCACTAAGTGAAGTGGCAGGCAGTAAATAACATGAGCAGAGGCAGAGAGGGCATTACAAAACGACACCGGTTATGAATCCAGCAACCGAGCCACCACAACCACCGCAGCCCCATCGTCCTTCCACCTCCTGTGACCGTCACCCTGAAGAGCATTTCACTGGCTTCTGCCCCTCATGCCTTTGCGAGCGTCTCGCCGTTCTAGATCACTCCTCCTCTGCTGCCTCTTCCTCCTCTCGCAAGCCCCCCATTACCTCCTCCACCGCCGCCGCTCTTAAGTCCATCTTCAAGCCCTCCGCTGCTGCCGCTGGAGCCTCCTCCAAGCCCCCTTTCTTCCCCGAGCTCCGTCGTACCAAGTCCTTCTCTGCTTCCAAGAACGAGGGTTTCAGTGGCGTCTTTGAGCCTCAGAGAAAGTCTTGTGACGTTAGGGTTAGAAACACTCTCTGGTCCTTGTTCAATCAAGACGACGAGCGAAACCCTTATAAGAGAGAACAAAGCAGAGACATTGCTGACACCGAGAGCAGAAATTTAGGGTCTTCTGCAAGGCCGAGCTTTCAAGGTCCGGTTTTTGAGTCCAAAGAAGAAGAGGAAGAGGAAGAGGAAGAAGAAGAAGAAGATAAAAGCGAGAGCGAAAAGAATGATGACTACATTAGGGTTGTGGATGAGCCTGATGTAGGAGTAGGAACTTCATCGTCAAATGTAAATGTTGTAATTGAAGAGAAAGTTGAAGAGATTGTCGAAGAAGAAGAAGAAGGAGAAGAAGCAGAACAAGAGAAGTACGAACAACAACTACAAGAAGTTGAAGAAGAGGAGTTGAAGCCCATGAAGGACCATATAGATCTTGATTCCCAAACCAAAAAGGCTTCAGGGAGAGATTTTAAAGACTTTGCAGGCAGTTTCTGGTCTGCTGCGTCAGTCTTCAGTAAGAAGTTGCAGAAGTGGAGACAAAAGCAGAAGCTCAAGAAACGTAGAAATGGAACTGGCTCTGCCAGATTGCCTGTCGAGAAGCCAATCTCGAGACAGTATAGAGAAACCCAGTCGGAGATTGCTGATTACGGGTTTGGCAGAAGGTCCTGTGACACGGATCCGAGATTCTCCCTGGATGCGGGTCGGATATCTTTTGATGATCCGCGGTACTCGTTTGATGAACCACGGGCTTCCTGGGATGGTTATTTGATTGGGAAGACGTTTCCAAGAATGCCCACTATGGTTTCTGTTGTGGAGGATGCTCCTGTTCATGTTTCAAGGTCTGATACTCAAATCCCAGTCGAAGAACCAACCATGAATGCCATTAATGAAGATGAAATTGTTCCTGGTGGCTCTGCTCAGACTAGGGACTATTATTCTGATTCGTCTTCAAGGAGAAGGAAGAGTCTTGATAGGTCTAGTTCCATAAGGAAGACAGCAGCAGCTGTGGTGGCAGAGATTGATGAAATGAAGTCAGTTTCCAATGCAAAAGTGTCTCCTGCAACTGTGGATTATTTTCATGGACCAAAGTTGGTTTTTGGAGATAAGGAAAGGGATTCAAATTCGAATTCTTTGAGGGACGATTTAAGTGAGACTTTTGAAATGAATTTCAGAGACAATGCCTCTGTGGTGGGAAATGGTGAAAGGAAGGGGACTAAGAAGTCAAAGAGATGGAGTAAGGCCTGGAATATATGGGGTTTTATTCACAGGAGAAGTGTAAACAAAGACGAGGATGAGGATAGGTATAGTAGAGCAAATGGTGTTGAGAGGTCTTTTTCAGAGTCTTGGCAAGAGCTGAGAGGAGAAAGGAATGGAGATGTCAAAGGGGGGTTTAATCCAAAGGTGCTGAGGAGCAATAGCAGTGTGAGTTGGAGGAATTCAAGTAATTTTGGAGGATCATTTGGTGGCTTGAGGAAGAACGGTGTTGAGGCAAATGGGCATGGTAGAAAGAAAAGAGATGAATTTGTGTTGGAGAGGAACAGGAGTGCAAGGTATTCACCTAACAACATCGAAAATGGACTATTAAGGTTCTACTTGACGCCGATGAGGAGCAGTAGAAGAGGTGGATCAGGCAAAAGTAGGTCGAATCATGCACATTCCATTGCTAGGAGCGTTCTGCGATTGTACTAAATCTGGAGCTCCATAAGGTGTTTATTTGGGTTAATGTTGTTAATTTTGTTGCATTTGTTGTGTAACCACACATGCCTATGTATTCTTGATGGTTGGTTGGATAAAAAGCACCCTCAATTTGTTGCCTTTTCTTTGAGTGGCATGCTTCTTCAATTATTCAAATAACAAGAATTTTCAGTGTTTATTTGTTTTTATCCTACTCTTGCTAGTGTCTTGAAATTTTCTTTTATGTGTTGTGTTATTTTCTCTTCTTACCAGAAATAGCAAGGACATATAGAATATATGCGCGGATATGCATAAATGTGCTTGCCCTAGTATTCAACTTGCTTCTCTTTCTTTGCTCTCCTTTGCGGAATTAGCTGATGTGATAATACTGGTGGCAAGGTTCTTTCTGAGCTATTTACCATAGCAAAGGTGAGAGGATCTGGGCTCATCACCCATCTGCTTTGATACCTTTCCCAAATTTGATTGTACAAGGCATATAATACTGCTGATTCCTCCTCATCCTTTTTTAAAGAAATGGGCATGTCACATGCTCTAAGGACATCACTCATGTTTGTAATATGAATGTGATATATCAAGGCGCACTGTATCAGACAAAACGAGAAGATTGAATGTTGATTGAGTAATCTATTGGTTGATCAATGATCATTATATGGATTGGAAATCTGTTGTTTCTTGGTTGTTAACAATGTCAATGTGTTGAGTATATGTTTATTGGGATTTCTTTGTGATCTATGCTGGACAGTTTTGTGGCTTCAAAGAACAATCACCCTAACCATAATAATAAGCTGGGTTGGGTTCTTCGCGTTTCTAAAGAAGATGATTTTCGTTCATTCATTGTTCCGAGTTCAGTTAGATTTACTTGAAGTATAGGAAATGGAATAACGTGAATGGATGGAGAGATGATGTTTAGGTGAAAAGCAGAAGCAATCGGCGAAGAGCAAGTAAATATCCCATGGATATTTGTTTGTTTTTTCTGATGTGCTTGAGGCGAAGCACATGGTTTCTCTTCCTGGTATGCTATCAACGCTGGGTTTAAGTTTGAGTTGATAGTTGGCTTGAAGTTCAAGCCGGTTGTGGCTGGTACTGGTCGTAATAATTAGATGAACAGAATTCATCAATTGCGTGTAGAGCCACGGTCTGGTAGGCCTGGAAGTGCTAGTACGAGTAAAATTCTCCAGTTGGTTAGTCTAACTGCGGACAGTCGAACTTGAGGGCCTGCCATGCCATTGTTGGGCAGAGATGGATTAATTGGAGCCAGTGGCTGCAGTATCTTAAAAAGATGAGCCGCCCATGTGCAAATATATTTCGAGAACAACCATTCCTTTCTAATCTTTTATCTTTTTCTCCATCTTTGTATGCAACGGCTCGGTATACTTTCTTCGTGTTTGGTTATCAAGGGATGAATTGGAGGATTTGTCAAAACTGGAAAATGATTTGATATGGGTTTTGGATCACTCCTTCAGGAATAAAGAACGTTTTCTGAAAGGGTTAAAATCCTTTTCTTGCCTTGAGTTTGCCTTAGTGTATATTCTTAATTCATTGTAATAAAGATTTATTCTTAATTAGACACAATAACAAGTCGTTGTTAAGTAAAATAGATCAAGATATACCGAAACAAGACAATATAATATTCTTGTAAAGTTATAAATATTGGCAATGCATTTGCTATGGGGATAATGAATTCCAATCGGATATTTAAACAACCAAAAAAAAAGTGTCAAACACTAGTGCTCGAATCCCATTATCAAAACAGAATCAAACTAAGCAATGATTGTTTCGTAAAAATAAGATTTATCTTCCAGGAATATAACAAATCAACAATATGAGTCAATGGGTTAGGGTTTGAGGCTATGCTTTCTCCTTTTTCTCAAAATATGATCAACAATCTGCCTCTAAAGTCAAAAAGTGATTAGGAAAACATCCCAACATGCTTCTTCATTGAGGAGATAAAGAAATAAAGGCAAGGAGAAAAAGAGGAAAAAGAGGCTCACAGCCCAATGGCATGTCCAGTTAGGCTCAACGGGAAGTGGGTGGTAATAATTTGTTTAAGGTAATTGGGAGCATATTTGTCAACAATTCATCACTTATACTCAGGCGTCCACCTCCCCGGGCGTTGCTTGTGCACTTTGATGTTCTCTTTCAGTAGATTTTGACAAACTTTCTAGCCATTTATATTGAAACTGTTTTCGTATCTTCGGCATGTCAATGCCACCATTTTGTCGGCATCTGTAATCTGTTCTATTCTACCTAGAGAGGAACACAAATTAATCTATCTATCCATGGTTTATACGGTGACATCACCAGGATTAACGACATTTGAAGCTCAATCATGTAGATGATTATTAGTTTCACTCCATCAGATAATTGTTTTTACTCAACAAAAATCAAATGTGTGATTGATCATTAATGAAAAGGACACAAATAATTCTTGACCATATACGGATGGATTTCGTATACATTCGACATTTGTATCCAAAAGATATAGAATTGAGTCACGTTCATCGCTAACGCTTTGAGTGTTAAGAACAAGCTGTCATTGTTGGTTTATCTCCATTCCTTCTTGATGACCGACTTCCATTATGAAGTTGTGCCTGCTCTCCACCTTTTCTAATTATGCTTCTCTTGAATCAAGGATAGGCAAGAAGGCTACTAAGTTAAACACTTTATTTTGGGCATCAATTTGAGATATCTAACATTACTAATGTGACATACTAAAAGAGTGAACTCTAAAAATAAATGCAATTTATTAAGATAAATGAGATGATATTTTCGCATTAGAACCATATTAGTTTGTATAAATATTTTAACGAAGAGTTTGTAGATATTATAGCACCCAATTAGTGTCCATATTTTATAAGATTTTTGAAGGACAAAAGTTGATATAAAGAAAGGAACCTAATTGTTAGACAGATGTTAAGCTATTGGAACATAAATATTTGGCTTAAAAATGTGATATTACTTCACAGTTATTTATCACTTGCAATATAATAATAAAAAATTTATAAGTTCAAATAAAGATAACTTCTTAACATTTCATTCACCCACATAAAAAAGAAAATGATTAAAATTTTATAAGGTCACATAAAAATAATCTCTAAACTTTTCGCCCACATAAATAAATAAACAAAAGCTAGGTCAACAATAGTTGACTTATGCACAATTGGGCTACATGGTTGGGCCTAAATTTATACGGTGTACCAGATCCAACTCTCAATCAAGCTTCAATACTATTAGCTATGCTTGACCCAACTCGAGACAAGCCTGGCCTATATTTTCTGTTACGATCCCAAACCTTGAACAATATTTTCACATCTTAATTTCTTACACCTTGAATATGTAACATCAATTTAAAAAATACATACATCTTAATTTCTTACATCTTAAATATGTAACATTAATTTAAAAAAATACACAATCATTCATTATATCACAAAAAATTGCTTGAAATAATATGGTGGGATCTCACTAATCAATTTGAGCTTTTTTGAGTCAAATAATTTTTTAACATAACATTAGAGTAAAAATGGCTTTGCAATCTAAAGTCTCTTATTCGAATTCAAATCTTTGCTTGTGGCTATTAGACCTTTGAATGGCAGGGGTATGTTAAAACGATAATAGTTTGAAACAATGTTGTTGGGCGCATAAAGATTGTGAGAACTTTGAACATGAGAGGGGCATTTTAGAGTGAAAAATACCAATTGCGCCCTTATTTAAGTTTACAAAGTCGAGGCTCAGATGGCCACACGAGGACATATGACCTTTAAGGAAATAGAGCGTCACACCCGATGCCAAATATTGTTAAGGCATAGCATGGAACAGTGGGGACCTGAGATTTTATCTAAGAGAGGGTATCAATAAGTATTTATCTATTAAAAATTTTGCATTATTACTTTATTGTCAATGGTATCATAAATATTTTTATTCATGATCCCAGACATTAGTATTATAATTCAAAGTTCAATTCTAAATCGGAGATTTGCAAACAAATATTGCAAATTAATTTCAATATAACTTTGTTTTGAATTGTTAGAGATAATGTCAAACTTAAAAGTCAATTTTCTTTAAGATGTATAAGCCAATTTTCTTTAAGATGTTTCACCACAATTATTTCCAAAATAAATTATTTCATAATAAACATTACTTACTTCTATGAAAAATGAATAAAAATTGTCAAACATAATTTTCTTAATGATTTTTATTACTTTTTATACTAGACGATATAAATAAACCATGAAGGGAAGACACAATACAATTAAAATATATAATTTATATTAGACTAACAATCGTATATAAAAAGAGTTAGTTATTAGCGTTTACTAAGCGTTCTTTGAATTGGTATTCTTTTAGTAAAAATTGATTAATTAGCTAAAAACTCTAATAATGAGAAAAATATAATTTATACTAGAGTAAAGAAATAGAAGAAAATTCTAAATTTGATTTATGAAATAAAATAATAGAAACTAAATACAAGATAAATTTACATAGTTTTATATTTTTAGCTATATTATTTGGAAAAAAGAGGAGCTTGTGTATGGCTTTTTTTTGGGGGGAAAAAGCATGAAAGACAAAATTTAGATATTGTTTCTTTAGAAGGGGTCCAATAGCAAACTAATAAAACTTAGGAGAAAAGAGAAAAATAAAAAATTTAGGGGGGCCTCGGCCGAGTGGGGTCCCTTTTTAGATCCGCTACTAACATAGAATGCATATTTTATTCACCGTATAGGATTGTATAATTATCATTGTATTGGATAACATTATATTGAAATATATTACATAGAAAATAAGTAAATTGTGTATTGTGTTGGTTTATCATTGTATTGGACAAATTTTAAACAATATTATGTTTGGTAACAGACATAATTGGATTTTATAAATTTTTGCATATTAAATTAAAATAATTTAAAAGTAATATCATATAAATTTTAATAAAAAAATTAAAAACCAACAATTTAGATTAACAATTAATATTTTTAATAATATTTTTAAAATTACATCTTATTAAAATAGTAATGATATCAAAAGTGAAATTAAAAATACAAACCGTACCTTAATAGTTATGGAACTTGGACTTAATATATAAATAATTTTTTTTAAAGAAAAAAACCAACTTTCCTCAACAATACTAGAACTTATTTGTCAAATTATTTAAAAGATGTAAAATTATCCAGAATAAAAATAAAAAATATACTGAAACAAAAACCTCTTAACTCTATTGTAGCTTTTTAATTATAAGAATTGCTCAAGAATTACAAAAACCCCATTATACTCATTAGATAAGATCCATAGTTCACTTGAAAAAAAATTGTCTAAATAAGTTCTATTGATAAAGCAACATTTACAATAGCGAGCTATAATGGGAAAAAAAGAAAGATTCATAATTTCCAACAATATAAACTCCAATTCCTAAAATAGAAAATAAAAATATCGTGCAACAATGACATTTGAATGCAAAATTACTTAATTGTAAATACCTAAAAGAGAATTTGTATAAACAATGAGCTAAAAAGGAACTATATTTCGAACCAAAATTATAAACATTTCCTTAAATCCATATAATATGTATACATATCATTCTAATATTAGCAAGATACTGCCAGTACAATGCCAAGTGTGAAAGAGCATTACATTAATAGAAACAAAAGGAGTAAGAAGGTTAGTAAAATAATTACAAAGCTTATCTTACAACCAAAAAACAAAAGAAATCAGATTTATCTTACCCATATATATATATCTGACTTCCAAACAATAGTTATGCTCCTTTGTGCATTCAACAAAGAAAAAAAAAGTCATTTTATCAGCATATTTATCATACCCAAATTCAAAACAAATCCAATGCTCTTTTTTTATTACTATCTCCAAAATAAGTCAGATGCTATTCAAAGTCATGGTCATTTCCTTAAAATCTTAAGCACGAATGCCAATTTTCTTTCACCCTTCAATGATAGAAATGTTTGAAAGTTTTTGTAGTATTTGAGTTAAAGCTTCTTTCAAGTAAATTTTGAAAAGGGATGTGTGTTGCGTGGAATAGTGGGAGAGAAATGACATCGTCGGAGTTACTGTTTACTCCGTCGGTTTTACGAGTTTAGCTATAAGATTTACGTATATTGTAGATCGAAGTATCCTAAACAAACTTTCCTTCTTGAGCCTCTCCAGATTCTGAACGGAAAACGTTCAAATTTACAGAAAACACAATCGAAATTCACTATTCATTCACCGTAGAAGGGCGAGTGAATTGTCACCACCACTACTGTCGCCATCGTCTCAACCCGATCTATAATTTTTCTTTCATCACCGACACCTGTTTCGATTACTATCACCTCCATCCACGGCCTTTAATATTACTATTTACTGCCGCTTTTTCTGACAAACGGCGAGTGGGTCGACACCTCTGCCACTAAGTTGTAGATCAAAGGACGCTGGTTAGATTTTCTTTAGTAGTATCGTCAAATTCCCAGTAAATCTCCCTGTAATTGCGATTCAATTTTCGGTAGGTACTATTCACGACAGCTGTTACTGTTCCTCCGACGGATACTGTTCACCAACCTGACCAGTTTGCTCCTCGGGCTATTCCACGCACGTTTGCTTTTTGGCTGCCCCCCAGATTCCTTACAGATCATCAAAATCCAAGGAGCGACGTCAAACGTGCAAGCCACTGTTCACTATTCACCCAACCAGAACTATTTATTAGTACATTCATGCTCGATCTGGTGACTGGTGTGCACTCCTTCTATTGCAATTTCACTTTAGAATTGTTGTGAATTTGCTATCTTGCGTGCATTTGGTTGCTTTGATTGCTGGTTGGATTTTTAGAGTTTTTGGAGTTGATTTGGGTTGATTGCTACGGGTTGGAGTTTTTTTCATTATTTTCACCACACTTTTCCTAGCCTGTACCACACCATTCCCACCATGGCCACCCTCGCCCCTACCAAATTTAACCAACCCCAACGTCTACCTCGTGATACTCAAACACGTCCATCTGCTCGAAACAACACCCACACACAATCCTTACCTAAACCACCCGGCTCTTGGGCCGACAGGGTTCGGGTTACTGAGGCCAACACTAGATTTCATCTTGACTCAATAGCCCGGAAGGTTCCGGGTTCGATTCTTGAGCTTCCTGATGATTTAGTTGATGATGCGGGGGCTGATTGGTTGTGTTGTATTGTGAGATTTTTTTCGGAGTATACTATGCCTTTCTATGCTGTAAGTTCCATTGCTATGCGTGCATGAAAGTCTAGTAGTTTGAAGGATGTCCGCTCTACTGGGACGGGTTTCTTGATATTCAGATTTAGAACGGTAGAGGAGGTTTATGATATTTTAGAAAAAGGGCCTTGGATGTTTGGTGGGAAGCATATCATTCTGCAACAATGGAATCCTCATTTTTCTTTTGATCAGAGTAGGATTTCTAGGATCCCAGTCTGGGTTCGATTGCATGGACTACCATTTCCGTTATGGTCAGCTAAAGCACTCAGTGCTGTTTCTAGTATGGTTGGTCGACCATTATCATGTGACAGGATGACTTATGAGCACACTCGGTTATCCTATGCCAGGGTTTGTGTTGAGATAGATGCGGACCATTCTCCAGTGCAGGACTTTGAGATCTGGTGTAAACTATCTTCTGAACCTATCAAGATCAAAGTGGAATATGAATGGAAACCAAAACGCTGCTCCAAGTGTTGTTTATTTGGCCATACCTGTCCTGTGCTTGTCGTGCATTCTTCTTCTAGAGAGGCCGAGGCACCAGATCCTACTACAGCCCTTGTCTTGTGAGACAATGAGAAGACGGATGACCCTTTTATTGTAGCAGCAGTCCATATTGAGACTGGTCAGGATCCGGCTATTACTGCAGACGTAACTCCAGTTCTGCAAGACAAAAGTAAACTTACTACCACTAGCTCGGGTTCTGAGTCTGCTTATGATTCTGATTCACTATCTCCTATTGAGGATCACCAGGATCAGATTTTGAAGGGCTTTTTTATCCCTATAGTTGATTCTGATCCTTCAGGGATTGCTCAATCAGAAAAGTTTGTTGCTCCGGATCCTCCTACTTCCACTGAGACGGCTTCAGACGGTCGACCACCTACTGGTAAGGCTAAAAAAGGTCATAATAAGAAGGGTGGCAATGGGGGTAAAGGGGGCATGCGCCCCCGATGATTTCTTTATTGAGTTCTGAGATTTTTCCTGCTTCCTATGATAGGAAGTTGGAATATTAGAGGCCTTAATGGCTTCTCTACGCAGCGGACAGTTAAAAACTGGATATCTAAGTATTCTTTGGGTTTGATTGGTCTCTTGGAGACTAAGGTTAATCAGTAACGCCTTGCTTCAGTTGTTTCGGATATTTGTCCTTCTTGGAAGTTCTTATCCAATGCCACTGAGTTAATTGCTTGTACAGTTTTGGTGTGTTGGGATCCTACTTTGTACAGTTTGAGTGGTCTACAGCTTTCTCCACAGTGGATCGTTTGTCGAGCTACCAGATTATTAGATGGGGTTTCTTTTGGTCTGATTTTTGTTTATGGTTCTAATGATCCGGGTGTTCGTCGACAGTTGTGGGACTTTATCAGAGCTCAGTCCATGGTTTTTGGTGACTTATCTTGGTTGGCATTGGGTGATTTCAATACGATTTTACGCTCTTCAGATAGAGTTGGTGGGGATCAGGCTTGGTGCGGTTACATGGATGATTTTGGACAGTGTGTTCATGATGCAGCGTTGATTAGGGTACCATCTTTTAGGCTTCGGTATACTTGGCATAATGGACAGCAGGGAGACGGTACTATTCTTAGAACTCTTGATTGGAGTTTTAGTAGTGCTTTATGGTTCTTGACTTGGCCAAAAACAACTTCTGAAGTTCTTCCACGAGATGCTTCTGATCACAGTGCTTTGATCATCAGGTTTGGGGATCAACGTAGGCAGACCTCCAGTCCCTTTAAATTTTTGAACTTTTGGGCTGACCGAGAGGATTTCTTAGAGATTGTTCAGAGAGTATGGTCTATGCCTATAGATGGGGATCCTATGTTTCGAGTCACACAGAAATTGGGTTTGTTGAAACGTGAGTTTAAGATTTTGCATGCCAAGGCTTCTAGTCACATCTTTGGTATGGTCATTAAGGTTAGGGCTCAGTGGGCCGCAGCTCAGGCTGCTCTGGATGAGAGCCTTTATTCTCTAGATTGTATTTTGGCTGAGAGGGATTTTGCTAAGCACTATTCTCAGTTGTGCATGGACGAGGAGGCTTTCTTTCGGCAGCGGTCAAGGATCCAATGGCTCTCTTTGAGGGATCAGAATACCAAGTTCTTTCACAAGTCTCTGATCCATAGACAGGTCAGGAATCGGATTCATCAGCTTGAGGATGAGGATGGTACTATGTTACAGATCGAGGTGACTTAGGTCATCTGGCTATAAGGTATTTTCAGAAATTGCTTACAGTTCATTCTCGACCTTCTATTGTAGATGCTTCTTGGTTTTTCTCTGGAAGAGTTTCTGAAGAGATGCTGCCTTCTTTGGTGTGCCCTATTACTGATGATGAGATCAGGTCAGCTTTATTCTCGATTCCCAATGATAAAGCTCCAGGGCCGGATGGGTACACCTCTCTGTTCTTTAAGAGGGCTTGAGACATTATTAGTGTCGAGTTTAAGGCTGCTGTGCGCTACTGCTTTGCGACTTGTCGGATGCCGAAGCGTGTTAATGCAACTAGGGTTGCCTTGGTCTCCAAGGTTGAGACTCCGAGGACTATGAGTGACTTTCGACCAATCTCTTACTGTAATGTACTCTACAAGTGCATCTCCAAAGTGATTGTGAATAGGTTTAAACCAGTTTTACCTGATGTAATTGGGAGTCCACAGTCTGCTTTTGTCCTAGGTCAGAGGATCTCTGATGCCATCCTATTGACTCGAGCTCATGCATAATTACCATCTTGGGTGCTCGCCTCCTCGGTGTGCTTTAAAAGTGGATATTCGCAAAGCTTTTGATACTGTTAGTTGGGATTTCATTCTTTTGGGGTTAAGGACGATCGGTATTTCAGAGTGTATGGTTCGATGGATCGCGACGTGCATGTCTTCTGCACATTTCTCTATTGCTTTAAATGGAGAGTTTCATGGTTTTTTTCCCACCTCTAGAGGAGTTCGACAGGGTGATCCGTTGTCACCATACGTTTTTGTGTTGGCAATGGAGGGTTTGAATGGTATTCTTCGGGAGGCTTCTCAGAGACCTGGTTTCCGATATCATTGGAGATGTCAGCAGGTCTCTCTCACTCATCTTTGTTTTGCAGATGATCTGATGGTTTTTTGTAGGGCAGATGCGGGCTCTGTTAGTGTAGTTCGTAATGCTTCGCAGGAGTTTGCAGAGCTCTCTGGTTTAGTGACGAATTCTGTCAAGAGTCATGTATTCTTTTCTGGAGTCAATGATGAAGACCGAACTGTGTTGCAGGCCATCTTGGGTTTTCAGGTGGGGAGTCTGCAAGTTAGATATTTGGGAGTGCCTCTTATTAGTACCAGATTGCGCCCTTCAGATTGTACTCCATTGATAGAACGGATTCTATCGACGGTCAGATTATGGACATCTGCTATGTTGACTTATGCTGGCCGTCTTCAGTTAATCAAGTCGGTCCTTTTTTCCATACAGGTCTATTGGTCATCCATATTCATATTGCCGGCAACTGTGGTGCGAAAGATTGAGGGTATTCTGGCTGCTTTCCTGTGGAGAGGGACCTCTTTGTCTCGTTCTGGGGCTAAAGTAGCTTGGGATTCGGTTTGCTATCCATTAAAGGAAGGAGGATTGGGAATTAAGCGAGTGAAGGAATGGAATCAGGCCGCTATTCTAAAGCATGTTTGGAGACTTCTTTTTGATAAGTCCTCCACATGGTCTTCTTGGGTTCATAAAGTACTCCTTCGGGGCCGCTCGTTTTGGCAGGTTCGAGTTACTTCTGGAGCCTTCTGGTCTTGGAGGAAGATTTTGCACAGTCGAGATTGGTGTATGGGTAAATTTATCTCTTGTATTGGAGATGGTCGTGACACCTCACTTTGGTAGGATTACTGGTTGCCACAGGGACGTCTTTGTGATTTGTTTTCTTTCAGGAATCTTTCATCTACAGGTCTTCCCTCAGATGCCAAGGTCTCCGCTATTATTCAGGATGGGGATTGGACTTTTTCTGATCGTGGATCGGCCCTTGGACGAATTTGGGACTCTATCAGCTTTCGGCCTATGATGGGGACTCCTGATCGTATTGTTTGGAAGGGCCACACCTCTGGAGTTCTCTCCATTGCCTCAGCATGGGAGTTTTTACAGAGTAGACGAGCCATGAATTCATTTCATCATCTTCTTTGGTTCCCTGGCCATGTTCCAAGACACTCTTTTATTCTTTGGCTTGCCTCCTTGGGTCGTCTTCGTACTATGGATCGATTACAGCGTCATGGCATGTTATCCTCTTCGGGCTGTGTTCTCTATGCTTCAGCAAATGAGACTCATGAACATCTTTTCTTTAGATGTCCTTTCTTGTCTTCTGTATGGGAGGAGATTACAGCTAAGACTCTCATTGTTTGGCCATCTTCTGATTAGCTCACTCTACTTCATTGGGCTTCTCTTCATCTTTAGGACAGAAAGAATTTTGAGCATATCCTTGCACGTTTGGTCTTTTCTATCACAGTTTATTTTCTATGGTATGAGAGGAATGATCGTGTGTATCAGCAGCGTCGTCGGACTTGTTGTTAGGTGATTGATGAGATTTTTACCTTGGTTCGCTCTCGGCTTCTAACCTTGGAGGCCAAGTATGTGATCACTCCTCAACTTCGTACCATATGGGGTCTTCATCATTAGTTTATTTTCTTGGACTTTATTTTGTTAGATTGGGCTAATACGCACTTTTGTTTTTATTGTTTGAGTGATCTTGGCTATGTTGTGGTTGGTTTTGGGCCTAAACGAAATCGTTTTGTCTGGAGCCTTTGGCTTTTATTCTGTTTATTCATTTGAAGCCTTTGGGCTTTGTTATTTCCTTTTGGACTTGTGAGTACTAAATACTCTTCTTGGGGTATGCCCCCACTACAAGAAAAAAGCAAATATTTGACTGTTTTTAGCCGTCAAATATGATAATATTTGACGGTTTTTACGTGTCATATATGTCACCGTCAAATATGATAATAGTTGACCGTTGGTCAAACAGTCAAATATTCACTATAACATTATTTGACTCTTACAAAATAGTCAAGTTTGTATACCTTTGGATTCTTATTTGACGGTTTATTAAAGAAATATTTGACATTAACCGTCAAATATGACAAAGTAACGGTCAAAATTTTTAAATTTTTGTTAATAATATTTGACAGTAACCGTCAAATATTATGAACCTAACAGTCAAATTTTTTAAAATTTGACTGCTTATAACCGTCAAGTATTGTGCTTTAATTTTTTTCATATTTGATTGCTTTTGACCGTCAAGTATGTGAGCATAGACAAATATCTTTAATACTTGACCTTTTCGATACTGTCAAGTATGACAAATATTTTTGCTCATATTTGACTCTTTACGAAACATATTTGATTGCTTTTGACCGTCAAGTATGTGAGCTATTTGACAGTCAAATATTATTACTTTAATAATTGACCGTTTCAACACTGTCAAGTATGACAAAGATGAAAACCTAATTTTTCCATATTTGATTCCTTTTGACCGTCAAGTATGTCAGTATATATTTGACTTTTTTTTTACCGACAAATATTTTGGCTCATATTTGACTCTTCTCATATTTGACTGTTTATTATACTTGTCGGTTTGGATACTGTCATGTATGACAAAACTCATATTTGACTTATTGTGTCAAATATTACCCCAATTTTTAGCCCATATTTGACTGTTTATTAATAGGTAACCGTCAAATATGACATATTCAGCCCATATTTGACTGTTTGTTATTGTCAACTTTTTGAAAATGACCAAATCATTGAATCTGAACCGTCAAGTATGTATATATATATTTTATAAATATTTTTCAAAAAAAATTATAGTCTTTCTACATAATACAAATAGAATTGGTTGATACATTTTAGTTAATAACTACGTACCATGGCTATTATTTGCTTCCTAGCAAGTCTTCAAGGGTGCAGCTCATTATAATATAAAGCATTTCATGGCTTAATATAATTAATAAAGAAATCAAAGTCCTTAATCTTAAAGAATTAACCCCAAAAACCACTTTAAAATAAATGGATGATGTTAAAGTGTAAGAATAAATCAACTAATTACGCTGCAAAAGTTGACTGCTTGCTTTTCTCAATACCATGTTTAATTAAGCAATCAGCATAGGTGGCTTGTATACAAATTTAAAAAGGGATACAAACAACAAATTGAAATTCACATCGCCAATAGGTTATGAACTATCTAATGTATGAATTATAATCACATATCCTAACTTGTTGATAATTTAGTAGGAGTGAAGCTAAGTAAACAAATGGAAATAAGCAAGTGATTAAGGCATATGAATCCAAAAGCTAATTTTGGTAGAGTTAACAACAATATTGGAGCTCTAAAATGTGCCCTCACATGAAGTATACCAAAGAAAATTATAGCAAGACATATGAATCAAACACAATTATACCAACAAACATAGGCAGAACTATTAAGAGTCCAGGCTTTGGAAAAAATGTTTGAAGAACATTTCAATTTTCCTGGCACTCTTCACCCACTCTTGACCATTTAAAAGCTTCTACAATATTAGACTATACCCTTCTATTTCTAGAGGAAACCTGTATAAAAATGGATCTATTGGAAAAATATCTCATTTAATGCAAATATAAAAAAAATATCACAAACTTCAAAATGCAGTATATCATTTATTTTTCTATTTTGCATAACATATAAACTGTCCCAAAATGGAGTTAATCGATAATGCAGTCTGAAATTGTAAAAGGCTTCACTACCTCTAGAAACGTTTAATACAAAGTTCACCTGAGGCAGCATCAACAAATTGTCCATTAATTAAAAGCTGAGTGTACTATACTTTGACTGCTGGAGCAATTGGTTCTTCAATAGCAGTAGCTGTGCTATAACTAAATGCTCCCCTGCTCACCCTAGAATTCTTCCCTGAAAAAAAAATTGTTAGCCATTAAATGTAATTAAAAAACAAAAAAAATGCACCAAGTATTAATTAGTGTGGACCAAAAATAACAAGAGTCATAAATACTTCAGAAACACTTATGTATTTGAGATAATTATGAATAAGACTTTAAAAACAAACTAACAATTAGTAACATGCCTTCGCTCTTTATCTTTCTATTTCTTTCGTCCTTATCTCAAAGTCTCTCTCATCCCGCTCCCGATCTCTTCTATCTTTGTCTTCTCTCCTTCCTCTACAGTATGTGCCGTAACAAGGTTTATACACAACACATGATTCATTTGACCAATCCGATGTGCCCTCTGCAGAGCTTGTTTGTCCACCTGAGGATTCCAATCTTGCTCATAGAATATTACCTACAATAAGGACTAAAATTAGTAACATGTCATTTAAAATAAAGAAGAAAAAAAACTAAGATGTTTCTTAAACTTCCACACATCAGAAGAGTTAATTAGTAGCGTCTCATAAGGCTCACAGTATCAGCAGCCACAAGATTCAAGCCAACTCCCCCAGCTCTTATAGAGATGATAAAAACAAAAGCAACATTTCCATCAGCTTCAGAATTCAATCTGCCAGTAGCCGATGGTGTACTGAAATTTCTTATAGCAGCAAAAGGCTCCTCAGCCCGAATTGATCCATGAAGACACTCATAAGAATATTTTCTTATAGCAGCAAAAGGCTTCTCAGCCCACATACGCATCTGCTTCAATAGTAATATGTTCAAATCGAACCTCAATTTTTTGAAGCTCAATTCCAACTTTGAGACATTAAAATCAAACCAAAATGAACAACCATAACTAAAATCTATCTCTCAACTTCCACATACATATCATACATGCAAACAATGTTTAGCTGCCAAGAAAACTCACAAAGAAGAAATGAACAAACAAACAAACAAACGGATACATGCATACATGCATCATGCATTATATATTAGAACTCATCAAAGTAGAAGATCTCTAAAGCCACTCAGAATAAACATGCTAAATTCAAAGGCCATAAGGTTGCACCAACGACATAAACTAGTGATCGTGTGCTTTTGTCTGTTCTGAAGGAGGAGAGGAAAAAGGTAAGGAATTCATAAGAGGCACCAAGTTCAAGTTGTTACTAAATTTAATATCCTCCAATCCCCTTTCCAGCATCTGATTTTTAGATGGTCATATCAAATCAAAAAAGCATCTTCACTAGTCAACAATGCAGTTGCACATGCATAAAGGAAAGTTTGATAAAAGAAAATCAAACCTCTGAGCAATTAAGGCATTATTGTTGTACATGGAGTTTCGTTCATGAACTCGAGATATCATGTCCAAACTTATGGTAGGGTAATGCGTATAGCAAATGACTTAGCAACCAAACAACCGAGCAAGTGGATAGGTAAAAGCATACCCGCTAGTATCATTTGAACGGTAGCTTTGCTTTTTATGTTAAGCGAAGCCACAGCCCAATAATTTTCAAAATGTTTTCCAGCATAATATATAGTATACTCATTTAGGTGGATTCCTTCTTTGCCCTGAATGATGGATTTCATATTCTGAATTGTATCACTAGTCTGCACTTCAAGCTCAAAATTTTTCTTGTTTGATGGCACTTTAAAATACAAATTCATTTGAGAAGAATCCTGGTGAACAAGATTAATAGTGGAGTTCTCAGGAATGCCATGATCTATAACTGTAAGGCCATTTTCTGCAAGGCAATCACCCGCAAAGAATAGCTCTTGCAGTTCTTCTAGAATACCTTCCTTCTCACGTATCATCAACTTGAGATTCTTAATCATCTCAGATCTTTTCACCTTCATTGATATTGTTTTCATGAGCCTAAAGAAATAAGTTTATCTGTGACAAAGAATATGGAGGACACAAAAGAATGAAACAGATGAACAAATTAAGCAGGATAAATAGGAAAAGAAGTGCATTTATATATTCGGGATGAAATGATCAATGACCATGTTTACCTAATAAATCAAATTGCATAAAAACAACCTCCTACTTTTTGGCATAGAAAATAGTTAATTGCAGGTAGAAAAAGGGATGTACCATCTAAAGCAAAGCCTGGAAAACTCAGTTGAGCAGCAGTTTACCTAAATCTCATTGTGCACAGATTGGGATTAAGATAACCACATTTTCAGGTTCTAATTTCCATTTCAACTTCCAATTAATTAGAGTTACACTAATGCACATCCCAGCCTATATGCTTAAAATACAATCAGACTTTTACCCCTCATTTTAAATGTTTACTCAACATAAAAATAAAAAGTCATTTGACCAACAACAAAACTTGGAAGGTTAAAATAATAAGCTACTTTTCCCAACTAACATCCTCATCAAACTTGACAATAGATTTACCTTATCATTTCATTTTCCCAAAACATCATCATTCAAAAAATTGATATATTTTCAATGGCTTCGGTTAATTTAACTTAAAGCTCTGCTCTCTTCGGTTAGGTATATTAATTCAACAAAAGAGAAACTAAAGCAAAAATACCAACTTTGTTGACCAAACGACTGTATTTTCATTTCCTTTCATGAATAAACGAACTAGCAAGCACAAAACCTTGCAATCTACATTTAAAATCATCTTAAAAAATAAATTTCCCAATTAAAATTATAAAATGCACACCACATTCAATTTTTATTTTCTATTGTAGGATTTTTTTATTTTAATTCAACAGCCAAACAATATCCAGAGCTTTTATTCACTAGAATACTAACACGCGTACAAACACACAATATGAAGTACAAGGATGAAAGTATAAACCTCTTACTCTGGAGATTCCAACTGGGGCAGTGGTGGCTTCTGAGCTTTCGATGATTCCATTCACATCGACAATCAGCCAAAACCCTAAACCAAAATCCAAACTTTTTTCTAACCTCTTGAAAACCAGAAGACTGAACGTCAGAGTAGAAGAGAATGAGACGGCTAGAGAGAATATTAAATAACTAACTACGGTAAAACCTTAATAAATATCCTGTACTGGAGATTCTATGCAAAATAACTCAACGGTAAATGTTTGGGAGCGCTTCAGTGAGAGTTAGAACACTGCATAATCAAATTTTCACTAGTTCGACCTTCTGCAAACTCTTTATACACCCACATATACTCACATGGAGGACCCTAGATCCTCCAAATATAGATGTACAATCATTCCCTGAAACCCTTAATCCCTCAATCAAATTAACCCCAAACCCACAAGCAAAGTCTAGGAAAAATATAGCAAATCAAGCCAAATTTTCTCACTGTTAATTTCACCAACAAGAAAAATATTTACACATAAAGGTAATCATCTAAGCACTTATATCACATATTACACTAAAATTAAATAAACAACAAAATTAGAATCTAAACCTAAGCCAAAGAAAGAAACCACTACTAAAATTAATCCACATTACGAATCAATTGGATTGCATTATCAAAAGCATAAAAGAAAAAAAATCCAATGGCCAAAAAGCTAATACTTTCCGAACTAAATGCTTGTCCGATTTAGATTTTGGATCTTACCCAAAAAAGAAAAAAACAACTCAAAAACAAGATATGTACCGAAATAGAAACAAACACTTCACTTACTCAAAACCCAGATTGGATTCCACCAAAACCAAACCCAAATGTAAAACCATCCAAAACCCACTTGTATTTACACATACAAATACATAATCAAATGCAGAATCATCCGAAACCCATTTCCAAAAATACATAGATGAGCCAAATAGAGAGAGACAAAAGGAGTTGAAAGAAACATAAAATATTTAAAAAACTTACAATGTAATAACAAAATATGAACTTGAGAGAGAAGTGAGGGAGATTGCACTATGCACTCCTCTCGTGGACTCTATTCAACGATTAGGCCAACCTTCGTGACCTAAACCAAATAAAAATTGAAACTTTAAGTGATATCAGTGAAGTATGAAACAAATTCGTGAGAAATCAAACTTACCTAGTGATATCAGTGACCAAGTAACCTGCATGCACAAAGGATTGATGAGGGTGGGTGTCATTGAGTAGGGACGCAAGTGAGGTAAAAACTGAGAGGCTCGATCAGTGAAATGACAGAGTGGCTGAGTGAATCAATCGGAAAAGTGAAAGAGTGAAAGAGAGGGAAAGAGTTTCCAAGGCAAAATTGAAGGAGGGAAGTCGAAATTGAAGAGGGAAAGGGAAAATGTGTTATAAATGGTTCTCTCAATACATTTATATATAGTGGCAAAGATGTAAATTAGATAAATGTTAATAGTGTCAAATATTCTAAAAAATCGGGTTGACTTTTTTTTTGTGCATCCTATGTGATAGTTTTTTTTTTTTTTTAAGTCAAGTAAATAAAATCTGATGTGTCAAATAACTTAAAAACTCTTGTAGTGGAACATTATAGTTTCCCCTCAAGAAAGGTGAGGATCTAGGAAAACATCACCGCAACAAGCAAAACATATTCAAAATTTATATATATATGTGTATATGTATATATATAAAGGAAAGAAGAGCACAGTATTGACCGCTATATATTTTTTGTTTGACTCAGTCGCGATAATAAAGGAAAGAAGACTTTGTATTTCATGTTTCCCTGGGGAAGATCAACTAATGTTGTCATTATTAACTTATATGCAGTTGTTATCCCTTGACAGTTTTTAGCTTTTTGTGGATTTCTAATGCATTGATGTACTTTACTCTTTAATTTTCTCATTATAATTTTTCAGCTTCTTACCCAGAAAATGAAAACAATAGACAATCATTACTAAAATAGTTATGAAATGTGGTAGTAATAAGACAACTTATCTGATTTTCAACACTGTTAGGATCAATCTAAATATTTAGGAATTCTATATCCTAAAAGTATAGAAGCTCCACTGAATGACATCCAACTCATGCTATATACAATAATCATGTGATGTTATCAGTTCCTAATAATAGTAGTAGGAAATAAGTCGAACTTACAGCTGCAACTTCATACATTCCTTGTTCAGATCCTCCATGTTTGACATTTGGAATAACAAGATTCTTCTGCTTAGCCTTCCTAAGAAGTTGAGAAAGCACCTGAAAACAAGAGATGGAAATCATAGACTTTAAACTGTCAAATCATGTGGCAAAGCTAAATGGAATTAAAATTTTAAAACTCATCATAGAAACCTTGATGCTTTGTCCTCTGGAAAGAAGAAAAGAAATAGGAACACCTGTGACACGAGCCATCTCGACATAGTTGAAAATAAACATCAGTTTGTCCAAGAGTCTCTGTGGGAGATAAGCATCCTGCACTCAAAAGAAAGAAAATCTGACTATTAAAGTAATACATACTGTCTTTGTCCAAAAGAAAATGTACTTTTACTTGCATAACCAATGTTGATTTCATGGTCACACAAAGAATTTTTTACAGGAAAAAGTGTTGACTGGGTGACAGAAAATTCTTAATCTAAAAGGATCCCCTTATCAAATAATATCATGAATGGTGACAGAGTTTTCTTTAACAGTTCAAAGAAACTTCAACAGCCTTTATAAGTTCTAAAAAAAATATGGCGCAAGAACTTCAAAAATATTTTACAAAGGAAAATATTTGTGAAAAAAGTCCACATTATATTCCAAAAAACTAAGAGTCATTTTGGTGGGTGTACAACTCTCATACCCAAGCATATCTTTCTGCTGAATCATTTTAGATTTAACTTCTTTTAGATTTAATCAAGTGGGATGAAATATATATCAATTATTTATTATATTAATTCTTAATCATCAATTCAATTTCATGCTATGCATTTAGAGATGGACAGTGTGTTTTATATCAACATTGATTTGGAGATGGGGCCTTAAGGATAGAAATTCCAAATCTAGGCATAAAGACATGCTATATATGTGCATCTGATTGTGAATTTTTTAAGTTAAACATATATCATTAAGAATTATCAAAAGTGTTGATCGTTATTAAAGCTTAAATACTTTCAGTTATCATTATTGGAAATTGTTTGTATCTGTTACTCTTGGAAGTACCTCAGACTTGTTCTCAGCTTCACCTCCTATGTCCTGTTTTCCTGCGTCTTCATCTCTATCCACTGTTTGGGCTGCCTCACACCCCTGAGAAAGGAAAAAATTATGATACTTTGAATTAACAGCATAAAGAATGTGGATTAATGTTTTCAGAACAATCAGAGAAGATGAAGTTAATAAGCTGTGTGACTCATACAGTGCCATAAGTCCGAGTTACCTTTGGTTTGTACACCTTTGCTGTCGAATCATCTTCTTTGGAGATTTGTTCAAGCGCAACATCAAGCTCTCTAGACTCTTTAACTATGTTCTCTTTTAGAGTTTGTCTTTCAGCATCTTTATCTCTACTGGATGTTTCAAGTGGTACACATGCCTAGAGAAGAAGCATAGAATCTACTAGTTTAATATGATATTTAAAAATATGTTCACGCTATCCAACGCAATAACACAAGAGTGTTTTAAAACCATAATTTTGCTTGACTCTCTTCCTCTTTTTTATCTTGTTCAGAGCTGTAGAGTACCTTTTCTTCTATAGGTTCTGGTAAGACATTTAGAACTGCATTCTTCCTGTGTTTCATGTTTTCCAGTTTCCTTATCCTTTCCAGCATCACGGCAATCTCCATACAACTACATGACAGATGAGAGTTAAAAACTCATGAAGAGTGTCAAAGAAGGAATGAAAATAAGTTTTTATCGGAGTCAAGTGAGATTTATGTTCTAAAACAAACCTCTTTAGATACTTCCCTCTTTTCTTTAACCTCCGTATGCTCCATTTCCAACTTCTTTTCCACTGTTATACTGTCTGTGCTTTTTCTTGTATCAGATTATATTAATAAACAAATCATAGGTCAGAACAACTGACCACCATACTAATAACATTAAGTAATTTATTTTCCTAGCATGTGTCTAGGAGTTTACGAAAGAGTCCTAAAGATCATCAACATAACAGTAAACTAGTGAAAACAAATAAACATTACACAGAGAAATTTCAAAGGCTGCAGAGCACACCTATACATTTTTTCTAACATTTGAATCTTCAGAAGTCCTAGAAGCTAAAAGTTGCTGCAATTTCCTCTCTCATCTCTTCAGGAGGTTAGTTATCTCTTGTGTTAAAGCCTCAAACACACGTTTATCTTCTTTACTATCTCCAAAGGAAGGCATTAAAGCCTTTGCATGAGCCCTGGCTAGCTCAGCCATTTTCACCTGTGCACGTTGCATATTTGTAGCTATTTCTTCAAATACATCTACCCAAGTAGGTGGTAGACCCACTATAAGTGCACCCTTACTGCAGCAAGAAAACTATTTTTTTTCACTTAGTTTCAGAGTGGAATGAAAAAGAAAAGTGAACAAGGTTGCCTAGAGTTAAAAACAGGGAATATTCTCAAAATTGGATGATCAAATAAATTTTATTTTAATCTAAATTTCACTTAGTTTACAAATATCATTTAAATTTATTGAAATTTCTGTTAATGCTTAATAGTACGAGTATATAAAAAACTAAGTGAAAGAAAATGCTAGTATGTTCACCATTGACACCCTATCTTCAATATGATTCTCAATGCTAGATCTAGGTTCAAACATAGTTCTTAATATTTAGCAACTCTATTCTGATGCTATACTTCCATAACTCTTCTATAGAAAAGAACGTAAGCAGCTGAAGTCTTTATCTTGTCCTGGCTGATAGGAAAAATGTGGCTATCATCAAAGTCATACCATTGATCACCCCCGTGCTGCATGAGGAAAATAATTACAAAAAATCCATCAAAGTGAGTAGCGCAATTCTGCACATGATAATTAGCAAATCATGAAAGGGAAAACCCCTCATAATACATATCAAGTAAATCAATTATATGTGTGTGTGTGTGTTTTTGTGTATCTGAGTGATGCGTGATGCGTGCTTGTGCATTTCAATGGTGTGTATGCATGTGCATGTGTATGTATTACACATGAATGAAGTCACGGCCAGAGGCTTTACTAGTGCCACTGCTAGCTATTATGGAAGTACATATCTAATTCTTCAAATGTCGTCCCGACTCACAGGAAGCTCTTGTAATATGGAAGGAGTACTAAAATCTCTAACTGATGAGGGTAAGAGATAATTAAGTATAACTAGAAGTGAAAATGCTGAACAAATCTTTCATAATGACTATCATATCAAGTAAAAGATTGCAGAGTTCTAGTCCTTTAAAGGTGAGCTGATCATTAAGGAACAATTTGTACCAACGGCTTCAACATTTAATCTATAGTGAAAAATTCCAAAGGGCCACTAAAGTCATGGAGTCATGCAAGTTACCTAGCATCAAATTATGAAAAACTATTGTCTATTCATCAAGATTTAACTTTAGCGGGCACTATCTTATATGACTGATTGCAATGTGACAGTGGAAAATTGAAACCTATCTATCAGCCCAAAACTTCATCACATGATCCATGGACTCATCAATGCATAACACCACTTGTATCAGAACCAGTAAGACATTTAACATTTTCTCAACTAATTTAACATTGACAAATATGGACAATATATCTAAAAAGTAATGAAGTTATCAGCAAGTTTGACATTTAAAAGAATAGAGAATATGTGCCCTAAATGAGAGAAGTATAGCAAAAAATACACCACTTACATGAACAAAGGCAGTGTAATGACCACCTCCTATGGTTCCATAGTGATTACTAACAGCATAATGCACGTAACGATTAGAAAACTTGCCATTATTGTGTGCAGTATATGCTGACAAATCAAGATCATCAACAGGGAAGTCAACAAATGTCTCTAGCTTGTTTTTCAAGAACCGGCTGTACGAGAACCTCTTTAAATGAATAACCAGAATCTCTGGTAGTCTCCAAAGATCCAATTTTTTACTAGCTTGGCGGTGTTCCTTACAGCCAGGACAATACCTAAAAATGACATAAGAGTCAAGACATTAAGATCATAAAAGAGGCCAAACTTCTGAAAAGGAAAGATAGAGAAGCTGGATGGCATACAAAACTATAAGGTACACCATAAAGCAGAAAATCACAAGTCATACTACAAAAATTATCAATTCATTTGCATGGTTGTCCCATACACTTTAAATAAGCAAATACAATTAACAGTGAGGGCTGATAATAATAGTTTAAGCATACAGTAAGCATTAACCAGTAGCAATGTATCTTATTTAAGGATGTTGAAATAGATTCATGGGCAAAACTTGAAATTCAAATTAAATATATGAATTTAACACTTCCAACAAATGCTGACAGCAATTAATCAATAGTCTTGTTCTATCAAATGCAAATGGAAGTTGCAAAATACGAGCCAAAGCATTTAAATCTTAGGAAACCAGAAAATTAGTCCACTTAATAATTAAAAGCTAGGAAACTACAAGAATCCGGAAAAAAGCTAGAAGAAAAGAATTGTAGAGAAAGATAAACAATTAAAATGTAGCCCTTAATGGTGTAGAAACATAAATTTCATTCATATAGAAAAGGAAGCTCTTCACAAAGACAACTAAGATTTTATTTACTCGATCTTTCAATTCTCATATGTGAGATCATCAGCACCGAAATCAGTAAACAAATAAATAAGCAACATATTTAGATATTTGAAGAGATAATAGCTTAATGCCTAGTTCTGTATTAAAGTGCTTTAGAGAAGGTTTCAGCGCAGAATTATCACTAATGATCAAACTGTCTTATCTCCTACATGTTTCATGTGAAACTTAGTAGCTAATGACACTGTCAAAATGATTTAACTTGAGGCAGTTTACATCTCTCTAGTATTTGTTTTGAACTTGCTTATTATTATGTTTGTTGAATGCAAGAATAAACAGAACTGAGAGAAACGATAAAATACTCACATCATTATCATCATCAAGATTATGTAACTTCGAGTCTAATGGACTAAATCGATGCATCAAGTCTCTTGACACATCAATATCATCTTTGAAACCACTAGTTGCAAAATTACATTCAAGATGAATTTCCTTTGTGCATCCAACAGCATATTCATTCGGAATGGCTAGTTTGGGACTCATAAATTTGTACGTACATGCGCTTTCTTCAACATTAATATGATTGCCAGAATGGTTGGCACATTTGGAATCTGCTGCTGGGATATCCTATCAGTCTCAAAGCAACAATCCTTTGCTACATCTTGTGCTTCCAGATTACTGGTTTTTGAATCTTTCAATTTATCAATTGCAAGCTGCAAACTCCTACAAAGAAGCAGCTTTCTTTAAGCAGTAATAACCACCTTTGCCATAGATAAAGTCCATGAATTCAAAAGCAAGACAATTTATATGTCACAGATGTCTAGTTAAATTATCAAAATATATAATCTTATTTTCGCTCTCATTTTCAAATTCCACTTTCTTCATCTCAAACATATACAGTGCAGCAAGCCTAAATAGAAACAGGGATTCCATAAGCCACATTTACCTGGCCTCTTCAACATTGTCAAATCTTATCATGTGACTATAATGCATATTCTCTAGTGCAGAAATCTGAATAGCTGAAAGACTAGCTTCAACAGCAATCCTGCAGTAAAAAATTGAAGAATCAGTATTAACATAAATTGATAAAAATATAAGCTAACAAGGAGGCAGTTGCATGCAAACCCAAGAAAGAATGAGATCTTGCTTCAAATAATTCCTAATGGCTCAATGAAGCCATTGTATCACCTGTTGGCAAACCACCAGTAGAATTAGCATAGGCAGGCCAATTTCCACACAATTTCCTAGCTGTTATAGAGCATGCAATGTAAAATAATAATCTTCATTAGCAATAAACTTTTAGAGCCACCAGATCTAAGAAGGCTACAGTGAGGGAATTACCACGGAACATGGCTATGCAGTCAAATACCGACCATGGCAAGGATCAGCAGCACACATCATGTCTTTGGCATCCCACATCTGTTGTGTTAGCTCTGGGACAGTGAGAGCCCTGTACTGCTGGGACCCACGAGATGTGAGTGGTGCAAACCCAACCATGAAGAATGCAGCCGAGGAAAAGGAATGAGATTGACTGCAAGCTTGCGAAGATCTGAGTTGAGTTGACCAGGGAAGCGAAGACAGCAGGTCACCCCACTCATGTTTGTAGAAATAAGGTGATTCAAGTCTCCAACTGAAATTAAATGGGATCAATTGTTAGCAATAAGGAAACTCACAAACCAAATAATAAAATTGGTATCTCAATAGAACCATTTTATCATCCTCAAATCAACTAAAACAGCAAATACAAATTAAACATTGAAACATGTAAACCAAACAAAATTTAGGATTCAAAATTGCAAAATCCCTCTAATTCTAAATAAAAATTAGTTAATCAACTAAAAATAGAAGCATCAGACCAAATAAAAAACGAACAGAGGATATTTCTTATCACACAAGTATTGAAACATGTAACCAACCAAAATTTAGTCATCAAAACTGCAAAATCATTCCAATTCTAAGTAATGATTAATTAATCAACTAAAAATATTGAAACATGTAAACCAACCAAAATTTAGGATTCAAAACTGCAAAATCCCTCCAATTCTAGATAATAATTAGTAAATCAACTAAAAATAAAAGTACGAGTCCAAATAAAAATTGACCAAAAGATATTAGCCACAACAACAATTGATGTGAATCAAATAGCATTTTATGGTAACACTAGTGAAGCTTTCAAATGACATCTTCTGACCCAACATAAGCACATTGCAAAACGGATACAGAGAGATCTATTTACTCCTTCACATAAAGTTACAGAAACCACGTAAAACATTATAAGATATCAGCTGTAACTCCAAGAAAATGCATAATTTTCTAAACCATTCCAAGTGAGTAAAAAGAAAATAAAAGTGAGGATCACTCAAAACCAAAACCAGATTAAAAAACAATATGCTACTTGATCATGCAAAGTCCACGTTATCAGACTTCTAAACATTAAATTAAAACCCTGCATCAGTTGCAAAAATATCATAGTTTCCCACAATTAATAGTTATCAAAAGTCACAAGAAACTACTATTTCAAATGTTCCATAGATACTTACAGCTAGGAGTGGTGAGTTTTAGGGTTCTGAAGCAGATATCGTAGAGAGCCTCATTGTCCAAAACCATACATTCATCTGCATTCTCAACCAGCTGGTGAACAGAGAGTGTTGCATTGTATGGCTCAACAACAGTGTCAAACACCTTTGGAGATGGAAATACAGAGAATGTAAGCATCATTCTATCTGGATACTCCTCTCTGATCTTGGAAATCAGCAGTGTTCCCATTCCAAACCCGCTACCACCTCCCAAAGAGTGACATACTTGGAACCCTGAAACAGTAGAGAAATTGTCAAAAACACTTGGTAATCACAAACAAATATAAATAAACTAAACTACAAAATCAGCTCGCTGACTAATTAACATTCTCAACTCAATCTAAATCACTACAACAGCTCAACTTACTGAAATCCTCGATTTAATCATGTTAATTTTGACATATTTAATTCTAGATTTCTTTGTTTTAGTTCAATCTCAAAAGCACAAAACAAACATCCACTAAACCCAATCTAAGTGGAGCCTCAGTTGCGTAGATCTGAGACTACTTCTCCAAACGCCACTGAATAGGCTCAAATCAAGACCACACAACTTCAAGCAACATTTCAAGCGAAATAATTACAAAACTAACTGGACAAAAAAAATTAAGAAATGGTACAATGAAAAAATTACGCTATCAACAACAAACAAACAGGAAAGAAATCGCAGAAAATAAAGGCAAAGAAAACATTTCCAGATCTAATTCTCATAAACAAAGAAATAAACAAATAAAGTACAAAGAGTAGTTTACCTTGCAAGCAGTCACAGTTCTCAGGCTCTTTCCGCACAACATCGAGAACAGAGTCGATCAACTCGGCACCTTCCAAACACGACAATCAAAGTCACACAGAAAAAGGAAAAAAATGTATTAGTTAAAGGCACAAACCCCGCCATCAGAATCGTGTCGGATCCGAACCAACTCATTTCTCCGGTGAAAGCCGACGACCATACCACCATTTGCTTCCATGTTGTGGAATCGTGAAAATACGTTGTTGTTTAGAGTGATCAATACGTCATCTTTGCTTGCCGTCTCACCGCCAGTACCTCGTCCGACAAATGAAAGTCCGGGCCTCCATCACCACTCCCTCCGTTGTTATGCGACATACCGGATTCTCTCCATCACTCGAATTAAAATTCAAAAAATAAAAAGTAACAAAATAGCTGATTTTATTGAGTTGTATTTGTGTATTGAGAACGATGAATGCAGAGTGATGAGTGATGGGAGGGAAAAGTGTCAACCAATGAAAACTAAGAAGAGTGAAAGAGGAAAAGAAAGCGGCTAGGGAAAAATTAGAAGAGGGAAGCTAAAAAAGATGGAGGGAAATGATGAATATATATAAAGTGGCATTTACGTAAATAAAACAAATGTTAAGAGTGCCAAATAAATAAAAAACGCGGGTTGACTTTTTAAAACATTATCATTTTTGACTCTTTTTTTAAAAACCCTCGAATATGTTAAAATTAATGTGTCAAATATTAGAAAATTTCTTGTAGTGCCCTAGTATATTGTACTATCTTTTTTCTTTTTATGTAAATAGTAATTTTTTAAAAAAAAAAAGTTAAAGCTTCCAATTCATCATCTTTAGTAAGCCCCATAGATGTAAGTTCATCAACAATATCACTTTTACCTTCTTTATCATTGAAAATATGCTTAGCTAGCATAGTTATGCGTTCAACTAGGTTAGTACAGACTTGTTCAAACTTTACTGCTATTTCCTTCATACCACTAACAAGTTATCTCTTGACCTTACTCTTCTCTTACTTGAAGATTGTGATGTAGATTTCATACTAGGTTGAGAATTACTACGTGGTTGGCTAACTGACATTGGAGAGAAATCATCACAAACTTTAACATTATCTTCATTGTTATTTTCATTATTCATTCTATCAGCCATCTCACCTGGAGTTTCTCCTCCCAATCTAGTTGCACGATCAGTTCCAAAGATGTTGACCAGCCTCTCATATATTAGGAATGGCTTGTTACACCATTTTATTGCTTCTTTGCGTGACTTTAATAACGATCCAAGTTAAGGTTGGTCACATTAAGATAAGAGACATAACTAACCTATACATATCCCTTCCAAACAGAATCATAATCAACCTCCGTACATTTTTTTTCCTTCATTCCATCCAAGGCCACTTATGTTTAACGATAAAAAATGAAACCATATTACTTCTTTCATTTTCTTATGAATCAATATGTGGGGAAGCCTTTATATCACAATTTGACAATATCTTTGACATTTCTTTTTCAATTAATAAGATAGTGCCAGGTTTAAACGTACTATTATTTGTATGACCTCCTTCAACAACTATCAAATCCAATATATTAAGTAGTGCTTCTTCTTCAGCCTTAAGTCTAAAATTGCCTTGTTCCTCTTTTATTATTTTTTGTCCCAATGTTTATGACTAGAATCTCCAAGATCCATTCCTAAAAATAACATTTCATTGTTAGGGTTTACAAGTAATATATGGAAATTATTAGAATAAAAAGTTATCTAGGCACGTGTAAAGAAAGTAAACAATGTATAAAGAAAGTAAACAATTTCTTTATTGGATCCCATACTCAATTCTGATCAAATCAGCATAGCAAAAGCAACACCGCAGCTTGGATCTAGCAATCACAGGCTTAAAAGTTATCTTATGCTTTCTCACCAATTTTGTTTTCGAGGTTTGACTGAAGGATACTCGAATTTGATATGTGGGAATCAACCTTTATGAACTAAAATATGAAATTAAGAAACAAAAAGGTTAAAAGGCCTTGAGAAGGAAGCTCAAACATCACCAAAGAGAGGCCTAAACCAAGTTTGTGTAAAGCTCAAGGAGGGGAGTCTTGGTTTATGCAATTTTAGGGGTAGGGGGTACTATTCACATTTTTTGTCCTTTAGAGCATTCTCTGTTTTCGTGAAACCCTATATGATGTTTATATATTTTGTTAAGTCCTTGTCCGATTGGGTTTTTGAAATCCTAGTTCCATAGGCTTTCTAATCTAATTAATTCCTTATCGAAATTGGAAACCTTGTAAGGGTCTAATATATAAGGTCTTTTATAATTAAACTATTTAATTAGCCCAATTTCATTTAATTAATCACTATTAATTAAATAAAAGGCCTAATTGGATTACTATTTATTTAATTAATACTTGGACTTTGTTCTCTAATAAACCTAATAAATTAAATAATTAATTTCTTTTAGTCTAATTGCAATTCATGTATCATTTTAATCAGCTACCAAGGGAACCTTGATAGATATATTTAATTATAAGTTCCAATAAGTTTGACCCAATAACCTGTTAGTTCATAATTGTAATGGGCTCCACTTATTAACTTTGCTCCATTCTACTATAGGTCAAGAGTTACACTTTTGAATTAAATATTCTTTTCGAAAAACTTAGTAATTTAACCATATTAAATTATTTCTTTAAGGTTTATCCATTGAGCAATATGTTTACATAACTACCATTCATAGAATACTAATAATTGGAGTTACATATAATTTACCATTTCACCCCTCAAATTAAATCTTAAGCCCTTGATAACAGTTTATACTATTTAAGTAATTTAAGATTTATTCAAATAAATCTTAGTTTAATGAATAATCTTTTATTAAATACTTGGTCAAGATTCTATCACTTAAAATCATGTAAAACCACCAAGATGGTATCCTACAATCTTTTCGGATTTATGAATTCTATATCTATGGTATAGTATTTACTAGCACATAGATTTTATAATCCTAACTAGCTAAGATATTGACCTTTCATTTTACATATCACTTTTCATTCTAGTCAGGACCATAGCCTGCATAATAGAGGTACACTATCCACTCAGGATTAAGGTAGGAATGCCTTTACTACTCGGTTGTGGTAATTTATGTTCAGTCACTGTAATTCCACCAAATGTTATAATTCTATATGGTCCGTGTTCACATTATTCATAATGCACAAGTGTCTTTGTCCTGAAGTCTCCACTTTAAATGGTTAGAGACTGACCATTTTTCCATTGAAGACAAACCACATAACAAACTTGTCCAAGCAAAGTGTTCAACTTTTGTTTATAGGTCGTAAACCAATTTTGAGCTATGATAAAGTTCTCTATCTCATATATTTCTCATATGTATAGAACCTTATTAGTATACAAGCTCTAGAATCTTTAGTCATTGATACAATCATATTTGAGCACAAATAAATAATAACTTTATTTGCTAATATAATTTTTACAAATTACAAAAAAAAATATACATACTCTTAGGACATATATCTAACATTCATAACAACAGAAACGACAATAAAATTGAATTTATATAAGTAAAAACAAATAAAGCAATTAAAATCCATAATGTAACATGCAATAAACTAAATAAAACATAGAGTAATTGTCTTAATGACTTAAAATCTTAACATGGAACTATCTAATCTTAAATTCTAACTTTGGCATGTTTTTCTTTTCCATTCATTGAACATTCTCCTATTAATTGACTCCTTCAAGATGCCCATTGATCAGAAGGTTCATTTTCGCTTATTCCATCACCATTTTGTGTGTCAATAGGAGGAATCTCAATTTCTTCATGCTCTAACGGATCTATCGACATCTCTCTCCTAATTAGATTGGCTAATAGGCAACATGCAGTAATTATATAACATTGTGTTTTTATTATATAAAAAGATGGACTTCGTAGAATAGCCCATCGCATCTTAAGCCAACTGAAACATCGCACTATTATGTTCCTTGCTGATGAATGTTTCCTATTAAAAAGTTTCTCCTTGTTTCGATGTGCACAACCATCTCTCTATTATGATCGGTGATACCTTGTTCTTTTAGATAGAGCAAAGAATCCCTTAGCCTTTGTATATCCGTCGTTAACAAGGTAATAATAACCTAATAAATAGAAAATTAATAAAGAAATTAGGGGACATTTATTATGATAATTAGCTAGTCATGAATATATTGATTCTCTAATTTGTTATGAAATCTTACCGGTGGGTACTTTCAATCCAGTCGACTTACTTAATATATCATGAAGTACTCTAGAGTCCAATGCTGAACCCTCCCATCCAGACATGACAAAAATAAATTTCATATCCCGTGAACAATTTTTAAACATTCATAGCAATTTCCCCTTTCCTTGTATGATATCTTGGACTATTTTTCTCAAGCACATGAATCTCAATACAAGTTCCATCTAATACCCCAAGTAATTATATAATTTGAGAAATTAATTATATATGTTATACTAAAGAGAATTAATATTAACAATTGTAACTTTTATACATGAACACACATACTTGGAACCATTTCCATCTCCCATCAGTGCAATTTTCAGGCGCAAGTTCTGGCATCCGTAATAAGCAATTCTCTACTTGGAACATTGCATGTAGCACTAAGTTGAAGAACTTATAATAGTCTCCTATAATCTTATAAACCAATTATCAATTGTGCGATTTTTTGCATGATAAGCAAGACTATGGAACTATTATATTTGTCTTTAATCTTTCAGTGGTTCGAAGTAACTCATATAATAAACCAAATGTGTGTTTATCCATTCTTAGTTGACTAATACTTTCATTTTCACTGCCTATTATGTTATCAATATAAACTAATCGAGTTTCATGGTTAACAAATGTGCAATTACGAAGCATTTTTCTTTCATGATGTCTTTGGATCATCTCCATTATAGATAACATTGTCATCATAGATATGGACATCAATTTCAAGTGCCATATTGTTAACAACATATGTAAAATTGAGTCTTTATTTGATCTATATCTAAGAAATAAGACAAAATAATGATAAATATAACTAAAAAAGTTGGCAAATATATTCTAAGTATGAATATAATGAAGCCAAAAAGTCACCAAAGTTCAAAAGTATCATAAAGTATACAAGAAAGCTAAGAAAACCATAGGACATGTTGCAGACTATAAAAGGGTGAGAATTTGGATTCATGGGTCGTGTTCATGTCATATCTAGCTGTAACACGACACAAAAAGGCACAATTCGAACACGACCCATTTATTATTTATGTCAAAAAAATCCAACTCGAATAGGACACGATTATTAAATGAGTTACATGGCTCGACATGATAACATGAATAATAAATAGGTCATTTCAGTGTTAGACATGAATATGACCCATTTAACACGATTACGACGCATTTAAATAATTAACGTGATTATGACACGTTTAAGTAATTAACACAAATATGACACGTTTAAATAGTTTGACACGACCACAACATGTTTACAAACACGATTATGACACGATTATACGTTACAAATTTATACAGTATAGTGTTTTATTCGTGTTAAATGTGCCACTAAACTGGTTCGTGTTACTAAACGGGTTCGCATCAATAAATGGGTTCGTGTCACTAAATAAGTTCATGTCACCTGTGGGTTCAGACCCTCAACCCAAACACGACATGATTATTAAACAGGTTAAAAATTTCAACTCGAACATGATTAAGACAAATTCAAACCCGCTAATTTTCGTGTCGTGTAGTGTCATTTCGGGTTCGTGGGTCGTGAAAAAAATTCCCACCAGTAAGACTATATAACAATAGATAAATTATTTCTTTTTCACAATTTAATTCATAGTATTGTTTGCTGATTTAATCTTTTTAAAAACTTTTAATTTGAAATCTAATACCAATATGTAGGAATTTATTATATGAATATAGAGTTAATTTTTAGCATTCTTAAAATAAAGTAGTTTGATAAATATATATTAAAATTTATACATTGAAAATGGTTTTACTTAATCAAGTCCAATAAAATTTTAGTTATTAACAATTGTGTGATTATATGAACAAAAAAGAAAAAGGTGATTACCTAATTATTTTATATCCCTTATTCAGATTTACATTTTTAAGTGAGTAGGCCACAAGGGAAATCAACTTTCAAGATAAAGTTAAGATAAGAACAATATGTAAATAAGCTTATTCCTAGCGGCCAACGCAAATAATTATCCAACTAAACAACAATTTACCATTATATCCATTACTAGATTGATTGTAAGCTATGTTACATATACAGTATTTTGAGCTTCTTAAGAAAAATTAGCCTATTCATTACAACTTCTAGAAAAAGACTCTTGTATATACTTAAAATGAGTTTGTTGACCCAACTACGCAATGACACTTGAAATAACAAGACATATAATATTATCAGGGGTCACAAAGCCAACATTTCAATTGCCTTTCAATTTTCTACAAATTATTAATAAAGATACAAATCAATAATAAAATCTTAAATATTTAATAAATCTAGGGCAAAAAAGTCATGTAAGTGCACTAGAATATTAATAATAATGACATTATTGTCTTATTATTTGCTTAGCATAAGATGGTGTTGAAGAAACTCAAAATCAAAAGGCAGCATCTAGTGTTGTAGAATTGGAAATCAACTATTGAAGTAATATTTTAATTTGAAGCAGAAAAAAGAAGCCTTCGTTGATTGCTTTAAAAGGAAAAATACTAATCCATTGGCAGAGAAAATAACTCTTGTGACTTTTGACAGAACCTATAACCCATCTTTTTACATATATGTAACAACCATATATACAATTTCTAAGAAAATACCGATGGTTGAATTGAGAATGCCAACTTGCTGGCGCAAAAGAAACTCTTTCTGCGATTTTGACAACTGTCCCTCAACCTTTTGTGTAATCTTCACCACTACATGTATTGAATGTAAAAATTTAACATTAAAGTGACTCCTGTTATGTGCAATTGGCAAGTGTACAGAACCGTAAACAAGTAATATAATAATAAGTATGAGTATCGTTCCTATGAGAATTGTACTACTAACCACTAAACTTAATCTAACCCTAATTTTATTTGAATAATGATAAAAGAATGACAAGTTATAACTAAAAGAACTAAAATAATAACTAAACTAAAACTAAGTAAAGGAAGTAATGACAGTAAAGTAAATTATGAAAATCTCAAATTATTAAAGCTCTAGGGTTTCATATTTCACCAAGATTGATCAATTTAAATTCCCTAATCCAATCAATCAATGTTTATTCCTATTTTGCCAATAGATTTCGCTCAATTAATTATTTGTCTTTCTCAAGCATCAATAACCTATTCTAATAAGCCAGGTTTATATCTTTGTCAAACCTATAAACTTATTAAAATGCATTAAACATAAGAAAATTATCAATAGCTATATAAATTACATATATATCTCTATCCTACGATAAATTCATGGTATATCATTCATTGGCAGAAACAATTACCACTTCTTAGTCTCAAATTGAATTCCAAAATCATGTAAAAGTTGACCAGATAATCACAAGCATTAAGCATAAAATGAAATACTCAACAAAATATGGAATAAAACATTAAAAGAATCCAAACATCATAATCTAGCTACATCGTACCCCTAGACTAGAAAATTAGTTCATAATTAAATTAAACAAAACACGAATACTTATTCTAAACATGACCCAAAAAGAGAAGAAAAACTAGGATTTTGAAGATGAACTTTAGCCTCCAGCCATCCTTTGAATCCTTGGAACCCCTAAAACAAGTCTTATAAAGTCTTATTTATATGTCGAAGAATAAGGCTCCAAAGCTAGAAAAATTCTTGTTGCATATGTTTTCTAAGTCTATGTTGTGATTGGGCTGAAGTTTATTGCACCGCGGCCCAGATGCCCCTGACTTGTGTGCTCTGTTTTAGCTTTCTAGAATTTTAGTCCTACATTACTTATATCTTTTGATCATAACTTTCAGTATACAACTCGAATTCATGAACTGTAAAATTATCTAAAAACTAAACTTCCAAAGCTTTCCAATGATATATGGCTCATGATCTAATTCATTGTAGATCAGTGTAGTTGATTTCAAGAACTTGACTGTCTGACTGAGGGGAAAGTTGAACTGTTTTGCTCCAATTGCTTTCATTTGCCATCTACAACCAAAGAAACTGAAAATAAAACAAAACAAACATAAAAATAATAAGTTTATCTTAGAAACAAACTAATTAACCAAGAAAATATGTACTAAAAAGTGTATAATTCTTGAGCTATCAACTCCATAAAGGCCATTTCAAGGAAACAATGTAAAACTTTCTTTGGCTAGTAATCAAATCAAAGAAAATAAAAAAAAGTATAATTCTATTCTAAGACTAAACTTGTTTATATCCTAACTCAACTAAGCCAAATAGTTGATTATTAGCTTCGTTTGACTAAAATTGACATCTTTGTCATCAAACTAAGAATAAAGCTAGAATTGAAGATTTCTATATTTTCTGTTTATTTCTTTTCACATTTCCCAGTGGACAAATAAAGTGACAATGATTAAAAGGAATAGGAGTAGGAAGGGAACAATAAAAATCAGTGTAAGCCATAAGCACCTAAGATATGCCCTTTGAAACAAGTGTGAACCAAGAGAGCAATAATTCCAACCAAAAGGAGAAATGAACCGGAGAGCTAATTGATTCTTCTTCCAGACTATAAAACAACAAGTTCAACATCAATGATTTACAATTTCAAATCTTGTTAAATTTATTGGAATAAAATATAAAAAATTACTTGAAATCAGCAAGCTCATCTTTGTTCTCATCTTCAATCCAGGGCTTTCATGTGAGAGAGAAACAATTAACAGTAGGGCTTTCAAGTGAAAGTCTAAAAGAGGGGTAGATAAGAAAAAAAGGGATTGATCAAGTCAAATTGAGAGAGAAATAGATGAGATTAAGGATTTTGAGAGGAGAGAGATGAAAGAGTAGCAAGAGTTTTCGAGAGGATAAATGAAATATGAATAGTAGTTAAACGATGTTAACCTACAGTCCCCTCCTGGTATAATTTTTGCTGCTCTTATGCGCTTCTTACACCTTTATTTGCAATACAATCCTTACTTCCAATGCAATCAAACACAGGTTAGATGAAAAATTTGTCAAATCTGCCCTTTTATAATATGCTATGCAGCCTGACAAACATGCCTAGAGTGACCAATTTAGATGTGGTAATTGTGGGTTTTAGTTTAAAGTCCCATATCATCTAGTTAAAAGTTATTAGGTTTTAGCTAAAGACTTTCCTCCTATTAGTATATGGCCTTTTAAGGGATGCCAAAGAACAAAACCATACAAGTTCAGGTTCAAACCAAACAATATCATACCATCTATATAATTGGAAACATTTGTAAATAATCAATAATTGGAAAGTGATTTGGCAAAACACTAAGGCAAAATGGCTTTACAAAATAGGAAACAATTAAAGTTAATAAGAACATTAAATTAAAGAAGATCTTTAAGATAAAATTTCACTCATACAAAAGCAAAACTTTTTCAATTGTAAGATTATCTGATATCGACTTTAGGGAAAAAAAACACAAATATCTAAAAATGTAATGACTAAGAAGATCAAATTTAGACTTAGAATGAATTACAACTAGATCTTATTGGTGTAGACTTGTAAAAAAATGATACTTTTATTAAAAAGTTATTAGTTGTTTGGTTATACAAGTATATAAATAAGCCACAATATTAAGTTACAATAATGTAAATCTTATAAACATAAAACAGTAATGCTATACTTATGAAGTTGGTGTACAAAGTTTGGATCCCAATTGAGGAGGTAGCTGACACGTCAATCCTTGTAACTTGCCACATCATGCTTCTTTTATTAAAATGATTAACAGGGTTTAGCCCATACTACGACTTTCGTTAATGGAATTATTCAACTAACATAACTCTTATCTTGATTCAATTCGACGCTTTTTCATTCCATTCAACAATGCCATTACAACAAATTTTACCTGCCTTTGTCAAACTCCTCTTCTCTACAGGATGCAGAGAAAGTTGGCTAAACGTGTGCAAAATGAGAAGGAGATGAAGAACTAGATTAACAGAAGCCTAGAATTGACAGGGAGATAAAGACTTGTGTTAATGGAAGCAATAATACTTTGTAGATTAATCGATTTAGCAAACCAGATTATCAAAGAAAAACCATCGAATTGAGAAATAGATGAAGAATAGGATTAATGGAGGCACCAAATTGACAAGGAGATGAAGACTTGCGTTAACAGAAGCCGTAATACTTTGCAGATTAACTGATTTAGCAAACCATATTATCCAAGGAAAAGGGCAGAATTGTGAAGGAGATGAAGAACTGGATAACTAAGGTGCCAACTTCACAAAGAGATGAAGACTTGTGTTAACAAAAGCTATAATATGGGTTAAACCTTGTTAATCAATTTAGTAAAAGAGTTGTGATATGGCAAGGTACAAGGATTGACATGTCAGTTGTCACCATAGTTGGGATACAAACTTTGTAAGTATAGCATTATTAAAAATAAAATAGGATATCTTTGATATTTTTAAACTCTAAAATTACTAAAAATGAGCTTATTGGGGGGGTCACACTACCTTGCATCAAGGATGCATTCAATTTCTTCTAAGGGTGGCATTTTGTGTTATGCGTATCGTGTTAGGATATAAACTAGTAAAATTTTTGCTAACACAGATACAACCCATTTTAATTATTCGTGTCAAGACTTGAAACACAGATACAATTCGTTTCGTAAACGTGTCATCCATTTACCAAACTTGTTGTGACTACACTATATTAACTCACATAAACTACTTAATTATTTAATACATATATATTTAATCAACCACATTCTATGTATTTATATTAATTAAAATTATTCACTGATATAAACAATTATTAATAAAAAATTGTTAAAATAATTTGAATTTGCTATTAAATAGGTTAATATTTTACTAATTATTTATACCTGACACGTTAGATTGGCGTATTGAATAACTTAAACATGGATTCGATACATTTATTAATTGTATTTAGTATCCTAACACTAACACGACCCAATTAATAATCATGTCAACACTAATTTGTTAATTCTGTGTCGTGTTCGTGTCATGTCAAAAATTGTTACACTTAATTTTTATACTTTCTTATAAAAGTTGTAAACATAATATATAAAACCTGTAAACAATTACAAAAAACTTGTAATAAGCATATACAACTTTTATACGATAATTTACAAACTTTTAATAAGCATAAAAATACTTTTAACTTTTAAAAGAATTCTTTTGGCTACTAGATACACTGAAATAAGCAGTCTCATTGGAGAGCGCAATTTTGGATACAAATTGTAAAATATTAAAAAACTCTTTAAAGTTGATAAAGTAAACTCGATGTAATGAACCAAAACAAAAGAGACTACACTTTCGCTCAAACTTTGAAAATATGAGGTGGGAAGAGTTGGAAATTCTCATTCCCTTGTTGAGAATGTGGATATTCCATGTGGAAAGCTAAAACGAGTATTGGTAAGTGTTTTAGAGATTCATTCTCACCAATTTGTATGTTTTCATTTTCGCTTGGGTGTCTTATAGAACATAATAAGAAACCTATGCTAATAATTGTTTTCTTTTGAAAATTGAAAAATATGTAGTCCAGGTAGAAGCTCAACATCGCATTGTTTTGTATTTTGTTTTTGTTTTAACAATTATTTGATAAAAATAAACAGCAAAAAGGTTTTTCTTCTCTTTTGTGTCTCTTGTTCTCTCTACATTTTTGATATATCCTCGTCACAAAATATTAATTGGCCAAATGGATTCTCTATCTTTCATTCTCCATGAAAAAACACGAAAAAAAATCTTCCATTTTCATTTTCATAAGAAAATTTCATAAACAAAAACACAAAATTCAAAAACAAACATAACTAGTCTTCAAATACTAGGACCGCTTACCTATCAGGCTTAGGTCTGCATAATATCATCATTATCAATTTGATCTTCATCACTATCAACTTGATCAGAAGATGATCTTGTCTTCTGGCTCATACGTCTAGGGATGAACACATTGTAGTAATAACTCAAAATGCCTTTTCTGCACTTGGATGGGCAAACCTTGGAGATGCCTTTCCAAAAATCTGTTGCATTTGAAAGCGGATTCTTTTTCACAAAAGACTCAAACAAATGTTGCTCCTTCAATGTCCATGCTTTTGAGACTACTTCGCCCATCTCATCAAACTTCCAGCTAAAAAATGCAGGACCGAGATCCGACTGCAAATCAAGCCTTGCTGAAACCTTGTGGCATTTGATGCAGTCTTCAGATCCTGGAGAGCTACAAGAACAAGACTCAGATCTCCCTCTCCCAATTACTTTCATATTGCTCTTTTTACTTGCTTCTTTAATGGGCCAAATTTTTTTGCCCAACCATTTTAAACTTTCTGAATCGGTATCATCATCACAACCATAACGGTTTCCTTTGTTGACTGGACCAGTCCACGCTGGAACTTCAGCTTGGAATCCTGGTCCAATAGGAATAACAGCTCTTGGAAGATTTTCACCCTCACTCTCAGTCATCTGTTGAAGTTTCTCCTCTGAACTTGATGAATGTGACCTGCTAATTAAATCACCAGAACCTGCTAAGGGTAGATCCTGAACAATAAGGTCTTCAGGACTTAATGGATTTGAACCATTAACCGATTCTTCCATGTCAATTAAAAAAGAAATATCCTTGTTATTTGAACTCCAGTTTGATGTATTGTCTGAGGTGTTGGGATCTATAAGTAGCTGCTTCCGTTGGAAACTGTTTTCAAATGTCAAAACACTGCAAGAACTGCAAGAGTTCTTGACAGCCAAATTGGGTGGGCATGAAACAGAACGCGGCTGTGCACAACCCAATTTCTTGACATTTTGATTATTGGAGTTCTGTGAAGCCAATCTAGAAGCCTCTGTGAATTCTCCTCCCTTAAGTAACCGCTCAAGCTTTCTCTTTCTCTGAAGAAAAGGGGGAGAGGAAAAGGTTGTTGTCTTAGGATTCACAAAAAATAAGAAAATTACATGTTTTATGTTGAAGGGACAGAGCTAATATCTTAACTCAATTGCCTTAAAAACTGCAGATGGACCACAATAAAAAAGTAAAGCTAGCATGGCTTGCATTTTGAGCTTCAAAAGAAATGGAAAATAAACTCCCAGCACCCCAACATTCTATTGTGATTTTTTTTTTTAATTTCTAATTTCCGAATTTTTCATGTGCATAAAAATTTCGAAAATACTCCTAAATTATTCAAATTTCATATCCTATAACATATACAAATAATCCAAAGCATCAAGCTTACATCCATGAAAGGAAACCTTATTCTTAGCTCAAGGCAAAACTCTGAATCCTTGAGTCAGCTCAAGATCTTTAATTCAACTTTCCATCAAGTCATTTCTGTAATATTCTTAGCTATATGCCCTGCTAAGTCTCTCAATCCATATCATATACTAATCATCCCAGATTTGAATTCCACATGATATATAATAAGAGTAATGCTGCACTTACAAAGTCTGTATACAAAGTTTGTATACAAAGTTGATGTAGTATCACTCATTCAATGCCATATGGCTCATGACAACTTATATTAATCTTTACATTTACTTGATGCCACATCAACTTTGTACATAAACTTTGTAAGTGCAGCAATAAAATTGGTATAATAAATGATTGCATGTGAATAATATGATTATGAAGAAAATAATATGGTAGCTTCAAATTAATGCCATATCATTAGGGATTTATCATTTGGGATAGAAATCTTGGATGTATAGCATATTATCCTCTTATCTTCCAACCAAATCAAAACCATTTTTCTGTCTAGGTCATTCACGGACGCTGATTGTAAATAACAGAACCATCAGAGGAACCTTTATGATCTTAATCTTATTGGTGGTGATGGCACAAAAACATAAGAACTCATTTCAAGCCTAAATTTAAGAAACTATAACTGAGAATTCACTTATCTCTCTGATACTACTCCTATATCTTGAACCATCATAGATGTCATAGATACTCCCGTTTACTTCTTCCCTCCAAAACCTTAAACATTCTTCTATAAGGAGCTATACGTACTTATTAACGTAAATAAACACAAACATGGATTTCATTTCTCAGTTTTAGTACTAATTCTTGGATTTTCTTAAATTGCCAATGATTGACCTGAAGAATCTCCAATCGGTAACCTATATTCCACTCGAAAATGACTCACAATTGCCAAAATTTTCAGAGTGACTTCAATTGGCTTATAAAGAAGGATACATGGAGCATATATCTATTTGTGTACACACACAACTAATAAGAGATCCCATGACGCATTTTTATTTGCTAAAAGCATAGTACTAATCTAAAAGAGTGAGGGTCTTGATTTCCAATCCCCTGTCATGCCCTTGAAAATTAATGGAAGTAGATATGATGAGTTGAAGTACAAGAAATATGATAAAGGAGAACACATCTGTAATATCTTGGAATATTGGAGGCAGTATAAAGAAACAAGAACAAACTAATTATTTAATGTAGGAAGTAGGGCCTATCGGGGGTAGATTTTGTTAAGCAAGTATATTATTTTTCCCTTTTCTCAATGAAATGAGAAGCAAATCAGTTGAAGTTCCAAAGCCAAGGTCCAAAGGGGGGAAAAAGAAAAAGAAAAAGAAAACTCAAATATGGCAATAGTAAACATCTATTAATTGATGAACACATCACATAACACCATAAAGGTGATGATGCCAAGCTGCTGGACTCAAATTTGCTTATTCCATTTTCGTATGGATAATGTTACTCTTACAACTTACTTATGTATACAAATTCTTATTTACAAACTTTGTATCTACAATCTAATATGTTATAAAGTGAATTGGAAAAAGTCAACCCACGAACATTATATGACAATAAATAAGAAATGACACATTAATTTCTAAACAGGAGTTGATGCAAATAGTTGGTAGAGGTAGCATTACCCTTTTAACATAGTTTATGCACTAAAATCCTTCAAAACTTCCATTTTAATTAAAATTCAATAAAATGCCTGTGATTTCAGCTTTACTGGAATATATGCAAGAGCACAATTACTTTTCCTTTCCTATTCACAAACTTCCCAAGAGGAAACAAACAGAATCAGAAGACTAAAAAGAAAAGATTCAATTCAGAGCAAACCTGAGGATATTTAGCATTATCAGAACGCCAAACTTTCCGCAATTTAAGAGTCTGATTCCATAGGCTATGAACCGAGTGTTTGGATGGTTCTGGTTGGTAAGGATCCAATGCAAGTCCTTTCAACCACACCAGCATATCTGAAACATCAGTTGAGCCAAAGCCCAAATTTGTTTGACCACCCATTTGCTCTGCCTTAGGCTTAGGCAATATTGAAGCTTTCTGATTCATATTCATATTCTTAATCCTCCCCTGCCCTTTTCCATTACCTCGCATTCGCAACACAACCATTTGGCTTTGTTTTTGTTTTTTGTTTTTATTTTTTTTCTATAGAATCTAACCCTGAAAATGATTTGAGGCAACATGAAACAAACTTTAAAAATAGTTATTCATCTAAACGAAAGCCCATTTTCAACCCATGTTATTTTCACTATTTGTTCATGCATGAGAGAGAAAGTAAACGGCGGGAAAAAGTAAGGTTCTTCTGCAAAAGATAAAGAAACATCTATACAAATCGCGATTTTGGAGATTTTGGGGCGGCGAAAGCTAACCTCTGACAATTTGAGGCTAGATTGCTTGCTGCAGTGGAGTGTAACACGGTCTGAAACTCAAAATTTTACTTTTATATTTTGTTTTCTAGTCTGAAATATATGAAAATAACTTGCTTTCACTCCCTCGATTATCAAATATTATAAAATAATTTTATCAGAAAACAACTATCTATAATTACGTAAACTCAAGAGAAAATTGTGAAAATGACTCAAAAAAAGCTTATTTGATAAAAACATTTGCGTGATAGTGTCTTAATCTCGCATTCAATAAAGGATCATGACATACAAATTTTAAGAAATATAGTTATTTTTATAATTCATACTTAAATTTGAGGTATAATTTGAATTTTCTCTAAAACTAATCTTAAAATATTAGTGTATCTATTAAAAATATATAAATATAAATAATCCAAATCCAAATCAAACGTATCATCCAGAATTTTGTATTCAATATTTTATATCCAAATTTTAAAGGCATTTTTTCATGGGTAATATATAGCTTATGAAAAGAATAATTTTTGGTTGTTGGGTAAAAATATTTTGTAATAATGAAAAAAATAGAATATCTAACGTAGTATCTAGATTTAAAAAAATAATAATTGGACAAAATCTAGTTTTAAACTTGTTAGATAAAAAATAGTTTTATATGTATAAACTTTTTGACATAATATTGTAATTATAGCAATATTTCAACCTTGAAAGAGTTTACATGAAAAACTCTTTTATGAATCCAAATCCTGTTTTCTGTGTTGCACATTTTTCAATGTAATTTATATTTAATCTCAACCACATACACATTTTAAAATTCAAAATAATTCAAAATCAATCATATATTTCTAAATTTAATTGAAAACAAAAATACTGGATTCATAAAAAAACACACCCTTAAAAACCCTATGTAAAAGTTTACAGGTGGGATTTTGCAAGAATACCTTTCTTCTTATAAATAATAAATAAGAATGATGATAATAATAATATAATAGAAGAAGAAGTCGAATTCAATAAACTTGCATTTAATGAATTTCTTTTGTAGACAATTTTCTATTATATAAAATGTTTATTTCTAAATAGTGTTTTGTAAATATAACTTTGAACAAGAATGATATAAAACATACCTTTTTGTAATAGTTGAATCCGTTATATAGAAAAATATAGCGGTTGAGAATTATTGCGGAGGAGCAGAGATTAAAGATTGGGAAGATGAAGATGGGAATGGGATCTAATTTATACTAGAACCAAATCCTATAAGAGATATCAATGAAGAATCAATTTTGATTATGAATTCCTCTCTTTATAGAATTCAATTAATTAAAGGTCTCTTTTAAGGAAAGTTAGATTATTTGATATGAATTTTATTTCCAATAATATTGGATATAAAACTAACTTACAGAATCAGCCTCATATATAACTTAATGTGTCACAATATTATTGGTAACCGCATTATTGTTAAAATATTTTTTAATTTATTGTGGATCTTTACCAAAATTATGTCATATTAGAGTTATATTGGAATCATTATTTAGTTGCATATGTTGTATTTAATGAGTATTACTATTTTTACAAATTATTGATACAAACTTACTGATACATGTGTTATGATTTGATTAGTTGTGTAAATTTTAAATTTTAATTGCATTAATTAATATATATGGATGATGTGACAATCATTCGATAATACCACATAATTTTATATGAACGAGTTTGTATAAATAGTTTGTAAGAGTAGCATCTCTCTTATTTTTTATTTTAGTAGATGATATCTACTATAACTGATTCACAATTTCGCGCACACATGAATTACTTGTAATTGTTTACGTACAAGTTGATGTTACATATTATCAAAGTTAGATTCAAATAAATTATGAGAGTATGTACCTTAAAATTTTGTTTTAATTATTAATTTATTACAATCTATAATTGAAGAAATAGATTTAATTAAAATCAAAATGTAATATTTATTAGCTTAGAATGAATAGATGACGATTTAAAATCTATATAAAGTATTTATATGAACTAAAGTATATAATAACTAACCTTAAATATATTATTGTATAAATAGTATTGCTTCAAATGAATTTGGTATTAAACAACACATTGTGAACATGATTTACAATTTAAATGAATACCATTTATTTATAACATTATTTTGATATTGAATAATATTACACTTATAAACTATTCATATAAATTCATTTATACAAACCGATACTGTCAAAGGGCAAAGCCTAGAAGCAAAACCATGATGAACTACGTGTCTAAAGCAGACAATATCCGACAGTGTGTTAGAACATTACAAATGATATCAAAGTTAATCTTCATCAGAGGTAGGTATGGGTGTTGTGCTAGTTTTTTTTTGGGTGGGGGGTGCGCGCCGGTGCGGGGGGCCAGGGGAGGGGGGAGGTGTTGGTGTTAATTAGAGACTTTTTGGATTGCAAAGTCCGAAAGCAAAACTGTCTTGAACAGTATGAAGGTTACCTTGAAGATATAATCTTAATCAAGTGAGGACGCTTCAAAACTTTGTATACAAAATCAATTCATTCAACGAAGAGTGATGATATAAACTTTGTATACAAACTGATATGTCATAAGATGATTGAAGTAGTGGATATACAAAATTAATTCATTCAATGAAAAGTTATGCGACATGAGTTTGTATACTAAGTTTGCAAGAGCAGCGCTACTCATCATGTAATATCAGTTTGTACAATAAATTTGTATAAAAAAAAAGTTTGTGAAACTAATATTATTATTTTATTTTTAATATTTTTAAAATTTTTATTTCAAGATACACATCAAAACAAAATTTAGGAGAAATTGTACATAAACTTTTATTAAAAGATTAAATAAATATCTAAAAAAATAGATTATTATTACTCAATACCTTTTGGGCTTGACTTAATATCATATGAAAAAAATGAGTAGTGCATTTTTGTTATCAAACTCTTCTTAATTTCACATTTTATCCCTTATACCTCAAATAATAGATTTTGTCAATTCCTATCCAAACTATGAAGGGTAAACATGAGTTTCATACAAAACAAAGCACATAATATTATTTTAGGATGCAAAATTTCAATTGCGATTTAACCACAGCCACTAGCACCAACAAAATTGATCATGCGTAATTCCAATCTAACAAAATCGAAGACTAGCACCTAACAAAGACCATCACTAACAACCACTGGACATCGCCACCATTAACTGCCAAAGAGCACCACCAAGCCAAGTTGCACAACCATTTAAAAACCACTATACCACCACACAACATCACAACAACCACTTGAACTTGAATGCACCACCACATTAACCACCATTCGAACAAAGCCAAAAGCACCATAATTCACCGTCTTTTATGGTTCATTATGTGTATTTTAAGAATTTAAGGTTTTTAATTCGATTAGGATAGTTCTAATTGATTTGAGAAGGGATAATGCTAATTTACCCCCTGAGGTTAGGCCTCACTTCCTTGGTTTCTGAATATTCCAATTTACTCTTTGGGGTTTCAATTTGACTATTAAATTAAACGGCTGAAGGGTAAAATGGTAATCATATTACAACACAATAACATAAATAAAATAATAATATATAATAAAATAATTATAAGTTGTCAAAAAAATAAAAATAGTTGTAATTATAAATTAAAAAAATTTAACCCTGAAACTAACCTAATTCAGCGCCTCTTTTCTTTTAACTCTCTCCAACTCTCCATATCGACGCCGACTTCACTTTTTCTGGCTTCGTTTCTACCGTCCGCATTTGTCAAGGTGTCCCTATCCTTGCCACTCTCCGCTTCTCTCTCCCCCCTTTCCCCGTCGTCTGCCTCTGCCGATCAAATAATTAGGGGTGGCGTCTGAAGTCTCATCTCTCGTCTGCTTTTGTCTATTTCCTCTTTCCTCTCCAAATACACTAAACAGAACCCACCCTAAGACAAAGAGAGAGAGACCCCTATTGTGCAGGTTTTGATTTGGGATTTGGAATTTCATAATCAAGTAGTTTATGATTTTTTTTTAAAATTTTGATTGATACATGGGCGAGCTGGGAGAGATTGAAGGTGATATATGGTAAAGATGATATCTGAGAGTTCTGGAGGTATGCAGTTATAAGAAATATAACAATAAACTGTAAAGTAAATCGGCACAGGAGGATTTTTACGTGGTTTGGTTTAACACCTACATCCACGGACAACTATAGAGCTGCAATTCACTAAGTTCTTGTTTGTACAATCTTTAGGACCTTTTACAGTGCTGACTCACTTTTACACACTGACCTAATCTTTGTAAAACAAAATCCCGCCAATATCTTAAACTCTAGTGACATTGCCCACTCTCTGTCATAGATAACTTAACAACACATTGTTAAGTTATACATAACAACGATGTTTGACGCTGAATTACATAAACACTTAACCCGCAAGTTATCTCAAGTGTCTACTAACTCACACAGATGTAATCAACAACTCATGTACGATTTCTACCTCTCATACATGAATCAAAGACTCAAAAAATCAAATCAATAAAGACATTCCAATTTGCGTTGAAGCTCCTCTCTCAAATCTTGGAATGCCGAAACAAAGAACACTCCCAACCAATTAATGAATTTCCGCTCACCAAATTATGTAAAAATAATTTAGTATATATAGTGGGAGGCCTGGACGAAATCTCCTAGAAATCTTGTAAAAATTCTAATCAAAATCATATTAGGATTAGGAGAAATAAAATATGAAGGAATATAATTAAACTCCTAAAGGAATTAGGACAAATAAATATTCTCCTATTCTAATTAGGATACAAGATACTATATCCTAATCTAAGAAGATATTTATTATAACTCAAATACTTCCTAAAATATAATTCTAGAAACAGTAAAATAAGAAACAAAATAATATTATTGATTTATCACAAGTTGAACAAAATTCATCATGTGCATGGCACATGCACGTTGACACCAACAATCTCCCCCTTTTTGGCAACTTGTAATAAAAATACCAAACTATTTTTTATCAAAGAAAAAAACACACATGATAAGTTAATCATAACAATAATCTATCATGAAGTAGAAAACATAAAATATCATGTGTAAAGAATTATCTAGTGTGCTGTTACAAATCTCATAATAGAACACTGTCAGAATATGTATATCCTACAAACAAAATGAAGTTGTCAAACTGATCAAGCAACACATTAATCAATTCATGATCCGAGCAATCAGATCAACAATGAAATCATGATCAGAGCAAAAACATCTGAGCAAAACATTCATCAAATCAAGATACCACAAACACAATAAAAACACAATGCATCAAAATAGTTCGAATTGATCATGATCAGAGCAAGCATAAACTCCCCCTTACTCCTTACTTACATCCCTTGAGAACCAAGCAACAAACAGATTATAAACAGAGTTAAAAGTAACAGATATAGCTAAAAAAATATTAGAACTCCTCCTTATCTCCCCTTTGATTTTAGCACAAGTGCCAAAAACACTTAACGAAGTCGTGGAGACTTGTGAACAGGTGGGGAAGAGTTACTGCCAGGACGCTTCTTGAATCTACCAACCAATTCCTTAATCACTTCAGCCATGTTCAATTCCTCATCTAATGCATGCAAACTGCCTATAGGAATGTCCAGGAAAGTGTTTATAACATTCGGAGAGAATTTAATAAACTTTCATCTGCAATAAACTTTATGATAATGAAAGCTTTTAGGATCATCAATGGTAGTAATGATGTTTGCATAAAATTCCAGAATTAAAGCCTTCATAGGGGGTAGGAAGTTTGTTACCGTACGAGTCCAGTAAATAGACTCAATCATCTCACTCAGGCCATAGGTATTGAAATCTGACAGTTTCACTGGCCTTTCCATCTACAGTTTCCTCTTTGAAGTGTGTTTCACAAACTTCTGTTTGATAGCTGCTGTGAGGAATTTGTTATACTTCAGCTTGATTTTGTCCTTTATCTTCTTAACTGGAGCAAGCTCATCTTCGCTCATGGCTGGATCAACAGCGATCTCTGCATGTGTTTGTTACGTTGGAGATGACGGTGCGCTGTCACTTCTGTTGTAATTGGAGTCGTTATGAGAAGATGAAGAACTTGTGGATTTTGACGATTCTATGTTTGTTGCCATTGTTAGGGTTTACTGGCTGCACCAAAGTTTCTAGAACAGAGAGAGAAAGAAGACGAGGGACAGTGGAGAAACTATAGTTGAAGTATGGTATGAACAGGAGAAGCCCAAAAACTATTCGTAATATACTAAGCCGAATTTTAAAACAATTTTGTTTTTAACAAAATTTAATATTAATTCCATTTTCAAAACCATTTCATAACTGACATTAATGGACAAAAATTCAAATTTGATTCCCATTTGAATAAGGAATTCTAATAGAATTAGGATTCCCGCCACTGAAACTTCTCCCCCTCAATTCAATAATGCCGACATGACATTTTTGACACATGGACACACAAGAAAATCAAATTTTTGGATAAGCACAAAGGGCATCGTGTGTTAAGAAAAACGTAACAGAAAACAGTTAACAATAACATAACAACAATATCTCGACATCATATGAATCATTCTAAGAGAGCATATTTCAGAGCTGTTTTATTTATTTTTAATTTATCACTTAATCCAATTGAGTAATCAACTTGAGCATGCTTCTTACACACACAAAAGTTAGTCTTAATGTGAATTTTATCAATAAATACAGTAGCTTTCACACATGTATAGAGGTAGCCCTTTTCCATTTGAGTGGGTGATCTCACCATATTTCCTAGATACAATGAAGTTACTCTAATGGATGGCTTTCACACATCATATACAGGTAGTCCTCTCTGTATTTTTTAATTTTTATACCAGTATTTTATCATCCTCACAATTTTATATCACAGCTCACATATGCTTAATTAGAAGAAAACTTATGATATTACAAATACAAATAACATAACAGTAAGTAGTGTTTATTCAGATAACTGACAGATGCCTAAAGCCTTTCTTAGATTTTCAAATCTTGTTGTATCCAATGCCTTAGTGAACAAGTTAGCCAATTGTTTATCAGTGGAGATGTGTTCAATGTATATCACCTTAGGCTTTACTAGTTCCCTTATAGAATGGTATCTTATGTCAATGTGTTTTGTTCTAGAATGCTGAACAGGATTTTTGGAAATATTTATAGCACTAGTATTATCACAAAACACAGTTATAGGCTTTTATTCAATACCATAATCACTCGACATTTGCTTCATCCACAATAGTTGTGTGCAACAACTCCCTGCTGCTATGTATTCGGCTTCAGCAGTTGACAAAGAAATAGAATTTTGCTTTTTGCTGTGCCATAAAACCAAGTTAGTACCAAGATTAAAACATCCTCATGAGGTACTTTTTCTGTCATCTGCATTTCCTGCCCAGTCAGCATCACTAAATCCTACAAGATAATCATTTATATCTTAAGAAAATCATATTCCACAATCATGTGTTCCATGAACATACCTGATGATTATCTTAGCTGCTGCAAGATGTGATTCCTTTGGATTTGCTTGAAATCTTGCACAAAGTCCTACACTAAAGCACAAGTTTGGTCTGCTTGCTGTGAGGTATAACAAACTGCCAATTATGCTTCTGTACATGTTTGCATCAACATCTTTTCCTGCATTGTCTTTTGAAAGTCTCAGATTAGTACTGACAGGAGTTTTTATTGGTTTTGAATTCTCAAGCCCAAATTTCTTTATAAGATTTTTAGCATATTTTGATTGAGAAATGAATATCCCATCATTCATTTGCTTAACCTGCAATCCAAGAAAGAAATTTAATTCTCCTACCATGCTCATCTCAAACTCTTTCTGTATCAACTTAACAAACTCATTAGTTTTGCTTTTGTTAGTTGATCCGAAAAAAATGTCATCCACATATATTTGTGCAACAATAAAATAGTTAGATGCATGTTTGATAAACAAAGTCTTATCATTGCTACCTTTTTTATAACCTCTGTTGATCAAAAAGTTTGTCAACATTTCATACCAAGCTTTAGGACCTTGTTTCAAACCATACAAAGCTTTGTGCAATTTATACACAAAATCAGGATGTTTAGGATCTTCAAAACCTTTAGGCGTTCAACAAAGACTTTTTCATTGAGATAGCCATTTAAAAATGCTGTTTTAACATCCATTTGGTATAATTTAAAATCAAGCAAACAAGCAATTGTAAGTAGTAATCTGATTGACTCAGGTCTAGCTACTGGTGCAAAAGTTTCATTAAAGTCTATGCCTTCAACTTGTGTGTAACCTTGTGCAACTAGTCTAGTCTTATTTCTTACTACTTGTCCACTTTCATCAGTTTTATTTTTGAAAATCCATTTAGTTCCAATAACATTTGCATTTTCTGGCCTAGGAACTAATTCCCATACTTCATTTCTTTTAAATTGATTAAGTTCATCTTGCATAGCTTGAATCCACACATCTTCTTTTAAGGCTTCTTTCATATTTTTTGGTTCAACTAAAGAAACATAACATGCAAATCTTACCTAATCTCTTACCTTGCTCCGATTCTTCATCATGTCATCTAGTGTTCCAATGATAGAACTTGTTGGCTATGCCTTCTGAATCCATGTGGGTGGATCTTTCCTTTCATCTTCATTTCTGATTGAATTTCTGTTCAAATCTGAGTTGTCAGATGTTATTGTTACATCGGGTGTAACAGCAGCTATTTTCTCTTTTATAACAGAGTCATTTTTATTACTGTTACTGTCAAAATCTGATTTTTCTGTGTCTTCTGTGAAGTTGGTTATGTTTTTCTCTTGTGAGTACTTTGCATAATCATCCAGATCATCAAATACTACGTTTGCAGATTCCATGACTACCTCAGTTCTCATATTGTAAACTCGAAATGCTTTGCTATTTTGTGCATATCCCCCCAAGACTCCTTCATCACTTCTCGGATATAATTTTTCTAAATGCTCTCTGTCATTTAAGATGTAACACCTGCATCCAAAAACATGAAAATATTTCAAATTCGGTTTTCTACCTTTCAAAATTTCATAAGGTGTCTGGTTAGTGCCAGGTCTAAGAAAAACTCTATTTGAAATATAACAAGCAGTGCTTATTGCTTCAGCCCATAGCCTTTTGGTTAACTTTTTGCTATTGAGCATCACTTTAGCCATCTCTTGAAGAGTTCTATTCTTCCTTTTCACAATGCCATTCTGTTAAGGGGTTTTAGGAGCTGAAAATTCATGATCAATTCTATGATATTTGTAAAAGTCGGCATAACTAACGTTTTCAAACTCCTTTCCATGATCACTTCTTATCCTCACAATCCTGCCAATGTTTCTATTTTGCTCATTTTCAAGCTTAACACAAAGATTATTAAAAGCCTCAAAAGTATCAGATTTTTCTTTAATGAAATCGACCCAAGTATATCTAGAAAAATCATCCACACAAACAAATATATATCTCTTACCTGTAATGCTTTCAATTTGCATAGGACCCATAAGATCCATGTGAAGCAAATTAAGTATTTTGGATGTGCTTGATGTGGATTTCACTTGTGTGAACTTCTAATTTGTTTTCCTATTTGACATGGTCCACAAATTTCATTAACTTTGTCATCAAGTTTAGGAACTCCTTTGACAACACCTAACTTAGTTAATTTAACCAAGTCTTTATAATTTAAGTGTCCTAATTTTTGATGCCATAATTCTAAATCTGAAATCCTAACTTGAAATGCAATCTTTAACAAATAACAATTATCCGATGATCTATTACCTTCTAGAATGCATTTACTAAAATTATCTAAGACCATGCATTTGTTTTGTGTGAAGTTAACAATATACTTATCATCACATATCTGACTAATACTAATAAGATTAGTTTTCAAACCTTCAACCAACAAGACATTTTGAAAGTTGGGTAGGCCTTTGACATTCAAAGTGCCTTTACTAATAATCTTACTCTTTGCTCAATCTCCATAGATGACATTACCATCTCTGCATGCTTTAAAATCTGTTAAAAACTGTTTATTTTCAGTCATGTGCCTAGAACAACCACTGTCAAAATATCACAAACTGTTAGAAGTATGTTCAAGAGTGGTAAGAGCAATATGGCATACTGTCTTGTCTTTCTTAACCCACTGTAGTTGTGATTTTGGTAACAGTTTGAATTGTTTTTATCTTTTATGCAAAAGATTAAATAATTTAAAACATCTAGGCCTAATGTGTCCCTTTTTACCACAAAAATAACAAATTGAAATGAATTTTCTTACCTTTTCAGGACTGGATTTGAAAGAACTCAAAAGAGAGACAAATGTCTTACTGCAATTGGTATTAGGACTTGACTTCAAAGAGTTAAGTTCATAATTCTTATCTGATGTTGAAGCTTTCACAAAAACTATTTTTGATGAAGATGCAACATTACCTTCTGTGTACCCCAATCCATGTTTGTTGGAGTTGTCTCTTCCAAGACTCAAGACTTGATCAAGTTTGGCTGCTTCAATTTTGAGTTAATCAACACACTTTTTGCTTTTAACCAGTTTTGTTGTGATTTTCTCAATATGTGCTGTTTTGTCTGTCAAAATAGTCTCCAATTCCGAGATATGATTTTCAGCATAGGATTTTTCACATTCCAGCACCTCAATCTTCTTCTTCAAGATTTTGATTTCTTCCTTCTGATTCAGTCATTCATCATAGAGAACTCTTCATAGTATTCTGGTCCATCTTCTTCATCAGAATGATTAACACTGGTTCTGCAATTTTCTGTTATGTCAGACATAATAGCTTTCTCTTTATCCACTGCAGATGCAGTAAATGCAACAAAATTGCTCATGCAATCTTGATCTTCTGACTCCAATTCTGATTCATCACTCCATGTTGCTGTCAGTCATTTGTTCTTCTTCTTGAGATTAGTACATTCAGACTGAATATGCCTATAACTAGAACATTCATAACACTGAATCGGTCCTTTCTTTTCAGGTTGTTTTGGCTTCTTCTTGTCTTCTCCTTGTTGAATTTTCTGAATTTTTCATCACTTGAGTTTGATGGCTTTCCTTGATTCTTTTTCCTGAAATTTTTTTTCATGAACTTGACATAGTTTCTTGTTAGAAAAGCAATCTGTTTAGAATCAGTTTCATCAAGCTCATCATTACTTTCATCGTCATATTTTTCAATTTTCACATTGAATGCAATGCTTTTTTCTTTTTGCTTCCTAGTACTTTGATTAATTTTAAAGTTTTGGAGAATGCCAATCAGTTCGTCAACCCTCATCTTATCAGTGTTTTTAACTTCCTCAATGGCTAAAATTTTAGGTTGAAATTTATCTGGAACAGACCTAATTATTTTGCTAACAATTTCTGCATGAGTGAAATTTTTTCCAATGCTGAATTTGTGATATGACATATCTTAGAGTAAAACTCAGAAATCGATTCATGCTCATGCATCATTAAATTTTCAAATTGAGAATTAAGTCTCATCAATTTAGATCTTTTAACCGATGTTGTATCTCCATGTTTTATCTCAACTATGTCCCATGCTTCTTTGGCCACTTTGCATCTAGAAATTTGTCCGAAATTGTTTAAGTCCACTGCAGCAAAAATTGCATTGAGAGCCTTTGAATTCCAACTGGAACGTCAGTATTCTTCATTAGTTCATTCATCCTCAGGTTTGGGTTTGGAATCACCAAAAGCATTCAACTTTGTTGGCGGTGTCCATCCTTTAAACACACTAGTTCATGCCCTGTCATCAAGAGATTTGATATACATCATCATTCTTACCTTCCAATATGAGTAATTGTTATCATTAAGAATAGGTGGTTGTGTTTCGGATCCTCTATTGCGAATAAACTCCATCCTTCCAAATCAACGTGATCGTTTTCTTCACTTGTCTGTCAGTGAACCTGCTCTAATACCAATTGAGAGTTCTGGAGGTATGCAGTTATAAGAAATATAACAGTAAACTGTAAAGTAAATCGGCACAGGAGGATTTTTACGTGGTTCGGTTATAAAACCTATATCCACGGACAACTATAGAGCTGCAATTCACTAAGTTCTTGTTTGTACAATCTTTAGGACCTTTTACAGTGCTGACTCACTCTCACAACACATTGTTAAGTTATACATAAAAATGATGTCTGACGCTGAATTACATAAACAATTAACCTGCAAGTTATCTCAAGTGTCTACTAACTCACACAGATGTAATCAACAACTCATGTACGATTTCTACCTCTCATACATGAATCAAAGACTCAAAAAATCAAATCAATAAAGACATTCCAATTTGCGTTGAAGCTCCTTTCTCAAATCTTGGAATGCCGAAACAAAGAACACTCCCAACCAATTAATGAATTTCCGCTCACCAAATTATGTAAAAATAATTTAGTATATATAGTGGGAGGCCTGGACGAAATCTCCTAGAAATCTTGTAAAAATTCTAATCAAAATCATATTAGGATTAGGAGAAATAAAATATGAAGGAATATAATTAAACTCCTAAAGGAATTAGGACAAATAAATATTCTCCTATTCTAATTAGGATACAAGATACTATATCCTAATCTAAGAAGATATTTATTATAACTCAAATACTTCCTAAAATATAATTCTAGAAATAGTAAAATAAGAAACAAAATAATATTCTTGATTTATCACAAGTTGAACAAAATTCATCATGTGCATGGCACATGCACGTTGACACCAACAATATCAGTGTCGAAGATTTTGACAGGCTAGTATAGATGGTCCATGGGCAAGCTAGAAAAGATTGGAGGTAGTTTCTTTCACTTTTTTGTTGATTTATTTATTTTGATATCTGGGTTATTTGTGAATAGTGTGATGATGGTAGTTTTGTTGATTGATGAAATTGTTAAAGAAGTGTTTTTTATTTTGTGGGGAAGCTGATAGCTTTTGCTTTCTGTTCAAATTTTTTTTAGTTTTGTTTGTTTCTTGTCTTCTCAATTTGGAGTTGTAATTTTTTTGCTGGGTTTAGAAGAGATTGTAGGTAGTTTCTTTTACTTTTTGTTGATTTATTTATCGATTTTTGTTTTGTCTTTTTTGGTTGATTGATGAAATTATAATGTGCTTTCTCGGTTTGCTGGCTTTCTATTTTGTTTCTTGGCTTCTCAATTCTGTGTTTTCTTTTGTGGTTTAATGGTAGTTTTGACTGTAATTTTCTCGGTTAAAAAGTATGTGGTTTGCAAATCAGATAGGGATCTTGTGACGTTGGGTGAAGATGTGCAAATTGGTGTAGGTTACCGTTGGAGATGGTGAAGCAAGACTGTGGACATCTATTTTATTTTTTTAAACAAAATTATAGGGGTGGCAATTTGGGTCACGACACGCGAACACGACATGAATACGACACGAACACGGTACACGATTAATAAATGGGTCGGATTCGTGTTGAGAGTGTTTAACACGTCAACCCGTTTAATGACATAAATAGTTAAACATATTTTATTTATCTTTAATATGGAAGCTCATTTAATAATATAAACTGTTATCTACTTACAATATATATATTATAAGACTGAAAATTTTATATTATAAAATAATTTAATTTACAAAATAATAAATTATGATGATTTTAATAATATTTTATACTAACAATGATTTATTTTCTAAAAACAATTTTAATTGATATAAATATATAAAATATAATATATTATGTATAATTAGGTTAAACAATTAAGTAAATTATGTGAATTAAATATGACACGATTACAACACGTGGATAACACATTTAATAATCATGTCGGATCCGTGTTTCATGTCTTGACACGAATAATTAAATGGGCCGACACGAATGATACGAATTACCACCTTTACAAAATTAAGAGTGATAATTTGATTATCTGTATAATAATTTAAATTTTATGTTTTTAATACGTTCGTGCTCATTTTCTATTTTGCAAAATGATAAAGGTATTACAGTCAAAATTCGTTACTTAAAGTTTATATAATAAACTTTTTCTAGGATTCTTTATTATATTATTAAGTCTGCAAAGGATAAGGGCATTTTCATCTATTAGCTGCCTGTCATCAACAGTCAACGGTCAAACCTCTTCAGCTGTTTAAGTTAACAGTCAAATTGAAACCTCAAGGAGTAAATTAGAATATTCAGAAATCAAGAGAGCAATTTTAATTTGGCCTAACTTATGGGGTAAATTAGTATTATCTTATTTGAGAATTGAAGTTTATGTTAATATAAGGACAACTATAATTTCAAACTTCTTTTGAGGTGAGAATTGACCAAATCTGTTAATTGGGGCCTAATAAAAGAATGTAAAATTTGAAGGAGTTTGATGACAAAAACAAAATAGTCGTTTCTCAGGTATATTGGCTACTCTTAGCTAAGAGTAGTATTATATTTATAAAGTTAAATATAAAGTTTGTATCTTTATTGATATCTTTATTGGCTTATCATCTGCCATATCACTTGTTTTATTTTGGGAACTCACTAATTGCAGAAGAATGATTGACAGAAAAATAGTATTAGGTAGTGTTATATATTTCAAAAATAACTCATAATCGTACATACTAAATAACTTGATATAAATTTAAAACTGTTATATTATTCATTAGATAATGAGTCCATCTAGTTGTCAATAATTAATTAAATACGCATAATTTGAGATGTAAAATTTGAGAATAGTATCATTATTCTAGTATAAATATGATAAGCATTAACAAAAATTAATGATATTAGCCACTTAAAAGGATAAAAAATAGTTGAGAAGACATAAACAAATTTTTTGTTAAAAGAAAATATTAAAAAAATCATTTAATACTGTTAAGTTTTAACTTGGGAAAATTTAAAAAATAGTCGCAAGTTAGGGGGCTTTTAAAAATAACCAGTTAATCCAAAAATTTTCATGTCATAGCTCCCAAATGGTCGCCAAACAGTAAATTTCAATTATACCCTGTAATAACTCATTCTTCTCATTTTTTATTAACTCTCTCTAAGTAACTCCTAACTCACTGACTAACTCTCTCACAAACTAACAAAATGAGAAATCTAACTCATAAATAACATACAAACACATATTTGAAGACATTTCAAGAGATTAAAACGCATAAAAAGGAGGAAAATCAGTTGGGAGCACTGAAAAGAAGTAAAATCGGTTCAGAAAGGTAATTCTCTCTCTAATGTAGCTACACACCTTACTTTCAGACGTTTTACCAATACTTTTTAGAAGAAAAATGTGTTATTAGATGAAAAAATAATGCAATACATGTTAGGGAGTCAATTTTGAGTAATTGCTATATGAAAATCGCATTTTTTTTTTCAACGAAAGATTAGAAGTTTTCCAAATTTTCAATGGATCAACAAGTCGACAATGGAATGTTGATCCATTCTGAAATCCATGTCGATTCAACGATCTATGGTCAAAATTTTGGGTCGATAGGTCTGTAGTTACTTGTCGAAACTGTCTAACTAGGTCGACGAGTCTATAGTTTATTGTCGACCTAGTTTGACAGTTTCAACAGCATCGTGTGGAGCCATCAAAATGATTCAATGGGTTAATGCCAATAGTACCCTGTACACTCATCGACCTATTTTCTAGAATAGGTTGTTTGAGGCCTTTCTCAAGCTTTTCTTATTTTTTTATTTTTCATGGACTTTCACTAAGTTCCACGTATTTTTGGAGCCACAGATGGAATGTATTGGATTTGTACTTTTATATGGTGGTACTTGGGAGGAGCAAGCTAGTGATAGTTAGAATGCAAGGGCAGAGATATAAGCACATTATTGACACTAATGGGGATGTCTTTCAAGGACTTTGTGCCATTCGTATGTTCGAAACTAGGGTTAGATGGCTGTCGATTAAAGGAAATAAGATTGAGAGCTCAATTCTCCATTACCAGATGTGTTAGGTCTGTTCCAATTCAAAGTGAGGATGATTTCAAGTTTATGATAAAAGGCAGTTTCTTACATCCAAAAGCTTAAACAAATTTCTATGTCAATTGAGAAATGCAATAAACAAAAATTGAGAACACCAGCGGTTTCAAATAGGGATGGCAAAACCCGGGGCCGGGGCCGGGGTTGGCGGTCCCCGGCCCCGGCCCCGGCCTTCAATTGCACACCCGGCCCTTGAAAATTCGCCGAAAATTTTTTCCCGGGGCCGGGTCCGAGGTACCCCGGGCAGGGCCGGGTTTTGCAATAACCCAGGATTAAAACCCGGGTTGTATTTTTTTATAATTCTGATGCTCTTTTATGTAGTATATATATATGTGATAGCAAAATTTTGTGTAAAATAATGTGTAGCCTAGTGGTTGGCCGCGATTTCCATGTATGGGGGGTGATGGGTTTGAACCCCAAAGGCTGCAGAAAATTTTTAACATAATTTGTTAGCCCTAAGGCTACATGATAATTTTGATGATAACAATACACATTGATTAATTGAGATTTACTAACATGTTTATTTATGTGCAAGAGTAAGATCATTGAAATAATTTTAAAAATCAAGAAGAGGCTTATTAAAATGAAGTGTTGAAGCTAAGGAGAAGACTACATGTTAAAGGCACCAAAGTTTAAGAATAAGGATTGACTCAAGGAATGTGACACATGAGCAATGTTCAATCAATTGGTCATATATATCTCTACAAATATCCAAATGATGTGATTCTTGAGCCTTTGGAAAGCTTACTCAATTTATAACATTTCATATGTTTTAATGAAATTCAAATTTCAAGTGCAAGGTTGTCCAAATCATCATGCAATTTGAAAGACAAATGGAAGCAACTGACATGAGCACCGAATACTCCTTTGGACATATCTTGAGCCAGAAAAATCAAAATGACTTGATTCTTACGGCATTGGAAATATGACTTAATGAAGAACATTCCATATGTTTTGAAGAAATTCAAATTTCAAATGGAAGGCTGACATAATTGACATGCAATTCGGTGGACTGACACAGAGAAGAAAAATCAACTCACATGAGCACCGAATGGTGTTTGGCCATATCTTAAGATAGAGATATCCAAATGCTTTGATTCTTAATGTTTTGGAAAGATATTCAAATATGCAGATCTTTCATGTTTTGAAGAAATTCAAATTTCAAACGGAATGCTGACATAATTATCATTCAATTTGGTGGACTAACACAAGAAAGAAAAATCAAGTCACATGAGCACCGAATGGTGTTTTGGCCATATCTTGAGCTACAGATATCCAAATGACTTTATTCTTGATGCGTTGGAAAGCTTGTTCAAATGTGCAGATCTTTTATGTTTTGCATATTTTTAAATTTCAAACGAAACATTGACAAAAATGGCAGACAAGATTACAATTTTTATGGTAGGCAGAAAATTTGGAGATGGTGTCTTCACTTGATTAAGTTCATCTCATTTGCCTATAAAAGGAGCCTTCTCCCATGCATTCAGCAAGACAAGAAGTGCAAGAGAAGTATTTTATCAAGCAAAAAGCAAGAGAAATATCAAGTCTAGAGAGCTTTTATATTATTTATCTACTCTTTGAAGAGAGTTATACTTTTGTTGTAAAAATTATCTTTGTTCTTGTATTGTGGTAAGAGTGAGATCTTCTTGTAAAGGATAAAAGTTATCCTTGAGAGAACTCTTTCCTTGGTGAGTTTGTTCATCAAGAAGAACTCTTGGTGTGGTGTTATCAAGAGTTGAAGGAAGTTGCCTTGGTGAGGGTGTTCATCAAGAAGAACTCTTGGTGTGGTGTTATCAAGAGTTGAAGGAAGTTGCCTTGGTGAGGTTGTTCATCAAGAAGAACTCTTGGTGTGGTGTTATCAAGAGTTGGAAGAAAAAGTCTTGGTGAGGTTGTTCATCAAGCAAGTTGTAAAGATTTCTACAACTTAGTGGAAAGCTTAGCTCGTGGAGCTAGGAGCCCGTGGACGTAGGCAAGGTTTGCCGAACCACGTACATCGAGTTTGCACTCTCTCTATCCCTATACTCTTTACATTTACTTGCACTTGTGATTATTCATCATTATTATTCTCTTGATTATATATTTGATAACTTCTAATTTCATCTTCTTCACCTTCATTCTCAAAGAAAGAGTAAACTAATTTTGATCTTTCAAGAAAAGTTTTACAAATCCGTTTTGATAAATATAAACCCAATTCACCCCCCCTCTTGGGTTGCCATACCTGGGTCAACATAATTTTCTTGGACATCGATGGCAGATATATATATATATATATATATATATGTGTGTGTGTGTGTGTGTGTGTGTGTGTGTGTGTGTGTGTGTGTGTGTGTGTAGCCAAATTAAATGTGAAATGGGTTGTAGTCCAGTGGTAACTTGTCATTTCCATATATGCACAGAGACGAGTTCGAACCCTGGAAGCAGAAAGAAATTTTTTACATACCTTCCTTGGAGATGGGCTGGGCTTGAAGCACACTGGGCTTGGGCTAAAATTTAAATAAAGGGTGAAATGTGGCAATTAAAAACTAATAGGACTTAAAAGTATTTTTACATAACATAATTTTAAAATTTCAATTGCATCCCCCGGGTTTAATTCCGGATCCCCGGCCCCAGCCTCCCCACCCCGGCCCCGGCCGTGGCCCCGGACGGGGCAGAAAAATTCTCCCCTGCTCCGGCTAAATTCCCCGATTTTTCGGGTTATTGCCCGGCTCCGGATTTTTCGGATCCCCGACCCCGGCCGGGTCAAATTGCCATCCCTAGTTTCAAAGCAGGATGACAATAAAGAAAGGGATCCATCTCCTGACGTTGCATAGCCTAACAATCCGTTTCCTAGTAATATCGAATTCTATGGTGACCTTGGAGGCAATGGTTGGAGTACAAATAGGGATATTCCCAACCTATATAGCTTTGAGGAATTTAAGGAGTGTCCATAAGAAAATGATAGTGATGGGGGAGAAGATGTGCGTAATGAAGATGATGATGATGATGAAGTTCCGCACTTTGATTGGCATAGGGTGAAAGATGGTCTTTATAATAATGAGATGGCTCTTCCAAAATGTGGAAATAATGATGAACATGTTGGTTTATCCAACCATAGTCCAAATGTTGGAATTCCATCTACACAATTCACTTATTGCACTCTAAGCTAGTCAAATTGGTCACTGCGACATTGAAATGATCATCCTCAGGCATTTTTAGATCAAATGTCACTCTAGGCTCTCTAGGATCCATTTATGAACCTAAAATATTGTGAAACAAAAGTCATTTCACTGAAAAAAAAAAACATGAAACCATGAAGTGATTCTGTATAATGGGTCGACTAGTGATAGGTGACCTGTTGACATATCGAACAGTTCGAAGGTCCATTGTCAACCTCTCGTCGAACCATAGACCTATGCGTCGACAGGGTGGCTGAGAGGTCGATAATGGTTTGATAGAGGTTCGACAGTTTTATGAGATGTTACTTGGGTTTACCGGTGGGTTATGGGTTAATGATGGGTTGACAAGTGGGTAGAATGGTCGACAACTCGCTGAAGGTTCGTCTTCTCCACAATGTGAGACAAAAACCAACAAACTACCATTCAAATTTGCACAAAATCACTCAATACAATTACAAACAACAAAACCATTAATCCTAAATTAAAAAAAAAAACTCCAAAATCCCAAAACCCACTTTCAACTTCGTTTCTCTCTACAAAAAAAAAAAAAAACAAAAACACATATTCAGCACATATTCATCATTCCAGCATCCATAAACTAATTTCAAACACTAAATGATAAAAAATAAACATGAAATTGAAGAGACTTACCTTCAACTGTAAGCCGAGATTGTTGTATGTAGTTCGAATTCTTTCTCTCATTAAAAAGCAGTGAAATGGTAGCCTTTCTCTCTAACAACAATCAATCAAAGGTTTTTGAATCAAACAATATAAAGGAATGGCATAATGGTAACATATTTGAGGGTTTTTTTTTTTTTTTTCAAATAGGGCATTCTAGACTTTTCCGCACTCGAGGGCTATTGCGTGAAAATCTTTTGATTTCAGGGTTATTTAAAAAGTCCCACCACTGGGGGCCCATTTTTTACCCTTTTAAATTTTATCATGACCCGACCCACCCGATTTGAACAGTTCATACAATTCTGCCTGTCGGAGTCCTCCCCTTATGTTCTTTTAACTTGCGGCCTTCCCTTCGGAGGGAGATCGTCCGGTGGTATAAATACGACGCCGTATTGCAACCAAAATATGCTACGGCACAATGAGCTATAAGAGCCCTGAAAATAACCAGCCCTGCCACTGTTACTGCTACTGCCATGGTCCTTTCCCCGAAGCGACTCCTGAAACTCCTCAAAGCGGAAAAGAACCCTCAAACGGCACTCGCCCTGTTCGACTCAGAGACTTGCCTACCTGGTTACACCTACTCACCACATGTGTTCCACCACATCCTCCGCCGACTCGTCCACCCTAAACTCGTCATCCACGTTAGCCGTATCGTCGAACTCATCAAAACCCAGCAATGCAAGTGCCCGGAAGATGTGGCTTTAACGGTTTTGCAAGCTTACTCCAAGAACTTGATGCCCGAGAAAGCTCTTGATATATTTCAACGCATGAGTGAAATTTTTGGGTGCGAACCTGGTATAAGGTCCTACAATACTTTGTTAAATGCTTTTGTGGAATCAAAACAGTGGGAACGAGCTGAGTCTTTTGTTGCATATTTTGAAACTGTAGGCATTTTGCCAAATTTACAGACTTACAATATTTTGATAAAGATTTCGTGTAAAAAGAGGCAGTTTGGGAAGGCAATAGGATTGTTAAATTGGATGTGGAGAAATGGTTTTGAACCTAATGTGTATACTTACGGTACTGTGATTAATGAGCTTGGGAAAAGCGGGGATTTAGTGGGTGCATTGACGTTATTCGATGAAATGTTTGAAAGAGGTGTGGACCCTGACGTGGTGTGTTATAATGTTTTGATTAATGGGTTTTTTAAGAAAGGAGATTATGTGAAGGCTAAGAAACTATGGGAGAGGTTGTTGATGGGTTCTTCCGTTTTTCCTAATGTGGTTACTTATAATGTAATGATTAATGGTTTGTGTAAATGTGGCAAATTTGATGAGTGTTTAGAGATATGGGATAGGATGAAGAAGAATGACAGAGAGAAGGATTTGTTTACTTATAGTAGTATGATACATGGCCTGTGCAAGACAGGGAATATTGATGGGGCTGAAAGGGTTTATGTAGAGATGGTTGAGAGAGGGGTTTTGGCAGATGTGGTTACTTATAATTCAATGCTAAATGGATTTTGTACCGTAGGGAAGATTAAAGAGTGTTTTGAACTGTGGGAGGTGATGGGTAGGGAGGGTTGTCGTAATACTGTGAGTTATAATACATTGATTAGAGGGTTATTGGAGAATGGCAGGGTGGATGAAGCAATTTTAATTTGGAAGCACTTGCCAGAAAACGATTGCAGAGCGGATTCTACAACTTATGGAGTTTTGATTAACGGATTGTGTAAGAATGGTTACTTGAACAAGGCTTTACAGATACTGAAAGAGTCAGAGGATGAAGGAGGTGACTTGGATATGTTTGCATATACCTCCATGATTGATGGATTATGCAAAGAAGGGAGATTAGCTGATGCAACCAGTTTAATCAATGGATTGGAGAAGCGTGGTTGTAAATTGAATATTCAAGTTTGTAATATACTAATGAATGGATTTATCCGAGCTTCAAAACTTGAGGAAGCAATTTGTCATTTTAGAGAACTGGACACCAAGGGCTTATCTCCGACTATCGTCTCGTATAACACTCTTATCAATGGTTTATGCAAGAAGCAAAGATTCAGTGAGGCATACTCTTTTGTGAAGGAAATGTTAGAGAAAGGGTGGAAGCCAGACATGGTCACTTATAGCTTGTTGATGGATGGTCTTTGTCAAGACAAGAAGATTGACATGGCTATCAAGTTGTGGCACCAGTTTCTTGAAAAGGGTTTTAGACCTGATGTAACTATGCACAACATTTTAATTCACGGGCTATGCTCTGCAGGCAAAGTTGAAGATGCTCTGCAAATATATTCAAACATGAAGAGGTGGAATTGTGTTCCAAATCTTGTGACTCTCAACACTCTCATGGAGGGCCTTTTTAAAGCTAGAGATTGTGATAAGGCATTGGAGATTTGGGCTCATATCCTAAAAGATCAGCTAAAGCCAGATATCATATCTTATAATATAACTCTCAAGGGACTTTGTTCTTGCAATAGAATATCAGATGCGGTTGGGTACTTGGATGATGCCATGGGTCATGGAATTCTTCCATCTGCTGTTACATGGCACATACTTGTTAGGGCAGTGATAGATGAAGAGGTTCTACGTGATCCTTTTTCTAAGAAGTCTTGGAAGTGAGTATTGACTTCTAATTGCTTATCTTATAGTGTTTATGATCACTCTATTAGCTGCTTCTAAGTCAAAATGTATGTTGAACGTAGTGAATTAGTAATCGTTTATTGGTTTCTTTCTAGTTTGTACTAGGGGATTGATTACTACTGTAAGACAGAAGCATGAGAAGAAGTGGTCTGTCGCCTAGCAGCTTGAGATGATAAGATCCCCCATTGAAAGCCCAGTGTTCAGGCACCCAGTGTCCGCCCTAGAAGACTAATGGATATGCACGTGGCAATATTAATTTTTAGAATTGAGGTATAAGTATTTTGCTGACATTGATGAAATGTAACCTTATGTTTATTTTCTCCACTGAAGATGGAATGTGTGGTCGCTTCTGCAGATGTACCTTGTATGGGACTGTATGGGCTGTCTTCGTTGTTGAAATGAAGGGTAAGACTTACAAAATCCTGCTTGCCAATTGGCACACAGAACTCCAACTATTATGGCTAGTAAGTTGAGTTCTTGGTCCCTAGATCAACCACCCGTTATTAAGTCACAAATAGAAATTCATCTAAAATATAATTCTAGAAATAAGGAGCACAATAAGATAAAAGCCAAGATGGATATGGTAAGTACTCCCTGCTGATTTGACAAGTAACAGCTGCAGCTGTGGGCTAAACTTAAGTTAGATATTTTGCCCTGGAAAATTGATGATTGGTTGTTATTTACATCTTGGAAACTGCAGGCAGAAAATGTAATGCGATTGCTCACCCAGTTTGTTTGTCTGTAATTTTCACCTCATGTATTATGCCAACATGAGAAAATTATTTGAAGAGAGATAAAAACGTATTGTGCACTGTTATAACTTAAGATGATGTGAAGCTCTCCGATATCTTTTGGTGCATATGAGATGGATAAAAATTCATAAAGCATTACACTTGGTAAATCAAACCATGCATTTTGGTGATTGCAGTGACGTCACCAAGATCAGACCAAGATGATGCAAAAGCAAAGTAGCTTGATGTATCAACCCCTAGTTTTAAGTTTTCACTTGGGGTTATGTATCATGCTATATCATTAAAGACCAAAGGCTAAAAGTTTTACACAAAGATATTAAGCACTTCCATTTCTCTCATTGTCAATCTTTTCCTTTCCTGTTTTCTTCTGTTTCTGATATTATCCCCTGCTCGTAGAGAAACTGCAGAAGCAAAGGCACTAAAATTGCACCAAGAACTGCAACTTTTCGCCAATCGGATGAAGAGATGAAGGAATCAGCAATTCCGATGACCAACAGGCCAATTAAAGCGAGGTAAATATTCCTTCTGGTTTTGGACCCAGCATTTTGTGCAGTGACCTCTTTTATCTTCTTCGCCTCCTCTTTTGCTTTTGCTTTCTCCGCAGGCTTTTTCTGACTCAGACTCTTGAAGAACATACCCTCATTCCGGTCCTCCTCCATTTGACCTTCAAATTCTGCTAACTTTTTATCATTCTGCTCAATCTCCTGTTTGTTCATTTCTGCAGATTCCTCAAAGGCTTGCATTTGACTCTCTATATTCTCCTTTATCTGCTAACCAGAAAATGATAAGAAATGGGTTATAAACATTATTGCATAGCAACGAAGACGCATTTTGTACGAGTTGTGCATGGATATATACTGAATTATACAGACCCTGGCGCTAGCTTCATCGAGTCCTTTGAGAGCATCCTCTCCAATCTTGTCAAACTCAGCATTGGCTTCTTCAGCAAATTGTGTTAGATAAGCTGATCTTTCATCTAAGTAATCTGTCAGACGGACTTTTTGAGCTTGTAACATTGCAATTCTTGCAAGCAGTTCCTGCTTACGAGCATCACCTTCAGACGTGGAATCTTCAGGGTCAGAATCTTTTGATCTGCAGAGGGACACAAACTTCTTTGCTTTTGTGATTCTTCTTGTGTAGAAAATAGCGTTCTTAGTTGGGGTCAAGGAGGTTTGAATAGCTTTTAGGGCAATCATCTTTATTTTGCTTATCGGGAAGAGAGAGAGAGAGAGAGATTCTGTATAGAAAGTCGAAGTTTTTTGAACCCCACATTCCGTTTACGTTATCCTGTTTTGAGGACTGAGGCTGCTTCAATTGTTGTTCACTGTCTATCTGTTCAAGTATCAGGACTCTTTTTTCGTTTTCTTTTCATTTCAACTACAAGAGCCCACCCGTTCACGTTTGACCAATCTTTGCGGTCTCATCTCTAATTTTGTACTTTGCAGTTCCTTACCTGTCCCTAGCGATGCAGGACCCAATTTTAATCCTTATACCTTTGATTCACTGTTGATTAAATCCTATAAAATCAAAATCAAACAGTAAAACTATAAACAAGAAAACAAACACAAATGATCTGGATTGAGAACCGGAGACATAGAAACATCGACAAGTCGTTTTCACTGTCAACCACAAACAAGTAATTGGAATCTTATACTTGGCTGGAAAAGGAAACGAAGATAAAGGAACACCTAATAAGACATTTCAATCCACCTAGCCACATTTTTATCTTTTTTTTTTTTTTTTTTTGGGTGGGCGAGGGGGAGTTTCAATTTACACGTCCAGTGGCCTTCTTGTAGGTATACCACTTCGCAATCCACAAATACAGAAGGAAATTTATTAAACTGAGAATAGCTAGGAGCCAGTAGAAATCGTCAAGATGGCCTCTGTTCAAATTGTCTGGAATCCAACCAAGCTTTCCGTTTCTTTTGGTGACTTTAGTCACAAAAGTAACGAGCAGCGTGCTCAAGTAGTTACCTAATGCAACAGTTGTGAGTGATAGTGCAGAGCACAAGCTTCTCATAGCATCAGGTGCTTGGTCATAGAAGAATTCCAACTGTCCAATGAAAGTGAAAACTTCTGCACATCCAACAAGTAAATACTGCGGAACTTGCCAGAAAATTGACATGGGAATGTACTGACGATCATAGTAGTTGTTCTTCCTCACAAAGTCGAGCCGAACAATCTCCAAAATTCCAGCAGTGATCATGGCAAAAATGGAAATGACCAGTCCAATTCCCATTCTTTGAAGCTGCGTGAAGCCTCGTTCATGACCTGTGAATTTTCTTGCACATGGGACAATGATTTGGTCGTACACAGGAGTCCAGAAGATAACACTCAGTGTGTCAAAGAGGGAGAGGGATGCCGATGGAATCTTGAAATGAGGACCCATGTGTTGGTCCATAGTGTTGCCTTGTAAAACAAACATAGTGCTCATTTGACTGTACACAGTTGCAAAAACAATTCCTGATGCCCACACTGGCAGCAATCTGATTATGGACTTGAGCTCCTCAACTTGAGTTACAGTACAGAGTCTCCATGGGTCTGCAAGGCCTTTGATGCAATCTCTTGGGGTTTCTACGGCAGCCTTGTCAAAGAACCTGTAATTAAATATTTTGTTTAAATGTGTAATGAACCAATAGCAAACTAAGGATAAGCTAAAGACTGTTGCAAACAAAGTTTCATATTGAAACTTCTGGATATAAACGCAGAAGATTTGCCACTTCAGTTTTCTTAGAAGTTGGAACATGTCAGTGACCAGGTTAATAGAATTTACGCGCAAATTATATAGTCCACAAACAAAGCTTCTAAACAGAGATGGACTCCAACAAAACATGCTCATTAAGAGGTGACTATCTCCATTATATAGAAACTCCAACAAAACATGCTCATACTTGAGGAGTCGAGAGACTATTTGTCTTATATGCCTTATGTAAGCTCTATATGCGAGAACTGACCTAGGAATTTATTTAGACTACTGTGTATTTGAAAAGATATACGAAAGTGAAAACTATGTAGATGCTTTCTAGCTGATCAGTGAGAATGGAAAAAACATTAGGTAAAACAAGGCTAGCTAATAGATTTCTATAAGCTTACTGAAACTTGTCTGTATGCTCAAGTTTGCGGCTTCCTTGTATAATGCCTTCCTCATTTGTTGTCTCATAAAGAAGAGATTTATCAGCAGGAACCTTAACATTTGCTTTTCCAACGGATGCAACTATAACCTGAATAATCCTTGTAATTGGACTGCCTCCAGGTTTTTGCAGCCGATACAATCTACTACCTGTGAAGAAAAACACAACTGCAATGGCCATAGCAACTGCGGGGATGCCGAACCCCCAACCCCAGCCCACATTCATTTGTATCCAGACCAGAACAGAGGAAGCAATGAGTGCACCAATATTGATTGAAAGATAAAACCAGTTAAAAAAAGAACTCTTCTTCTTCCTCTCAATCTCATCTGTTTCATCAAATTGATCTGCACCAAATGATGAGACACATGGCTTAATTCCACCAGTCCCAAGAGCAATCAAGTAAAGTGCTACAAAAGTAACCGCGGTTTGTGTTGTTGTTGGGTGGCATTCATTCTTATCACACCGTGGCTTTAATCCAGTGACTGAAGCAGACAATGTTAGAAGTGTCATCCCCTGTGAGAAAAATAGAAGTTCATCATTTCCACACAGAATGGACCTGCTTGAGAAAATGCCTTTTAAGCACAAATGTCGGCTTGGCTTAAGGCCTTTAATTTCCAGTGGAGATCAATTAGAAACCTAGTCACAGATGAAACTAAATCCTGAGAATATTCCTTTTAAAAGATTTTCAAAGAGTTAGAAATGATCTCCCCGAAAGAGGTGAAAAGTTTACATCGAAAAAGGTACAAACTGGTGAACGTTTCGCCGATAAAAATTGTTATAATGACACGAAACAAGCAGTACAAGCAATTCAAAAAAGAGTGGTGTGACTTAATGCACTTCACAAGAACTTGATTAAAGTCACCGTTATATTGGCTATTTGTGAACACCCATACACTTGAGAAATTGAAACTCGTTCAATTTAAGCTTTTATAAACTTAATCGATGATACGGGTTTCATTTTGAATCAACTTACAAAAACATAGATGATTGAGAAGCTGGCAATGGTCCAATATCTCCCCAAGTATGAATCAGCTAGGAATGCTCCGATTAATGGTGTGATATAGCAGGTTCCTGACCAATTTGTGACATTGTTTGATGCAGTGACATTTCCTTGATTGAGACGTTTCTGGAGATAGTTCACCAGATTGGTACTCATCCCATAATATGCCAACCTCTCACAGCATTCATTTCCTGCAACAAACAGAAGTGTAAGTGTACTTACATCTCAGCTGCTTCAGATATCACAAAAGAAAGATAAACAGATTATACTAAGACAATAAAGAACAAATGTTTAAACCCATACCAAGAATAAACCGGCAAGCCTTCCAATTTCCAGTTTTCTTCTTATTAGCAGGGTTTTTATGGATATCAACTGTCCCATCGTTTGTGTACAAATCTTCTTCAGCCATATTATCCTTGCAGATCAGGTGGGTGAAGCTGCAACTGCTTATCTCAATAAGTAGTCACCTACAAAATCAAATCAACACCGCAGTTTTAAGAAAGCTATAGTGACAACATTTATACACTACAACGAAATTTAACTTGTACAGGATATGAGAGTTTATGTTAAAGCTTTATTTGGTAGTTAAGGCATAGATGTAATAAATATCTGGGATGCTATTTATACTACCTATTAAATCATTTTTTTTTTACGTGATGATGAGTAATGCTATATTTACAAAGTTTATATATAAAAAGTTTGCATATAAAGTTTATTTACAGAATTGATGTAGCACGACTCATTTAATAATACATCACTTATCAAAATTTATTACGTTGATTTTCTTATATCATTTTTCATTTATTTGATACTATATCAACTGTATACATAAATATTATATACAAACTTATTAAGTATAGCACTACTCTTTTCAAGCAACTTAAAAGAGAGCACAATGAATCAAACAGATTAATTCAGTTACCATATATTCACAAGGCTATAAGGAAGGAGATTCAAATCAAGGAATGGTGTCGGTCATATAAAGTAATTAGCAGCATGATCAAAGATAAATCCCAGTTGACAGTTCACTATAAGCAGAATCTGATCATATGAAAATTGTGTAATCATTACCTCGAGTATAACTGAAGCGACACAGTTAAGCCACGTTCCATTGAAAACAAAGAAAAATGGGAAATTATGAACTCCACTAAGGCTCAAAAAACTTAATAAAAGAAGTGGCAACTACAATGATTAGATCCAAAGGGACCACAATGGTAATGAATATGTGTGTGTGTGTGTGTTAAGATACAGACTGCAGATTAGCTAAGATTACTGAAGAGATACCGTCGTCAAAGAATCAATAAAAATCCCATTTTAATAATAAAAAAGGTTTAAACAGAAGGACGGTATAAGAATTACAAACTATTTTAATCATACGATAAAATCTTTAAAAAATGGGATTACTCTATATTAAGAAGGATTAATTCATCCCTATGCATTCTTTACTTTTATTTTGGTTTATACCTGGAATGATCAATGACAATGATGCCTCATCACTTATTAATTTTATTATTATTTTTCTATCTATACGTTTAATAATATGGGCTGAGAAATACATTAATACCATATATGCATACTAGTCTTCTTTTGGTATTTTGCCAAACGACTTTTTTATTATCTTGCCATTGAAACATATAATCCAAAATGCCATTCAAAAAGGTAAAGGTGGGTTATATTGAATATATAGGTTTTGTCATTCTCTTCAAAATAGGACAAAAGTAATAATTTAAAAAATATTGTGAAAAATATAAGTTAAGGCTAAAGTCAGGGCAATCCAATTTATAAATAAAAAAGTTTATTATTTGGAGTTTAGGCTTACCAATAAGGCTGATAAATATCATACACACTTTTACTGTTTCCTAACTTTGATAAATAATGATATTTATTACGGGTATTCCGTTTTAATCTTCTAATTTTGAATGATTATGTATTTGAACCATTTTCAATACAAAATACAGAATCTCTCTTAGCTCCATCATAATCAGCAATTCTAATTGAATTGGAATGCTTAGAAATCAGCTAATTTGAAGGTTAATAAAATTATAGCTAAAATAGTAAAATAATAATAAATGCAATATTTTCCATTAAGATTTCATTGAATCACACTTTTTTTTTCCATAAGATTTAAGAAATATAAACAAAAATTCAAGATTTCTTATTTTATCCTCGGATTCGCTTTTAATACGATGAAATTAAAGTGTAAATAGGAACTCCAACATTAGTAATAGTGAAAAAAAATGATTATCATTTTACAAAATTTTATAGGTAAAACTGTTATGTATTAAACAGTGATTCACGGTCAGCAATGCGCGTAGGTGAGTTAAGTGTGAATCCATCTAACGATTTCAAATGCGAATCGGCGAGAGAATCTTTATTAAAATAAAATGGGCTAATCACCAAACTCACTTAATTTTGACTTAATTTTATCCAAATTCAATATTTATTACTTTTCATCATCAAGTACCCTGACATTTTCTAAATTCATCATGGATATCCCTTCTGTCAGTTTTGCCGTTAAGTGACATCAGATATCGTCAGATTTTCATCCACAAAAGACAGTTTATCTAAATAGCCTTAATTGTAGTTCGACGAAACTTGGATAGAAATAAAATAATCAATATGAGTCTAAATGACGATTTTGCCTTTGTAGTCAATTTAATATTGTTAGAAATCTGGCACTTTAACGTTGGAAATTACTTTGTTGCCCTTAAAATTTTTTTCAAATTAATAAATGTTGCAGTAGCCGTTGTAATGCAGCCGTTTATAGCAAGCCAAACCTGTCTTGGGCACTATAAAATGAAGACAGTCCAGCAATTAAAACTTATTCAAATCTCATTCAAATTGAAACACACAAAAAGCAAAAAAAAAAAAAAAAAACCTAACGATACAACAAGCGAACACAGCATCATCAATAACAGGGAAGAAAACCAACCCTAGATTAGTGCAAGCCAACACAACAGTCCATCAACAGCAGGAAAAAACACAGAAGCGGTTCATCTCATCAACAATACAGCACAGAAGCAGAAGCAGTTCATCTCATCAACAATACAGCATGGAAGCAGAAGCAGTTCATGAGTAGTTGATGAACAACAGGTTAGAACTTCAAATTTCACAGTAGAAAAGCTCAATAAAATGAGTCAATCAACCTCAACTAGTGCAAGGCAACAAGACAGTGGTTCAAGTAATATTTATGGCAGAAATGACATGATTAATGGCAACTTAATGAAGTTTAAAAACAGAAGATGCAAGTGTGGAACAAAAGCAGCTGTGATGATATTTGAATCAGCAAGGAATCCTAGCAAACTATATTTTGTATACAAAACAGGGACATGCAATTTTTTTCGGTGGTGGGAGCCTGATAATGAAGAAGTTGATAAGTTTCAAGAATTTTGTCATGGTCATATGGAAGAAATGGATATGAATGCTAGTGAAACACTTATAAGTGAGATGCATAGAGATCTGAAGCAATTGGTCATGAACAATGATATTTTCATGCAAAGATTTGAAAAAGATCTGAAAAACTAGAGAATACTCTAATGTCCTGCAAGTTAGTAGTTTACATTTTCATTATTCTGTTAATTGCATACCTTGTAAAGATAATGTAGTGGAAAAAAAACAGAAATAAAAGTTATGTCATTGCCCAACAGTAACAGACTGAAAAGCATGCATACTGATATTGCATTACTTGTAAATAAGTATCATTGTTATCAACAAAATTACACGAAATGCATGAAGCAATTTTAAAAGACTGTGACTGTGTTAAATATACAATATAAACAGACATTAAATGTTTCCTTATAGGAATCTAAAGGACTGTAATAGTTTCCTTTATACAAAAAAAAAAAAAAACAACCCTTAACCCTATATGTGATAACAATTTTAGGTTGTTGTAAAACTAAAACCTACCAAAAAACAAAACATTGCTTGCTGCTGGCTATCATGCACTCTCACTGCATTCCTGGAGGTGACCTTGTGCCTGCATGTTTGAAGTATACATGGTTAACAAAGAAAAGGTGAAAGCAAAAGTGAGAGACAAAAAATCTAAATTTTTTACCTCTATTTGCACTTAACATGGTTGAACCCACTGACTGTTGGGATGGTATTGGTGCTAAACAACCAACATATGCTGTTGCTGGTTGCTGAGAGAATGGTGTAAATTGCTTTGTAGTTGGAGGTTGGTTGGATGCTGATTAATTAGAGGAAGTTATAAAGATACATAAAGAGATATTATGCAATATTGATAAAAGCAATAAATGTAATTTTTACCTTTCCTTCTACTTGATGTGCTTGAATTCATTGATTGATGATATGGTATATGAGATTGCTGAAATGATGTTGATCCAGCCTGCCTTATAGCTGAAGATTGCTGGGGTACTGGTGGACGTTGAAAGATAATAATTAGTCAAAGTTAAGGGGGATACAAACAAGGAAAAAAGTTACATGATTTTAATAAAGCCAAAATGGAAATTTTTACCCTTCTTTCTTCTAAATGTTTGTGAAGCCACTGAATGCTAAGATGGTATAAGAGGTTGCTGAGATGAGCTAGGAGCTTGATGGGATATTGTTGATGCAGCTGATGTTGATGTAGGTGCTATTGATGCAGTTGCTGTTGATGGTCTCTAACACTTACACAACAATTACAGTTAGTATATATTGAAAATATGATAATATATTGAAAAACAACTTCTATGTATATGACCTTTTTCTGCTTTGGGGCTAACTTGCAAGCCCTTTTGTTGTGATTGTATCCCCCACAATTCGAACATCGCATTATGAACAAAGAGTTTGCATGAGGGTCTTCATCATGTGCCCTTCTTCTTGCTTTCTTAGGCCTGCCTACCTTTGTCCTCCTCTTTAGAGCTTCCAGATGATTACAAGCCACCTCAGGCCATTCACTTTGGTCTGGTATAGGCCTCAAGTGGTGGTTATATGCAGCTAAATACATATATCTTAATAGTAACTTATCTACAAACTGATTGACCTCAATCCTCCTCTCATTTTCGCAGGCTATTTCATGGATACAAGGTATTCCTGAAATTTTTAAATAAACCACAACAGCAAAATCTAGCATCTAGTCTGACAATGTAAACTCTTCTTTTACACACAACTTCAAACTCCAAAGCTCCACATCAATACACCTCCATGATTCTACTGAACTTGCCTCTATCACTAATTATTTTCCTAATCCTAGGACCAATATCTGAATGCTATCCAAGGCATTCTTTATACCTGATATTGGAAAAAAAAAATAGAAATCAGTTGTCGATTATAAGGAAATCAAATATAAACATTTCAATAATCAAAATGCACTTTTATTAAACTGTGTGTTATGCCTAATGCAAGGCGAACAGAAATAGGAAGTAATAAGCATACAAAAATAGGAAATAATAAGCAATAAACTTACTTTCTTTGCATACTCTTCATAATCTTTCTTCTTATGTCCTCTAACATTGTCAAATAGGTTTGACCTCGATGCCTATTGATCCAAGAGTTGAAGGATTCAGTGATGTTATTGGTGACATGGTCAACTTTGACTCTTTCATCAAATGCATATCTACTCTAACTATTTACAGGGATGTTTGACAAGTACTCAAATGCTCTATAATCCAAAGATTTGATCTCCTCCATGGCAGTGTGGAAGTCATTAATACTACTAACATTGCATGCTGTCCAAAACATCAACTGTAGACCTAGCCTACAGTGTTCTTTCTTGAAATTATCATACAAATGCTTTGCACAGTACCTATGAGATGCATATGGCCATTTTAAATTTAAAGCATTAAGGTTGAGGATTCCCTTTTGCCTATCACTAATAAAAGTCATAGGCATCCCAGGTGCATCAACCCCTCCTAAATGCTCACCTAGATGTTCAAGGAGACAATTCCAAGTTGAGCTGCATTCCACCTCACAAATTCCTATTGCTAAGGGGTACATACCATTGTTAGCATCAATACCTACAGCAGCCAAAAGCACCTTTCCTATTGGCCCCTTGAGATGACATCCATCTATACCAATAAATGGTCTACAACCTCAATTAAAACCAATCCTTTGAACTGGAAAACTAATGAAAAAGCCCTGAAATTTTAGAGATACAGAAATTAACTAACAATTTGCTTTTACAAAGACAGTTGAACCAAGATTTGTTAGTTGCACTACATTGGCATACCTATGCAGTAGGTTAAGGGCTTTTTGGTGGTCTTCTCCTATCACTTGAAGAGCTTTCATTTTTGCCCTGTATAATTATTGTTTTGAAGGTTCCAACCCAAACCTTCTCTTAATATCCTTCTCTAACCACTAAATTTCTACATTAGGATTATCTCTGATGATGTCTTCATACTGTTTGGCTATCCATGTATATGTGCATTTTGGAGTATTAGGTTGTTTTTCACACCTATGATCAGGACAAAAGCTCTAAATTTTGAAAGTGACTAAGTCTTAGGTTAAGGAGGCATGAATCCTCCATGGATAGCCAGCAGCTGTACACCTACATGTAACTCTCTGTCTCTCATTTTTTTCTCTTTTTAATACAATTCCACTCCTGACTGAATACTCTCTTAAGGCTTCTCTAAAATGGTGAATATTCTCAAAAGTCTGCCTTAGCCTAGAGACAACATTTCCATCTGCAGTTGGCCTAAATAAATGTTGCTTTTGAACTCTAGCCATTCTAGCACTTCCAACCTCTTCATCTGAACTGCTCATAATTTTGTGAAAATGCTCTCTATTACTTTGATAATAAGAATTGTCACGTGATGACATCTCTTCACCACTTCTACTATCACTACTCTCCCTCTCATTACTATAACAGTTCACAAATTCTGCATCAAATTCAAGCCTGTAGTCTGCATCTGAATTTGCATCTAAATCATACTCACTATGGCTAACAGAATAAGCAACAGACTCTACCTCATCTTCTTCTCTATGCATCTCAGGCTCAACTCCTACATTTTCAACATCTTGCGACAACTCAAGTTGAGGTCCACTAGGGTCACTAGGGTTATTTTCACCTTCATTACTCTCCCCAACATCATTTTCCCCCACATTTTTTTCCAGGCATCTCATATGCTAAAGGTTCAGTATCTAATGGTGTAACCTTAACTAACACAGTTACTTCGAAAAGCTTATTTTTCTGGTATTCTCTCAATACTTCTAGAAATTTGTCATCAGTGTCAATGTCTATCCTATCCCCATTGCAAGATAAGTTAACACTAAATTTAACATCTCTATGATTATATACACCTAGATTGCAAACCCCATTAGCTGCAGCAAACAATCATATCCTACTGACTCTATCATAGTCAATAAGCCCAATATGATAGTCAGACTCTAAATATCTTGATGTTAAATAAATAAGATCTATCTTATCCTACAACCATATGCATTCATAGATACGCAAGTGTGTGAAAAGAAAGTTGAAACAAATAAAGAGAAAGAGAGAGAGAAAGAGAGAGAGAATCCATTAGATTAATTTCATAACAATATATTTAATAATAATTATATGAAATTAACATATATATCACAAATTAACTTATCCAACAAAAAATACAATTTTCATAGCAAGTTTAACAAACCTAAACATGAATAAATATAATCAAAACTAGCAAGCTTATACAAAAAATAACTAAAGCCAAACTTATTTATCACTTTGACTCAAAATGCATCATGACATAGACATGCAAGTTTATGAAAACAAAGTTAAAAACATCACAAATTATCTGTTGCAAGCCTCAAAACAATATTCGTACCAAGTGAAAAAAAAATCCTACAGTGATATTGAATACCACCAAAACTACTGAGTTTACACCCAACAAACAAAGAAGGCAGAGTTTATGCCTAACAAACAAATAAGGCAAGACACTAATTCCAAATACAATTTATGAAAAATAGAATAAAAAAGGCAACATGATAGAGTGTTGGTGACTCACTTTATGATGTTTCCTCTGAAAACTTCACTTGCGAATGTCTGCCTTGTTAACTACGAACCAGTAAGCAAATCTGAAAAGGTAAGAACAAAAGTTATTGCGGGTGCAGTTGGGCTCACAACAAAAAGTTAAGTATAAAAGAAAAATATGCAGGCATGCATGCAAGATATCAAATATAACAGTTTATACCAACACGTTATGTACTCTATCATCATTTTCTTCCATTAATTTCAAAAACCCCTAACACTTAAAAAATGAACGACCAATACAGAGGCCATGCCTTATGAACGACCTTAAAAAATGACAAAGAAAAACTCAGTCAACGCATGCATGTCATTATAACATATTATCATATCAATTACCAACTTCTATTATCAAACACAGAAAACCCCAAATTTTGCTCCATTTTAGGGTTCCGACAGAAAAAATTTGACACAAACACTGGAATAATAGTTACATATAACAATAACACACTAAAAATCGATTAAAATATGTAGAATGACCAAAAAAAAAAGTCGCAACTATACAGTTCAAAAGTTCCGTATGTGTGCAACGTTTTACCAATACAAACAAACAGAAATCTTCTCAAAAGTTACATTGAAACTTATCGAATCACGTGATCATGAGTTGAACGAACTTCCTCCAGTCGAAAATGGTTATGGACCAGCCTCCAGTTGAGCAGAAGACAATGAAGGGTCTCGCCAACTGGAACGCAAACGGCCAAGAAGTGGGGATAGGGAGAATCGAAGAAAGCGAAAAAAGAATATAGAGTTTCTGGTGGGGTTATTTTATTAGATTGACTTACTTACGTTTATATTGTGTTGAGCAAGCCTGTTAAAATGACCCTTTTAGCCCTTTCTATTCCATTTATTTACATATACTTAACGACAAAACTGACGGAAGGAGTTCCATTATAAATTTAGAAAAGGTCAGGGGCATTCGATGATGAAAAGTGATAAATAGTGAATTTAGACAAAATCAAGCCAAAACCAAGGAGGTATGTGTGATTAGCCCAAAATAAAATTAACGGCAAATTTGAGTTTGTTTGAATACCGAATATTCTACTTTTAAAAGACATCACGAAAGCCATTAGATAGAAGCGCTTTTTGGGTCCAAAAGTGCTTTTCTGCACTTGGGTCCTGCCTTTTTCTATGTCGTTTTTCTCCATCAGCTGTGCACGTGAAAGAAGGCAGTGGACTTCTGGTCCTACTTCCTAGCTTATTATTAATAAACTTTCATTAGATTAAGCCAAGTTTTGGAGATGTTAATGTTACTTTCAGAAAAATATAAGTCAAAACTTTGTAATGTTGAGTTAAGATTAAATTTAGAATATGCAAAATAGGACCAGTTTGCCATTTTATATATATATATCAACTAAACTTATCTTGATAGTGTGTGAACGCGTTTACGAAAATAGACATAGAAGAGTGGGTATGAAAGCGACTAGTGAGAACGCCAGGAAAGCACTTTCAAATTCATACTCACAAATGTATCGTATTGAAGTATATTTGAAGTTTGAGATCAGTCAAAGATTACATCAAATAAACTAAAATAGAAGGCATGCTTGGTTCATGGTTTTGGATTAGGTTGTTACTTGCACACTATTTTCTTCTTCATTTGTTTTTTTATTTTGACATCATCATCTCATCATGATTATCTTATAACACTTTACACAAGTTGTACTCTTATCAAAAAACTAATAACATTGGAATTGGAATATCTTTGTTGAATTTGAGTTGCTTTATGTGTTCGCATTGGTGGTCTCTGCACTCGTGGCATAGCTAAGTCCTCAAAAGTAAATTGTTTGATTATTGTTTAGTCACTTGTTAAGATATCTAGGGCCCTTAGCATCATATTCATGGAATAGAATAATATCAGGCTAGGAATATGGCAACTGACAATGAAAGTTTACCTCACAATCGTGCCCATCATATTGAAACCTGAGTTTTTTAGTCACTTAGAAGAATTGTTTCAGCATTTCTTCTCGTGCACAACTTCATTTTATTCATGACAGTCCAGAAGTTTTTAGATATTTTCTCGTAAAGTTTGTTATGGAGTGCAATAAGAAGGCTGCAGGCTTAACAGACTCAACAGCTAAATGGTTAACAGGGTCCACACAGGAAAGACCTAATTGATTGCTGCTCCAACTTGTTACTAAATGGGATTGGATCATCCTGGTCTTAATCTGTTAATCGGATCTATCAAGGGTATATGGATGTGGTTTTGTGCTATAGAACAACATGGGTTCTGGTTAATAGGCTTAACATGATTCTCTGTGTTGTAAAGGTTGAAAATTGTTGCAGCACTGAAAATACTATTGAAAATCAAATAATACCTGAAACACTGCTGATTAGTGAGTGGATACAATTGGTCTCTTACATGTGTACTACCTTGCAACCACAAAGATATGTCCGCAAATTCAGCACACTTACCAGAGCCAGAAGCCAGAAGAAGTAGGGAAGAACTGAAAATGACCATATTTCAAGTTCTCTGGTATCCATCCGGGCTTACCATGCCTAGTGCTCACATCTGTCACGATATCGACATGTAGTGTAAGCAAATAGTTGCCCAATGCAGCAGTTTTGACTTGTAAGTGACAGCCTGACAGGGCTGAGCACAGGCTTCTCATGGCATCAGGGTTTTGCTCATAGAAGAACTCCAACTGCACAATAAAGGAAAAATTTGCCTGAAGGATTTAGCCGTAAATAGATAATACTCACCTTCTGCAACTAGCATAAGACTAGAACTTTATTTTGGGGATCTGAAGTTAACCAACTACGTACCTTTGTGTTGTAATGCATACCTTTGTGTTGTAATGCATACATACAATACAGCTAAAGGCAACAAACTATTTCTGCTACATAGTTTGAATCCTAATATTATATTTTACTTGAGGAGTGATTATATGATGGTTTTCTACCTTTGAGCTTCGTATTTATATAATGAGAAACTGCTCAGAATTTCATGTCAGCATTAACCTAACAAGAATTGTCATTTTAAGAGACAGTGGGCACACAGAACTATCCAATCCTTCAATGCAATGCTGTGGGCAGTCATCTTCACTTGCTGGGATGAAGCTGTGATATTTAGATATCAGAACAAAATAAAAAAATAATAATAAATGAACGATACTCTTAACTTAATCGAATACCAACATTCATGAGTCATGACCATGATACTCTCTCTCTCTTTTAACTTCTGCGTTTTGGCACACCTTCATAGGCAGGGGAGTTATTACTAGTTTGTGTGTGTTTCTGCAGAATATAGGTGTGAGCACTCAACGGACTACAGAGAAGCTGCTCCCATTGAGCCATGGGCCCATGACATTGCCTAGAGCACTGGTTGGAATTATATCTTGAGCTCCACTTGTGGTTTTGGGTTTAATTATCAAAGGGAAAGGGCCTAACTTAATCCAACCTGAACCTGCAATCGCCTACAAATCTTGTTGGGTTTGGGTTCAGTGCTTAGTTGGGGTAGTAGTAACAAAATCAACTTAATTAGTTGCTTAGGATAAGAGATAAACATAAAATTAAAAGCATTCAAGCGCGCCCATGATCTTTTTTTGGGAATTAATGCTTGCTTAATATGTGAAAATAGCCATGAATGACATCAAATTGAAACTAAATCAGGCGGCCCTTTTAACCTGCAAATTCTTTGTGTTTCTGTGTTTTTAATTTTCCCAATTCAAATTTGGCAGAAGTTTGGGATTCTTTTTGTTTTTCCCAATTAAAGTTTATGGCCATTTGATGTTTTTATTCAATAAGTTTTCTTATTGTTATTTGATAGATGAAAGAAATTGAAAGTTAAGAGATGAAGAAAGAAAGAAGAAAAAAGAAAGTCAGATATTATATTTTCAAAGTTGTTATATTCAGCCCCACTTTTTACTTCTTCAACCCTACTTCTGAGCACTCTTCAGTACTCAAATAGCTCATCAATTTTCAATTTCATTTCCGTTAAAATGTGCTTCCTATCTCAACCATAACAATATCTATGGCCACAGAGAATTCCTTTGGATGGGATCCAAGGTAGAATAAGCACAAAAAAACCATAATCAAAAGAAATTCGTGCATACATATAAATAGACTTTTAAGTTATCTCTCAAGTTCAAAAGAATGTTAGAAACACCCCTTCTCCTTTGTCAGCCAAAAGAAAAAAAAAAGACGAAAAAACTTAAAAAAAAAATTAGATCAAAAAATCATTGGACCAAAAGCAAAGACTTGCAAGTTTTTAATCATTAGGTAAAAAAACTGCCATTCTATCCCACAATTCCATGATTGAAACATTCCTCAAAATAGCAGTTAGCATCCTCTACACTTTCGACAATAAATTATTATTGTGGTGGCAAACCCTTAACAACGAAATGAAACAAAAGCCATATAAATGAAGAGAGAACCCCATTGGAAATATTGGGGCAGTTCTTTAACTTACAAAAGGCTCATTCACATTTGGAAATATAAATTTTACACTTCATCTCCACTACCAGTTGATTTCGCTGCCTGCAGGCTTTCAACCAACTTTCCATCTCTGTTCTGCAGTAGTACACATGTAAATTACGATCTCTTAAATAATTAGGTGGGTGTATTTAGAATTTTTTATTCTCTTTAGTAATTTTAGTTGAGCACAAAATTATTCAAAAATTAAAATAAAAGTGGGGATTGAAGAGATGAAAAGCGGGGCTGAATAGAATAACTCATATTCTTATCCTTGGCTTGGGGCCTTGGGCTGACAAAACTTTAGTGAGGCTAAAACAACCAATTGAACCAGTAGGGAAATTCTTAGGCCAACCCTGACATTTTAGGCTAAACTTTACGAATTTCTTGCCTGTCAAGAATTTTAGAATAATACTACATGTGTATCTCAACATTTTTCTCACCTTAATTTTCTTATAAATAGTAAGTTAATATGATACATGATATGTTAATAACAATTAAAATGTTATATATTTTGAGATAAAATATCTAATATGCTACTCTTTAAGCACTTCTATCTTAGTGCTTTTTTGGGATTGTGTTACTGTAAAAATAAACAATTTCCGCTGTGTTATGAAAAGAATTAGCTTTTAAAAGAAGTTGTAAGGTGTTTGGTAAACCAACTAGGCATGACAAATTTCTACATGACGCTTTAATACGATACAAACCTATTTGATAAAAGAGTGTGTCGGGTCTAGCTTTATTGGGTCGGGTCAATAATAAAATATGTTTAATATTTGACTTTGTTTGGATTTAGTCTATGAAAACCCGTTTTGCACGTTTAACCTATTAAGAATTTATATATCTTAATAAATTTATTTACATAAGGTTATAGTTTATTATTAATTCTAAGGAATTATCATTGGTTAACTTATTATTTTAAGTTGCTTATTATTAAAAGGAGGAATATTATAAAATATTTTGAAACCCTAAAAAATCATTCACCGTTGTTCATTTATTTGGACAAATATAAATAATCTTCTGCAACATATTTTCAATACACTTCTATTCCGCAAACATTTATAGCTTTTCCTCCATTGCAAGTGATATTAAGCAAACTTTTTTTTAAATATATTTTTATATTCCATTATATTTTGAAGTTTTAAAGGTTTTGAAATATTTTTCCTTGTATAAATTTGACAAATTTTTTTTCTTACATTATTTATTAAATAAATACATTTTTTAAGAAATAATAGCTATCTAAGCCATACAAATAAATATATTTATTCATTAATAAGAAAAGAATTAGAGTTTTATAAGTTATTATTATCTTTATTTTTTTATATTTAGAGAATAAAACTAAAAGTTGTATGATATATTAGTATTTTATTAAATAAGAAAAAAAATCGGGTTAAACAAACTAGTTTCGGGTAATATGTTATATTAACAATCGGGCTTGGATTTTCAAAATTAAATCTAATAAGCTAATGGGTCAGATTTCGATTAAAGAAATTTAACATGGCACGAATGAAACAACACGAACACACTCTAATACGACACACTGTTAGGCCTAAAACCAGTTTTGAAAACCATTTTGCTTTTTAAAGCAAGATAGATGTGTTTAGAATTGTTGTTACTATAACTTTTATTATGTCTAACTGACTAAAATAGATACGTGCATTATCCCTTTATAATATTTAACTATTAATATTTATAATCATTTTTTAATTGTTTCAAGCAAGTTTTATAATAATGTCATATATGAATAACAATATTAATTTATAATATTTAAAAATGTATACTTAATTTTTAATTTTTGTAAAAAATATATGACGGTATAGTTTACATTAAAGTTTAAATTATAATTTTTTAATTTATATGAAAACCAGAATAATTTAAAATTAATATTAGAATATCAAAATATATCTATTTATTCAAAAAATAATTTCCATTTTACACATAGATATTATAAATTTACATAACATAAATTTTTATTCAATATATATTTTAATTATAAGTTATAAATGTATATTCATAAAGACAATAATTAAAAATATCTATAATTATTAAAAAATTATATATTTATGAAAAAAGTATTTATAATTTTTTATTAATTAAGTATAATTAAAAAGACTTTAACAACGAGGATAATTTTATATTTTTATTTTTCTAGTTGGGGCACTTTAGAGTTTTTATACTTCAACAGTAAAAGCAGATCTTTAAAAATAGCCAAGCTTCTGCTTTTGAGGTCATTTGTAAAACCTGATTTTTTTTATTAAAGATTTTTTTATTAAGCATGTTGAGAAGCAATCCCCGACACCATAGGTTGCTACATTGCTACAGAAAAAAGTGTTTCTTTTCACAAAACAACCCCAAAATAATCTTGATTTGTCATGTACTATACACAAGAATTTTAATAGACCAGGGGGAGATTTTTACGTATTTTTTAGTACACTTTTTTCACGTAAAATAATCATGACAAGAAGCACCACCTAAAATATAAGTTCGGTCTTATGAGCGCGATTTTATATTATAAAAATACTTTCCCTAAAAAAATTATCCTATACACACAAAATATACATACACACACATACTTAATTCTTATGAGTGAATTTTCTTATTGCAAAATAATAATAAGGTACAACTCTTAAATCAAGAAACCAAGCAAGCTGAAAATGACGTTGATTAAATGGGTGAGGATTAGGTTTGGTACTAGTTTACCATCTAAGGTACATGAGGTACACTTACCATCAGCAACCAATTAGTCCCATTCACTTCATCTCTACCTTCTCATGAGTTGACACAACAATCAAAATGAAAACGTAATTTAAAACATTTACCACGACCTACAATATGTCAGTTTATCCGAACCAAACAAATTCGGAACATTCTTTTGTGCTTGTCACATTTACATGTCGGAAGGTGAACATTCGCAATCCCCAATTCTAGTTAGAGCTGAAATCAATCAAAACGAAAGTGATACAAAATCTGCCATGCACCAAGTCAAGCAGTCCAATGCTGACCACAAAACCCTGCAAAACAAACTCATTTTTCAATGCAGAAATCCTCATGTGCTTACCCAATTAGATGCAAATAAAATTTCCACACGGAACTTTAAAACAAAAAGTAAAAGTAACTTAAAATTTTTGCTTTTCTTTAAAAAATTGAATTCATTAAAAAAAGATAATTAAATTTTCATAAACTCTTAATACTTAAGTGTAAGTTTCAGAAAAATCACAAACGTCGTGAAGAGATAATGACTACTATTTTTTTTTCAAGCTCTATCTTTCAAAATTCAAAGGCGATTAACTATCTCTAATGATTAATAAGAAACGGCCATGGTTGACAGAAATTAATTAACTTGATTGGTTATATTTTCACAGCATAGATGCTTTTCAGAAAAGGAAAGAAGAAGAAATGTGTAAAATAGATAAAATGAAGTTGTTGATGTTACAAACATATACACTTACCCACCGTTTGTTTAATCTTAACTTTCAATCAAATCATGATGTGGTTTTGTCAGGTTACCATCCTGATGCATGACATGAAAGGCATTTCACAACCATTAATTATCTTCATGGGTAAGCATTGGATCAATAAACAACCTGGCCATACTGGATATCTTTCGTATTCTACCTCCCAAATTAAATTACTAGTAAATTTTAAACTTTTGAAAGCAATTTAATTTTCTACGTATCGTATATTATTTAACATCATGATCACTTTTCACTTACTTGCCCTCTTGGCTCAACTAGAAAGTATATTATAAAAAAATAAAATTTTCAAAGCTTTAATTATATTTATATAGGTTATCAAACACTCAGTCAAAGGTTCTCCCACTCGACATTCCTTTTACGTATTCTATATATGGACGTTATCTACTTGCTTTACCAATGGTTCTGCTATTTTTTATTGCTTTAACATATTCCAAATTATATGAGATTTGATGGTCCAATGGTTTCCAATAATTTGTATTTTTTAACTAAAAAATGCATGTTTATAGATAATTATAAAAGAAAGAAATTAAATCTGTTTATTCTTTACTTGTTAGTTTAAAAAAAAAAATTAGATAACATTCTCCAACACGTTATATATTTTCGTATACAGAAGTTGACATAGTCGTCTGGTTACAGTGAAAACGATGGCTAATTCAGAGTTGTAGGATTCGACATGTCGTACATTTAATTACTATAATCTAGGGATCGACATATCAGTTTAGTTATTATTATTATTTTTTATACGTAAAAATCAATAACATTTTTTTTTTCAATTGAGTTTTACACTCGGGACTACGTCCACACCCTACAAAATTGATGAAATTAAAATTTAATTTGTAAAGACTTATAGGCATTATATCTACATAAATGTATACTTAACGTTGATAATTAAAATGAAATTTAACCTAAATGCTGGTCTTACAAAGGTGAAACTAATTACATTTTCCAGGCCTACCAATTTAGGGGTAATTGACCCGTAATTTACAATTTGACTTTTTTAGTGAAACTCGGAAGCGTTTAATCGGTTCAAATTTTAGATAGCTTTGGAGTTTATTTCATTTTCACTTTAATTAACGTTACTTAATTTTATTTCTTGATCAATTTATTTTCGTGTGCGCTTGAAATATCATACGATCTTTAAAGTTTCTAGCTAGCTAGTTCATGAAGGATTAATTTCTACAGAGAGGGGACACTAATTAAAATTTTTACTATAAAATCCAACAACCAAAATTTTCATTATAAGTCCATAATAAATATATAGAAAATGAAAAATTAGTGTAAGTTAACGGCTTAATTTCCAGATCTTAATTGAATCCAATTAAACTACTTTATGTAACCTGCAAGATATCAATGGAGCCTTAATTTGTATTTTAAAAGAAATCTTGTTTTTCAAGATTAAGTTCATTCACCTAACCAAGGGAAAACGACATGGCAGCAATTTCCGTATTCGCTAATCCCCTCTTTATATGTAAGTTCGCGTTAGCCAGTCAGACACAAACGAATACAAGAAGCTCCGAAAGCTAGCAGAAGCAAAACAAATAACAATTTAATAATTGAGAGTGAGATATTGGAAAAGAGAGAGAGAGATCGATGGACTCCTGGATTCGACTTCTGCTTCTTGTTGCTTGCCTTTTTCCAGCTTTAGTTGAGTGCAAGGTTCGCCAGTATCAGTTCAATGTAAGTACATTGTTGATTTGATTATTCTTGCATATTACACTCGCTGCCTGCTGCATGTATATATATATATGCTTGGACTCAAAAGGCTTGAAATTCATATTGTTTAAGCGCCAACTTGTAGGTATCGTCTCATCTAAATTTTATTATGCATACTTGCATGCATGACGCGTATTTGTTGACGATAAGTATAAATAACGACATTTGGTAACATAGTTGTAAGAGGTATTAAATGTCAAAATTGGACTTGCTACCTAGATATTAACTTTTTCTTTTTTTTTTTAATCGTCTTATGAAATTATTTTGTTGTGATCATTGTTTCAACGTCTTAATTTCTACTAGTTCTAAATTAATCAACAGAGGATGGAATCAAGCTCCACCAACAGGGGGTTGGGTAATTTAGTGTCATTGTAACTTACCAAAAAGTTGAAGCGTAACGGAAGATATAATCGGCACAAATAAGGAAGTAAGCCCCTATTGGAAAACAAAGATAATATAGAAAAAAAAAAAATAGAATTGAATGGACATGAAAGGTACAATATGAAGTGACTGATAAAACTCTAATACTAAAAACTTGTGTCATCAAGTTTATAAGTTTTTCGACAAAGTTTTGGTGCAACTTGTGCAGGTGGTGATGAAAAACTCAACTAAACTATGTTCAAGCAAGCCCATTGTCACAGTTAATGGGAGATTTCCTGGACCAACTCTTTATGCCAGAGAAGATGATACAGTGCTCGTCAGGGTCACAAACCAAGTCAAATATAACGTTTCTATTCACTGGTGAGATTTCAATTTTCAAGCAGATAATATATACACACGCACATACCTAATTAAATATATAAATTTAGTATTATTTTTTTTGATTGGGTAGGCATGGTATCCGGCAACTTAGAACCGGTTGGGCTGATGGACCAGCATACATTACACAATGTCCAATTCAGACAGGGCAAAGTTATGTGTACAACTTCACAATTACAGGCCAACGGGGCACACTTCTCTGGCACGCACATATTCTTTGGCTCAGGGCCACCGTCCACGGTGCCGTAGTTATCTTGCCTAAGCGTGGCGTTCCCTATCCCTTCCCTAAACCCCACAAGGACGTTGTGGTTATACTTGCCGAGTGGTGGAAAGCAGACACTGAAGCCGTCATCAACGAAGCTCTCAAATCCGGATTGGCACCTAATGTCTCTGACTCTCACACGATTAACGGCCATCCTGGACCCATCTCCAGTTGTTCTTCAGGGGGTAGAAATTAATTGTATTGTTTCTGTTTTAGCAAGATCCATTATTCAGAAAGATAAGTATTATTAAATCACTTAACTCTTTTTACGTCTATGTTATGTTCAGGGGGCTTTACATTGCCTGTGGATAGCGGCAAAACCTATATGCTGCGCATAGTCAATGCTGCACTCAATGAAGAGCTTTTCTTCAAGATAGCAGGGCACAAGCTCACCGTTGTGGAAGTTGATGCAACCTACGTAAAACCATTCAAAACCGACAGTATTGTAATTGCTCCAGGCCAAACCACTAATGTCCTGGTTACCGCCGACCAAGGTTCTGGCAAGTACCTGGTGGCAGCCGCTCCATTCATGGACGCTCCAATTGCAGTGGACAACGTGACTGCGACTGCCACGTTGCATTATTCAGGCACACTTGCTAGTACTCCTACAACTCTTACCAAGCCTCCTCCACAAAATGCCACCACAGTTGCTAACAACTTTATCGATTCCCTTCGTAGCCTTAACTCCAAAACATACCCTGCCAAAGTCCCACAAACAGTTGATCACAGCCTTTTGTTCACAGCTGGACTTGGAATCAATCCATGTCCTTCTTGCAAAGCTGGTAACGGTAGTCGGGTGGTGGCTTCCATGAATAATGTAACATTTGTTATGCCAACTACTGCCTTACTTCAAGCACATTTTCTCAACATCAGTGGGATATTCACCACTGACTTTCCTGCTAACCCACCACACGTATTTAACTACACGGGGACTCCACCAGCAAATTTGGCAACCACCAGCGGAACAAAGGTTTTCAGATTGGCTTACAACTCTACAGTTCAACTTGTTTTGCAAGATACTGGGATCATAGCCCCTGAAAACCATCCTATCCATTTACATGGATTCAATTTCTTCGCTGTTGGCAAGGGATTGGGAAACTACAACCCTAAGAAGGATCAAAAGAAATTTAATCTTGTTGATCCTGTTGAAAGGAACACAATTGGAGTACCAGCTGGGGGATGGGTTGCCATAAGATTCCGGGCAGATAATCCAGGTACAGTGATATTCTTCTGGAAAAATCCGCATAGACTCTTGTCCCTTTATTCTCTTTTATTAAATTTTTCTTAAAAAATTCTAATTGCAGGAGTTTGGTTCTTGCACTGCCACTTGGAAGTGCACACAACGTGGGGACTTAAGATGGCATTCTTGGTTGACAACGGCAAAGGCCCTAATCAGTCACTTCTACCACCTCCAAGTGATCTTCCAAAATGTTAAAAGCACCTAAACGATCCATACTTAATTATAAAAGGTAGTGAAATCTCCTCGACTATAAGACAGAGTTGTGGGAGGGAAATTAATACGCAACACGTACAGGGAAGAAGATAAAAGGGGAGAGTTAATAACAAAGGCGACAGACAGGAGGCAACATTATTTCTTGAGTAAGCGCAAATTTTGCTCAAGCATGTTTGAATAATATTTGTAAAAGAATTTTATCAAATGAAAGTTATCTGAATTTTTTTCAAGAACTTGTCTATGCGATGCCTAAGCTTTTTTTATTCGTTATGTTCGGAAGGACTTCTTTACGAACCAGAATATCTATCTTTTGTTCTTATAATAGCAAGGAAATCATAAACACACACACACACACACATATATATAATCACTGTGATAAATTGAAACCAAAAAGATATGGTTCTGCTGCGCATGAAATAATTCAAGTAACCAATGAGTTAATTTAATAGAGAACACCACAACATCAATACATGAAGATGGCTTTCAGCTAGCTAATTTGATTAGAATTTAATTAATCTGTCGTCCTACATCATGATTTGGTCTCCTAAAATTTGGATTCTCCACTTCGTAATGTGGCTTGGTAGACTAAACTAAGGCTGTAGTTCTCTACTTTGCATCATGCTTTTGGTCAAGCAACTAATTGCTTAACGAGTTCACTTGAATCACTTTATCGAGAGTCGGCTCACCCGATAACATCAGAAATTTTGACCCATTGTATGTATGATGCAAGTTCTCAAGATTAGTGCCATCAATGTTAAAGATTAACTAATTTTCGCTGTCAGACAACTAATTAAGTAATTCTAAATTACATAATGAGATTAATTACTATGCACGAAGTCTTGTAATAAGCCTAATAAGTGGCTTCCTTATATATATCCTTCGTATGAATACATGTAATCAGAACTAATTGACAACATTTTCTATAAAAACTTCCCTTTGCAATGAAGAAAGATTTGGAGAACTCTTAGCTTTGAAAAGTTTTTTTTTTTTTTAATTAGCTCTTAATCTCTTCCGTTCTTTAGAATATATGTGCCTTGGGTCTCATATAATTGTCAACAATGCTGTGAACATCTTTAACTGAATTTTCGAAAAGGATCCAACTTGTGGATCGGAAAAATGATCAAAGGTGCTGAAAATTTGCATTTTCTAACCATATTTGACATTCGATAGTGTCTTGTAAGTACATCAAACAATATCCAACAGTATTTGACATGTGTGTGATAACCCGGTAATTAATAAGTCATGTTAGACATGATGACATGATTATAACATATAAATTCTTTTAAACTGATTTATTTATCAAAGAGGTCTAAGATCATTTTTCAAATTTTTAATATATATATATATATATATATATATATATATATATATTGGCGTAACATTAACTACATGCTTCATCAAAATGAAATCATGATGAATCCTCTTTTCTCCTTTTTCTTAAAAGACTCTTCACGTTTATAAAATTTTACTCCGGATATCGAAAGGTTTTAGAAATCTAACACTAGCTAAGTCTATTGCACTTAACAAGTCCCCGATCGAAAGACGGTTCGAGGTCGTTGCAAACGAGGAAAACCTGAAAAACCTGGGGTGTCTTTTATTAGGAGGTCGAGAAACTATTCCTGAGGTGTAGTATATATAATGTTTCTGACAAAACCAATTTGATCGAGGGTTGTCTAGCTAATAGCTGCTAACTTTGACTGATCTTGTCAAGTTTTGAGTTTCATGAATTCCTGGATTCGGTCTCACCATTGAAGAATTCTGTTTATTGATCACTTTGGAAAACTTTGTAAACGGGAAGCTTTGTGGGGGGTGGATAACATTCAGAATTGGGAGGTGCAGAGCGTTGTCATTGTATTAATTGTCTCGTTTAATTTAAACAGAGAATGTGGGTGGTGGGGTACGACAAATTAATTGAAGTTAACATCTGTTTAAGCCTCACATCTTATCTTATATCACCTGCCCGCCCGCTGCCTTTTTTAATACTTTTATTTCATAGCGATTTTTAAATTTATGTTTTTGCAACATTTTTCAAATATATATATATATATATATAGAGAGAGAGAGAGAGAGAGACTTGATTGTACTATTTAACCAAACTCACTCAATTAAAATTCTTAAACCCCTATTTTTCTCCCGTTAAATGCTACTCGATTCCTAAAATACTCTTTTTTAGAGTATAACTGAGTTCTTGATTACCCCACGTTGCCTTGCGTCTTCTCACCTACGATTTCAACATCCTCTTAGTAATTAACATCAATTTTATTTCTAGTTTATCAAATGCTCCTATTCCTATCTTTCTTTGAGCACTATTCTTAAAGCAATCAAATTTATACTTCTAATTTCTCGCAAACTCTCTTGTTTCTTCTTATTTCAACACTTCTAAAAGCTACTCCTGTTGCTTAACTACAAAAACTGAATTAACTAGAAAATACTTGATGTAGAAGACTCAGAAAAGTTCTTCTCTAGATCTTAAGTCTTATTCATCTAAATGTAATTGATGTAGAATCAATCTCATGGAATGAACAAAAGGACGCGCTTGCAGCCACATAGTATAATATAAAAGATACTGTTCGTAGAAAATTTTTTTAAACCGTTATTGATGCTGCAGGAAAAGTGGATAGCATAGTAAAATGTTGAATAAAATCTATATAAGAACCACATAAAAGGAAGCAAAATAATGATGCCTCTCACCATGTGTTGGATATAATTTTTAATTCATAAATATAATATAATATAATATTATATTATATTATTAAAAGATTTAAATTATAGAACTTTACTTTTTGTTCTGGTTTTTGATAATAAATACTGCAAACATATATAAATAAATAAATATTTAAATTATTAGTTTATTGAATATTTAAATGAATTATTTTAATAAATAAATATAATTTATTAAATATGTAAAAAAATTAATTATCTAAAAAATAATATAAATAACTTTTAAAATTATTTTATTTTAAAATATTTTATAAAATTTAAACCATTTTTATTATTGTAAGGAATTTAATATAGTTAAATACAGTCTTTTATCAAACATAGTATTCTGTAACATTTATACAATACAGTGATAAACCAAACACAATATAGAGTTTACTCAATCCTTTACTATACAATTGCATACAATGCTATCCGCTACAGTAATAATTATATAATCCTATACAGTGCACCAAACGCAACCAAAGAGTTCAGAAAATAATCTCAACCAATATGAAGCTTGCTGGGTTTTATTCTTAGGAGAACTTTCATTAACTTTATTGAATAGTTTTCAAAACCGTTTCTACAACAATAAAACGAAAGTGTTCTATTTTAGTTAAGAGATTTTTCTTCTATGCAAACGTTGAGTTTTGCAAATAACAAACTAACACAAAAAGTAAATAAGAAAAAAAAGTCAAAACGGTGAGTTCTGTATATGTTGTTGTAAAATTTAAACAACTCTATTACAGCTTTGATGCATATATGTTGTTGCTCAACTATAAAGTTGTGGTATCTACTACAGCATCAACAGAGGCGAGCACTAATGGCAACGTATGCAGACCAATCTATGGATGCAGAAGACATGGAGCTAGTACACAGAAACTTTGCAGGGATTGAATATATGGACGGTGAATGGGGCAAAGGCAAGGAAATGGCTCAAACTCTTTCAATGATGAACTCATTAATTGTCATGTTCACAATCACTACGGCTTTTACCATTCCAAGGGATTCTAGTTAGAAGAACAAGTTTTAAGGCTTTGACAAACTGAGAGAAATGCAGCCCAAGTCACGGTAAAATTGTCCAAAAAGAAATTAAAATAAAATTGGGGGTTGAAGAGATAGAAAGTGGGGGTCGAATAGAATAATCCATATAAATTTATATATTGTTATGGCCATATAAAATTAGGCTTGATTCGTCCAATATATGCATAGTAAGCCTATTATCTAGGCCAGTTCTCTGGGTCCTGCAATGACCCCTTCTAATGCCTATATAAACTCTCATAATCTACACTTAAGATATGCACACTTTATACACATTTCTCTAAACTAACTCTCTCTTTAGAATCCTTTATTCTCCAAAGCTTCTTTCTCTTGAAAGCTCGATTAGGGAATTCCAATGTGCTGAAAACTGACTTGAGTGTCGGAGGGTTCTCCCCGACACCACTGTAGGCCCTTTCATCATTTTCTTTGTTTTCAAAACCTTGACCTGACGATCTGCCCAAGGCCCAGCCCACTTTCTGGCCGTGCAAAAATCACACATCAATAGTTGGCGCCACCTGTGGGAATGACAATATCTACTTAGTCATTACTCCTATTCAAAGTTAGTCACACTCACCATGAGCCACCCTTTTACACTTAAGAGTTCGACACCTAGGCGTTCTCCTTCTGACACCCGTCTAGTGTCTAAACCTTATGTGGTTAAATGCCCAACCCTTTAACGCACAGGTGTCTAGCACCTAGGCACTGTCCTTCTAGTCCTTGCCTGGCGTCTAACCCCAAAGCAGTTAAATGTCCAAACCTTCGACGCTCATGTTCCAACACCTAAGTTCTCTCCTTATAGTGCCCGACTGGCATCTAACCCCCATGTGGTTAGACGTCCAAACCTTTGATGCCCACACGTCTAATACCTAAGCAATCTCCCCATAGGGCCTGCCCGGTTTCTAACCCTCACGTGGTTAGGCGTCCAAGCCTTTGATGCGCACGCATGCAACACCTAAGCGATCTTTTTCTAATGCTTGCCGAGCGTCTAACCTCTACGCGGTTAGACCTCCAACCCTTCCATGCCCAGACATCCAACACCCAGGCGCCCCTTTTCTAGTGCACAATAGGCGTCTAACCCTTATGTGATTAGACGTCCAACCGTTTGATGCCTACATGTCTAACACCTAGGCAGTCTTTTCCTAGAATTTGTCTGGCATCTAACCCCCATGTGGTTAGACATCCAAGCTTTTGATGCTCACACATTCAATATCTAGGCGCTTTTTTTCTAACGCTCATCTGGTGTCTAACCCCTGTGTGGTTAGATGTCTAAACCTCGGATGCCCAGTCGTCCAATGCCTAGGCGCCCTCCTCCTAGTGTCTGCTTGGTGTCTAACCCCTATGCAATTAGACGTCCAACTCTTGGACTCCTAAGCGTCCAACACCTAGGCATTCTCTTACTAGTGCCCCTTGGCATCTTACCCCTATGCTGTTAGACATCCAACCCTTCGATGCCCAAGCGTCCAACACCTAGGCGCTCCTCTTCTAGCACCCGTCTAGCATCTAAACCCCATGCAGTTAGATGTCTACACCTTAGATGCCCAGTCGTCAAACAGCTTAGCCCCCTCCTTCTGATGCCCGCCATGCATCTAGCCCCCATGTGGTTAGATCTCTGACTCCTTGACGCCCATTTCATCCAACACCTATAGCCAACCCTCAAACGAATGTACATCTTCAATGTTTCCAACTTCAGGTAAGTGTTCAACCCCTAGGTAAATGTCTATCTTCCAAGTATCCAACCTTGGATGGTGTCCAACTACAAGACATCTAACAAATAAGCAGTTAGATGTCTAGCACTCGAATATCTGGTGCCCAAATATCCAATCCATAGGCGAATAGGCAACCAAACTCTTAAATTCAAGTGTTTCCAAATAATAATAATAATAAGTGTTGGATACTCAGACATGAGATGTCCATATAAAATTTCTGCAGGTAGACTACGCATTAAAAAATTTAAGTCCAAAATTTTCTTCGTGGCTGCTTAGAACAGGTGAAAAATCCATGTTAGGGTTGTCCATATATCCGCTTGCACCTTACAAAGGTTACTTAAGCCTTTGTTTTACATTACAAAAGCATGCCCAAGTCTCCATTTTAACCCAACAAAAGTTGTCCAAGCCTTTGTTTTACATGCCAGGGCCTTATCATTAAGTTTTTTTGGTCCTAATGCTTTCAAAAATTTCAATTTAGCCCTTGTTAAAGCCTTGGAGGTTTGCATGTTTTAAAAAGTTTCAATTAGGCCCTTGTCACCCAAAAAAAAAAGCAAAGCAAGTTAGAAAATTTTCAGTTTGGCCTCCAAAAAATTTTTTTAGCTTACAAGTTTGCAATCTTTAGACAAATATCCTTGACAAAAGAAAAAAGTCAACAAGTTCAGAAATTTTAACATGGGCCCTTAAAAATTCCCTTAGGTGCACAAGTTTTAGAATCTTGCAAAGAGACCCTTGTTCACAAGTTTTAGAATCTTGCAGATAGACCCCTATTCAAAGGTTTCATAATCTTGTAGAGAGACCCTATTCACAAGCTTTGATTTCTATAAAAACACCCCTACAGTTAAAAACAAAAATTGAGAATGTGAAATCTCGCATATAGCGTGTAGCTTGCTGCTCGTCGGTCATCGTCACCGCTCCGGTGCTTGTTGGTGTTAGCTTGGGTGCTCCAATGCTCACCGCTTGGGTGCTTGCTGCTTACCTTCAGCGATCTGAAATCTGAAAGCAAAGCTCGATTGAAATCTAAAATATGAGATTTTATGGGCAAATGTCAATTTGGCCCATAAGTTTTGGAGGCTTAGAGAAATCACCTTAAAGAAATCAATCTTGATCCAATTATTTCAGAAACTTGCACATGCAAGCCCACACATAAAAGCTTCCAAAATAATCTCATTTTCTCACCTACCAAGAGAGCATCACGACCTCTTAACTCACGCGTACGCCATGCCACTTTCGACATGAGAAATTACATTGCCTTTTCTCGAGAAAATCACCTATTTTGGTAAACGTGATGCCCCCATAAGGGTTTGAGTCACGTCTTACGTAATTTGAGTCAAACCTCCTAATCAGAAAGAGCACACCCACTCATCATCACATGCGATGCCTGCCTAAGGTTCATGTCACCTTAATCAAATTTATTAGAGCAAGCTTACACATGTAGTAAAACCAAACTCTTGACCTTCTTGCTTATTCTTGAAACCTTTGCCCATAAACAATTTAATCACCCTCGTGTTGACTGACTGTTCAACCACGGCCTTATGGATTACTGTTATGGCCATATAAAATTAGGCCTTTATAAGTCAAATACATGCATAGTAAGCCTATTATATAGGCCCGTTTTTAGGGTTCCACAATGACTCCTTCTAATGCCTATATAAACCCTTATAATCTATACTCAAGGTAAGTACACTCTATGCATATTTATCTAAACTCTCTCTCTCTAGAATCCTTTATTCTCCAAAGCTTCTCTCTCTAGAATGCTCACTTAGAGAATTCTAATGTCCCAAAAACTAATTTAAGCATCAGAGGTTTCACGCCGGCACCACCATTGGCCCCCTAATTTTTTTTTCAAGACCTTGACCCGACGATCCGATCGAGGCCTAGCTCGCTTTTCGATCGTGGAATAATTATGCATCAAAATATATAATATTATATATATATATATATATGGATCTAAAGTTTTGTGATTTCAATTTAAGGCATTTCACACAACCGAATCATATATATGTTTAATGTTTGGGAGAAGGTTTACAACATTGAGAACATACGAGTTATCAATGACTCGATTCAACCAAATAATAAGAAGGGAAAATATTATAAGTAACCTTGAACTAAAGTCTAATATTGCATATAACCTTGATGTTTTATATGATATTATCCATAACCCTACTAACACCAAATTCGGTTAAATTAGTCTTTTGACACATTAAAAATATATAACGATGATTATACCCTTCAACCATACTATTTTCTATTATTTAAATATTTTATAGTTGAATTTAAATCAAAGGTTATAAAATTTTTACGAATAGCCTCGCACTAAAAGACAATAAATATAAAACTTTCAGATAAAATAAATTATAAAACCATCATAAAAGATAGATAATAAAAGTCAAATAAAAAAAAGATAAATATAAAAAAGACAATAAATTAAACTAATAAAAATAAAATAATTTGACAAAAATCTAGTACTTTAATGCTAGAAAAAAATAAATAAAATTAATTAAACTAATTAAAATAAAATAAACTAAATATAAAAAATATAATAAGAAAAAAAAGGTTACAACCCTAAAACAAAAATGTTTTAAATTAATTTTAAAATTAATCTAAAATACTAATTAACCTTATTTAAACAACTAAATTCACTAAAAAGTAGTATGTTAAAAAAGGTACACTTGGTGGTAATTGATGTGTTTTTTTATTGTTTATAATTTTTTCATTAAATTTTTATAAGATTATTTTATTTAAAAAATAAACATATGACTACTTAAACAAATGACTTAAGTTACTTTTTACCCTTTAGGCATTAAATTTAACTGAAATTAGTTAACGACAAGGCTATAAATAATATTACATAAAACATCAAGATTATGCATCATATTAAGCTTTAGTTAAGTGTTATTTGTAATATTTCCCCAAAGAAGAAAGTACAGTTAAATATACAATAAGTTAAATAATTTAACTCATACATATTATACGGATGCACAAAATTAAAAACTAAATTAAAGATATTTTAGTAGACGATGTGATAATCATCCCATCAAATGTTTATATGTCAATTAAGTTTAACACTATAGATAAAAGTATTGAAATATAAAATTATAAATATTTATTTCAAAACCGACAAATTAAATTTATTATTATATAGATAAAAGTAAGAATAATATATACATATAATATGTTAGATGTTAAAAATGAAGAAGTAACAAATAATATTAATACAATCTTACTATCTTGAAAAAGTTTTGATCCTAGAAAATGATTTGACTTCCCTAAATAGTAAAATTGTTATTTTTATTCTTGATACTTAAAACCCATATATTTATTGATCGACCTCTTTTACCCTCAAGTTTTGTTACATTGTACTTTCTCAGTATTTTGTGGTAAACTTAATCACTTCAGTAACATGGATAGTCAACATTCCACCGCGACAGAGCAGTCAAATACTGAAACGGCGAATAGTCCATAGGTAGCCGAATGGGCTTGCAAGAGTAACATGTCTCCAATAATTCTGCATGGTTCCATCTTTTCAAGGGTCAAAATAACTAGATAAATCGGTAAATGGGCCAATGAGTGTGTAGAAATTGATGAGGTAATGGGCAATATTTCACAATGTCGAAATTTAATATCATGATAACTGAAAACGTCTTGAACATGTTATAATTAATCGTACTTGCGGTGAAGGTTATTATATTTTGGACATATTTTTCACAGGGAAAAGTGAACATTTTGTTTTTATCAATTTGATAAAGGAAATTAAACTTCTCTAGCAGAGGATATCATTATATGTAAATAATTTCTTAACATCATTGAGATTCTATTAAAAAAATGAATGTATTACTATTGAAAGTTTCAGAATATAAGATAATGAGATAAACTTAAGTTAATTATCTATATTGTTAGATTTTGAATATTGAAAATCCTTGAAAGACTTTCTACCGAATGCCTTGTGCAACTCGTGTATTTTAAGCATATATTGGTGCAATATATGCTTTCAAGATCCTACTTCTAGTAACACATACATCTGAATGCAGTAATGCTTGTGTAAACATTGGCTAGGCAAAAGGAACCCCATTAAGTCATTAACAATGAAAAATTAACAAATATGGCACCCCCTTGAAGAGTCATGAGAGATTCAACATTTTCCATATCCATAATTTTCAATTTGTTTACCATATTGAGAATGGCGTTTGAATAAGAACTAATTAATTATTCACATTTAGATGAATCGATATGAGTAAAAATAGGTAAATTAATTCAAAAGACAAAGTTGAATGGATTAATATATAGTTGAAGAGTATGACATTTAATGTGTATGTGTGCCGATAGAGTGGGGTCAGTAGTTAAATAGTTTACCATCCAACCAAATTTCCCATTAAGTCTAAAATGGAAAATGGTAGAAATAGGGTTAATGGCTTAATGTTTCAAATCTTAATCTGTCTCTAAACAAACAACTACTTTATGTAATATGCAAGATATCATTTGGAGGCATATAACGATAAATCTTGTTTGTTAAGAATTTGTTCATTCACCTAACCATGAAAAACGACATGGCAGCAATTCCCTTCTTAACTATCCCACTATATAAGTTTGCGTTAGCGCGTCACACAGGGCAATTAATCAAGAAACAAGAGAGAGTGAGATTGAAAAGGAGAGAAAGAGATATGGAATCCTGGATGAGACTTCTGGTCCTTGTAGCATGCCTTTTCCCGGCTCTGGTTGAGTGCAGGGTTCGACATTACAAGTTCAATGTAAGTATACATTCTTCATGTCTTAGCACACACTGTCAGTGTTCCTCCTTGGAGTGACTAAGCTAGCTACCACATGGTTATGGCTCAATCCATTATGAATCCTTGAAGTGCATTTTGCCTTCTGGGTGGCCGTTATATGCATTGTTCCATGATATATCATCACTCTCACCCACAAGAGTCTATCACGGAGATTTTTTTTTTTTCATTGTTTACGGTATATGTATGAACTTATGCGTATATGCATGTTTTATAGGTGAGCAATATATGTAATTACGTGTGTAGATATATTAACATTGGGTAAGTTGTTTGCTAGCTAGAAGTCTTGAATGTCAATCATGGACTTTGCTACTGGCGTCTATGGCTTACTTAATTGCTTATGAAGTTTTATTTATTCATTTATTTTGTTCTAATCATTATTTTTCATTTTTCTATTACTGGTATACTAAAATCAATATAATGGAAAGCTTAGTTAGAAATCAAATTGCATAAATTGGTGTCAAAATTTGACCTAAAAAACTTGAAGTTTAACATTGTACAGAAAAGGGCACAAATAAGAAAGCCCAAATATTAATATATACAAAATAAAAATTTGGAGGATCAACCTGGAAAATTTAGGATCTCAAATGGCTGGAAAAGTGATAGCACATAAGTGAATAACTTACGACTTGTGCAATAAATTTGTCATAGAAGTTTGGTGTTTTACTGGGTTTCTTGTACAGGTGGTGATGAAGAATTCCACTAAACTATGCTCGACCAAGCCCATTGTCACAGTTAACGGGAGGTTTCCAGGACCCACTCTTTATGCCAGGGAAGGTGATACAGTACTCGTCAAGGTCGTTAACCATGTGAAATATAATGTTTCCATCCACTGGTGAGACGTCAAGCAGATGAATATTCATTAACTGACTAGCATAACTGAATATGTTGATATTTTATTTTATAATTTAACATTTTACCGGGCAGGCATGGAATCCGGCAACTGAGAACCGGCTGGGCTGATGGGCCAGCATACATTACACAATGTCCAATTCAGACAGGGCAAAGCTACGTCTACAATTTCACAATTACAGGCCAACGGGGTACACTTCTCTGGCACGCACATATTCTCTGGCTCCGGTCAACGGTCCATGGCGCCCTAGTTATCTTGCCTAAGCGTGGTGTCCCATATCCTTTCCCAAAACCCCACAAGGAAGTTGTCGTTGTACTTGCCGAGTGGTGGAAATCAAGCACTGAAACTGTGATCAATCAAGCACTCAAATCCGGATTGGCACCTAATGTCTCTGATGCGCACACAATTAACGGGCATCCAGGGCCCGTCTCAAATTGTTCTTCACAGGGTAGATATTATATATGAATAATCCTTTGCTTGGTAAGGTCCATGTTCAAAAATTATATCGATTGTTTTTAACTGGAACTTTTTTTTTACCCTATCATGTCCAGGGGGCTTTACATTGCCTGTGGAAAGCAACAAAACCTATTTGCTGCGCATAATCAATGCTGCACTCAATGAAGAGCTTTTCTTTAAGATAGCAGGGCACAAGCTCACCGTTGTGGAAGTTGATGCCAGCTATGTAAAACCATTCAAAATTGAAACTATTGTAATTGCTCCTGGCCAAACCACTAATGTCCTGGTTACAGCTGACAAAAGTTCTGGCAAGTACTTGATCGCAGCCTCCCCATTCATGGACGCTCCGATTGCCGTGGACAATGCGACCGCGACAGCGACATTGCATTATTCAGGCACACTTGCTAGTGCACGCACAACTCTTACCAAGCCTCCTCCAAAAAACGCCACGGCAGTTGCTAACAGCTTCATCGATTCTCTTCGTAGCCTTAATTCCAAAAAATACCCTGCCAAAGTCCCACAGACAGTTGATCACAATCTTTTCTTTACGGTTGGACTTGGAGTTAACCCATGTCCTTCTTGCAAAGCTGGTAATGGTAGCCGGGTGGTGGCTTCCGTGAATAATGTGACATTTGTTATGCCAACTACTGCCTTACTTCAAGCACATTTTTTCAATATCAGTGGGGTGTTCACGACTGATTTTCCTGGTAACCCACCAAACGTATTTAACTACACCGGAACTCCTCCAGCAAATTTGCGAACCACCAGAGGAACTAAGGTTTACAGGCTGGCTTACAACTCCACAGTTCAACTTGTTATGCAAGATACGGGTATCATAGCCCCCGAGAACCATCCAGTCCATTTGCACGGATTCAATTTCTTTGCTGTTGGTAAGGGATTGGGAAACTACGATCCTAAGAAGGATCAAAAGAAATTTAATTTTGTTGATCCTGTTGAAAGGAACACAATTGGAGTACCAGCTGGGGGATGGGTTGCCATAAGATTCCGGGCAGATAATCCAGGTACACTTACATTCTTCTGCAAAAATCCGCATGGACTCTTGTCCTTTTATTCTCTTTTATTAAATTTTTCTTCAAAATTTATAATTGCAGGAGTTTGGTTCATGCACTGCCACTTGGAAGTGCACACAACGTGGGGACTTAAGATGGCATTCTTGGTTGACAACGGCAAAGGCCCTAATCAGTCACTTCTACCTCCTCCAAGTGATCTTCCAAAATGTTAAAGCACCCAAATTAGCGATCCATACTTAATTATACGAAGTAGATAAATCTTCTCATCAAAACAGATCTAGTTGAGGCAGAGACGAATGCAACAAACAGGAGAAGATGGAAAGAGAGAGTAAATAACGCAGTGACGGAGAGAGGGCCAGCATTATTTCTTTTTGAGTAAATGCAAATTTTGTTGAAGCATATTTGAAAATTATTTGTAACGTCGAGAATTCTTATATATATGTGAACTTTATACGCAATTTTGTCCAAGAACTTAGTATATGGGATGTCGAAGCTTTTTCTTTTGCCATTTTATTTCTCTGGGATCTTTGCCATCTTGTAATTATTCTTTTAATTAATTACAAGGAAATGAAACAATCGCGTTGGTAAAATTGAAGTAAAAAGCATGATAACACGCTAACACTGGCTAATCATTCTGTAGCAAACAAGTTCCTTAAGCAAAAAAATGTCTGAGGTCAGTCCAATAGATGAAAAGTGTTACGGATCGCTTCCGCCGCGCACAACAATAATTTTTCAACAAATGGGCCATCATATATGGAGCAAGTATCCAGCCCAAAAGACTAGTCTATTAGGTGGAGGAACTCCTCTCATATATAAGCCCCATGATCCACATCTACAACAATCTCCCTCCTCAGATAAGGCCCTGGCTCCTCCTCAGACAAGGCCCTGGCGTGAGGGCGACGCCATCCTTGTCTGAACCACCAACGATAAGACAAGGCCCCGGTGGGCTGAGTCGTCATCCTTGTCTGAACCAAACGAGTCCACACATTGCTATCTTGGGTTGGAGGATTATCCAAATGGGGACTCCACATCTACAACAATCCCCCTCCTCAGACAAGGCCCTGGCGTGAGGGCGACGCCATCCTTGTCTGAACCACCAACGATAATCCTCCACAACGACAAGGCCCCGGTGGGTTGAGTCACCATCCTTGTCTGAACCAAACGAGTCCACACATTGCTGTCTTGGGTTGGCTCTGGAGCACAACAATAATTTTTCAACAAATAAGCCACCATATATGGAGTAAGTATCCAGCACAAAAGATTAGTCTATTAGGTGGAGGAACTCCTCTCATATATAAGCCCCATGACCTTCCCTTAACCAATCAATGTGGGACTCCCAATGAGAATTATTCAAATGGGAACTCCACATCTACAACAAAAAGGAGAAAAACCAAAAGTTTCTTATAATGGAGAAATATCTTTATTAGTATTCTATATGGCTAAGCCACGCTTCTGAATGGGTAAGTCTAATCTCTAATGGGCTTAATTTCGACGGAGTCTATCAAGTTTGGGTTGCGTTCATTCTTGGAATTACATTTTTTTTTTTCTCGTGGAACAGAAGCAAAATTACAAGTTGGCGTGAATTATGTTGATTGATCACTTGCGAAGACTTCAACTAAGGATTGGATGGTAAATCTCTCATTCCTCAATAAAACTTGACACCGTTTTCGATAGTTAGCCTTGAAGTCAATGGAATGCATCCAAAGGACCACAGAATCTGTAAATGAAAGTTTTTGAATGATGCATGGATGGCTTTCGGAACTAGGAGCCATACACACTATTTAAGCCTCAAGTAAACGACTTGTCGCCCATATCTTGCCTTTCTAACTGACGTGTTGTCCTTGTTCCAGATGCAGGGCGATTGGGCTTACCCTACCAATTCTCAAGAGGCCCAGTTCAGAAAAGATATTAAAATAGCAGAGCAAAATATTGGGCTGGGTAGAGGATTGAAATTGAGCTGCTTGAAGTACAATGCATACAACGTTCTGAAGATCCTGCAATTAATTGCTCTTATCGTAAATTAAGTTGATGGAGTTTATATGCTTTGCCAACATTTCCTTTTCATTAGTTTGATATATATATATATATATATATATATATATATACACGTATTTATTTTTGTAAATCCAATCAGCTCTCAAGACTCCCCATCGAATACTAGAGCAAATGTAAATCATTGGTCGAAAGCATATCTTGGTATAATATTTCCAGAGATCCTTTCACTACCATACTAGATAGTGATTTCCGAAAACATCAACAATAGCCGCTGTCTCCAATTATTGGGAACTGAATTGTTGTCACCTCTTTGATTCAACATTGGTGTCAACTGATAGGCTCAGGAATTTTGAGTAACATGGTTGTGATTTGAGAAGGCAAAACTTGTAGCTAGAATTCATCTTGTTCAATTATTCGTTTTCACTAAGATTTGCATCAATGAAATTTGATGATACCTTGACATACTCAAATGGCAAAAATTATTAGTAGATATAGTTTCTCTATCCTTGCCTTCCTGTCTTGAATTGATGCAAATTCTTTTTTATGTGTGAGAGATATTAGGCAAATGGCACAAATTATTGTTGGGAGTTTCGTGCCTGTCTGTCCTGATCCTTACGGACCTTACTCGGTATCTTTTTCTGCAGTTCTTGGAAAGGTTATCATATACACCTGATGCATGGCTCTCATTTATAACCTGGTGGTTTTGTTTTCAATTATCGAGCCTGTAAAGTCAAGCAAAAAATTAACTAGTCTCCTCGTGGATTTCAAAAGCCTCGTTCTTGACCCTTGCTGGGATGGGACAGCACTTGCTGATGTTGACATCTCATCAGCTCAATTATACAGCTGCTACTTAGGGGAGCTTTAGTTTAATTTCTATTAAAAAGGCTTTACCTGCAACTTCTGGCATTGTCATTGTTCTTTTTACATGAGATTGGCTTTGGATTGGTCCCCAAATTTTGCATTTGATATAAATATAATTATATTAGTCGGCAATAAAGAATGATGGCCAGCCAGGCCTCATTAAATGGGCAAAAATGGGTGAATGGGGACCAACTTATAAATCCAAGGTTCCGGACTCTTATCCACACTTTAAGCTGCCTCTTTGAATTTTAAATCTTGGTAAATAAAGCAAAACTCGATGGGCCTGTAAAACCGAGAATCTCTACCTGTAAACTATTTAAAAAATCCAAACCTCTTGACCCGTACACCCTACGGCTCAGGATTTCTAAGAATTTTACTATTGAAACTTTGATGTTTCAGTATGTTATGTTACTTGATTCTCTTTGAATAACATCACCCTGCAACCCATCAGCATTCTTTTCATCTTAATTTTCTTTTTAATTAAGAAAACAATACATGTATAAAACTTGTTGGAATTCTTAATTAGTTGAATGCACATCTTAATATTGCAGTTAAAACTTTTCGTTTGTTGGGAGCCCCGCGGGCAAGGTTGCATAGTTCTGGCATTGAGTACAGAACAGTGTGGTATTTTCTAGGAATATGCGTGTATTATATGGTTTTGCTAGTTGTACAAGCATCCACATGAACATGAATACCCGAGGCAGTGCACATCTGCATCACAAACTAGAGAGAAAGGAGGAAAGACATGGACAAAGAGAGAAACAGGCTCCAAATCCGCCACAAATAAAATTAAAATTATACATTAAACAATCCTTACTTTTAATAAAAATATTAGGAAGAATCTTTCCATTTATGGAAACCCTCCCACTTTGTTTAGGTAGTCATTGTCATTCCCAACGACGCAATACAATATTCTCTAAATAAGCCCTTGAAGTCTTGAGTGGGAGACAATTACTTCGAGAAATTATTTTAAAAACTAAATTCATAAACTAATCTTGAAAATTCTTGATTACTAATTATTGAAATATGGAGTAGCTTGCTGGAATAAATGAGTGAGTTAGTGTAAATATCAAATTAATACAGTCTTGCATGCCACTGACCTGTCCATAAAAGAAAGAGCTCATCGTGGCCTGGATTGGAAGATAAAGCAACTGTCATCATCATAGCATTGCATTAATTAAATGAGAACATTTTGTTCAGCTTTATGTGCACATTCTTAAACCAAAAGGTTAGCCAACTACTCCATTAGTATACAATACATACTACATTAATTATATTCCAAGATTTTAGACATGGGTTACACGTATGAAAGCAACCTTTTCTTTTTTTGTTTTCTTTTAAGCTTATTGATGTTGTTATACACTGTAAATATTAGTGCAGAGAAGGACAATCACAGAGGTTTGCATGATTTTATCTGATGAACAATAAGTAATTGAAAAGGCAGGGGAGGCCAGGATTCTGCTTCTGATGATGAATATATAATGATAATATTGAGTACATTGGAGAATCTTCTTTTAAGTGATTCCCTATGCTATCCCCACTAAGATATTAAGGTGATTTGGAGCTTACTATCCCCATTTTGTTGTTACTTTGGCTAAGTGCATTTAGCGTCTTATATTCTATGTAGGGTAGTTTGTGTGATTGCGTATTATCTTCGAGGATAACCTACAAGCTAAGGAGCATTCTTTTGCTAGTAGTCCTCAATTTTCAATTAATGTGAATGATTTTTCTATTCCAATTCTATGTGTCACTGCAAGCTAAAGAGCATTCTTTTGCTAGTGGTCTTCAATTCTCAATTAATGTGAATGATTTCTCTATTCCAATTCTATGTCATGTACTGGTTTATGATATTATTATAATTTTGTTTTTTTGGAACAAGTACACTCGATTGTTCCAAATGATAAGTTTTTTTAGGAAGAGAAATGAATATATTCCTTTTAGTTATAGGAAATCTAGACTATAAGTTCCAAGTATCACATGAATTTTTGTATAATAAACAATTCAAATCATATATAATGAAATCTCAATTTGCAGAAAAATTTTTTTTTTTTACCTGGTTTTGGGCTAAGACCGGTCCCGGTATTGGCCCAAAGAATCAGTCTGAGTTAACCATAAGTGCCCACCACTCCACTTGACCCCACCTCACTAAAGCCAAGCAAATAAAACTTCTAGTCTTAACTCGTGTGCGAGTAGGGGCAGGGCAGGGCAGCAATTATTTTTTTATTTTCTTTTTTTTTTTGAAAATAAGTGGGTGGTGGAACAGAGCAATTCAGCCAATTTTCTACATTACTGTAATGAAAAACTTAAAAAGTCCAATTAGTACGTATTTCAAAATTCATATATGCATATGGGTAGGGGTAGTAATTCGTGTTCGTGGATCGTGTTCGTATCGTGTCGAATTGTGACACGATAAATATTGACCCAACACGAACACCACCCGTTTATTATTCGTGTCACTATGACACGACACGAACACGACACGATTATTAAACAGATAACACGACACGACACGTTAACATGAATAATAAACGGATCGTAATCGTATTAGACATGAACACAACCCGTATAACACGATTAAGATACGTTTACATTATTGATACGACCTGATTGATACGATTATGACCAGTTAGCACGATTTGGTTTCCAACTTTTGTTAAATGACAAAAATATCATAACTTTTAAAATTTATTAGGTTTTTAAAATTCTATTTTTATTTTAAAATTTGGATATATGTAGGGATTAAAATGTTTAAAAAGTTTAGTATTTTTAAATTTAATATGTAATTGTGTCAATATTCGTGTTAATCGTGTTATCGTGTCAATCGTATATAATATGTATTCGTGTTATTCGTGTTACCCGTGTCATAATCGTGTTTGTGTCAATATTCGTGTTAATCGTGTTATCATGTCAATCGTATAAAATATGTATTCGTGTTATTCGTGTCATAATCGTGTTCGTGTCATAATCGTATCGTGTCATAATTGTGTTCGCGTGTTGAAGACTCTTAAAACGAACACGACACGATTATTAAATAGGTTGACATCTTCGACACAAATACGATACGAACACGAATATGCTAAAACTCAATCCTGCTTAAACTCGTATCGTATTTTCGTATCGTATCAAAAATTGTCATCCCCTGCGTAGGAAGGAATCCCACTCCAAAATACAATTTAACTATGTATTAAATATGAGTTGACCATATAAATGAAAACAACCCACGACAAATTTGCAGCTGGCCCAAAAAGGAATTTAGGTCTATCTAATCATTTATTGGTGTAAGATAATGTTGTACGCATAAACCGCTATTAGCAACCAATGATATGCCATGCTGGCTTACAATAAATATTAGCAGCCACCAATAGCATAGCCGAAAATTTATTTTGAGAACATTTCAACCAGGTGTACTTTCATCCATTTTTTTATAGCTCAAAAAGTTTGAAGTTAGTTCATAGATTTGTTTTTACAATTGAGAGAATTAGCAAGAGTAGATGAACAATAAGCAGAAGGTTTTGAAGCATGATTTTATTGGTAAGTAAACAACAAAATTTGTTGCGTGAGTTGTGAATGTTTGTCTTGTCGCGGTGAAAGGTGTACGATTCAAATGGGTTGGTTTCATATCTCATTTTCGTTTACAATCTGTTGTCGAGAGTCGAGAAGAGAAAAGAGAAGTAGAGGGTGGTTAGATGAGAAGTCATAATTAAGTCAATTTGAGAGAACCATCAAGCAACCAAGTACAAACTGCTTAGCCAGGTCGTGGGTTGGAAAGAGAACAGTAGTAGAATGTGTAATAATGAAATGTGTTATTGACACAAAGCGAAAGTAGCAGCAAGGAACAAACATCTCACGTGCTACAGCTAAACGTCAACACCATAGTGATTTGTCAAGGTTGGGTTGGGTTGGTTTGGTTTGCTTTGTTAAAAAGACGATTACAGCCATGCTTGTCTTTCACTTTCACCAAGGAGCCAGAGTCGCTAAGTAGCCAATTACGGATTGTCCTTTCTGCTGGCTGCTGCTCAAGTCTGATTGGCCAAACTAACACTCTCTCACGTATAATTATAGGCCTTTTTCTTCCTTTCTTTAGCAGCAGCGCCCACACACACGATATCTACCAATCACAACTCAACAGCATTTTGCTTCCTTTTCTGCTCATGCTCTGTTGCATAGATGGATAGATCAATTCCTCTTTCCCTTGCAAAGTGAGAGCTTACTGGAGAAGGGAATTCACTTCTTTAACTCATTCTCTTCTCTCTACTTTTGCTTTTGTTTGCTTTACCCAAGAGAGGAAAAGCTACAAAAGCAGCTTTTTTTTTTTCTTTTTTTCAACTTTTACCACTTGAATTATCAGGAGTCTCTCTGTTTCTTTTGCTTGTTTCCTCAACTGGGTCTCTGTTTTAGTTGAGCAAATCTTCAATCCCACGTCAAGTTTTCAAATTTACGCAACGGTTGTGTTTAGTGTGGTGAAATTTGATCTGGGTTGATCTTTTTTTTTTTTCCTTATTTTGAATGTGATTTTGGGGCTTAATATGATGGCGGTAATGGCCTAGGTTTTTTTTTTTTCTTTGACAAAACTAGATCTTCTTTCCCTATTCCTTCTCGAATTTTCCTTGGATTTTGGAAAGTTGAGCTTTTTAAGATTCCTCAATCGATGCTTGTGTGAAAAAAGTTCGGTCAGATTCCAATCAAATTGTTGATTTGATGGCACTTTGTTCATAAGACCTCCATTTCTCGGCATTTCCTATCCGGGTTTTCTCTCTCTTTGGACATTGAATTTCAAAGAGAGAGAAGTTGAGTTCTTCTTGTAAGCCATCGCTGGCATGCTAGTTGGAATTTTACTTCCTTGTACGGTGAAGAAAACGAAAAAACAATGAACCAAGGAATGGAGCTTCTCTCTCCAGCCTTATATCTTCAGAACTCAAATTGGTTGTATCAAGAGAGCAAGGGAACAAAATGGACTCGACAAGAGAACAAGCTGTTTGAGAATGCTTTGGCTTTGTATGATAAAGATACACCCGATAGATGGCATAGGGTAGCAGCAATGATTCCAGGGAAGACAGTGGGGGATGTAATTAAACAATATAAAGAACTGGAAGAAGATGTGAGTGATATTGAAGCAGGTTTAATTCCAATTCCAGGATATGGTAATGATTCCTTCACGTTGGAGTGGATAAACGGCGATCAAGAATTTGATGGATTGAAGCAATTTTATAGTCCTGGCGGGAAGAGAGGCACAGCTACTCGGCCTTCTGACCAAGAGAGAAAGAAAGGAGTTCCATGGACTGAAGAAGAGCACAGGTATTGTCATTACTTTGCTTTATTTTTTTCTCTCATAAAAGTTAATGGGAGTTGGTTTGATTGTTTTTTAGCTCAATTGTGTCACATACTTGGTTTTTCTTCTTACAGGTTATGTTTGGTTTGTTTTTCTAGCTGACAATAGATAATAAAAAATTTATGGTAACTTAAATCTAGCTCAACTTAGGAAATTAAGGTATGAAGATTTGATTTTTTGAAAATATAATCTTTGGCTATGATAGATCTAAGTTTTGATTGCTGAAGATCTCTAGTTGATCCTGTCAGTTAAATGATTTTGAGTGTCACATGGATCAACTAGGTTTTTATTAAATGTCTTTTTTCGCTTGTGTAATTGTCTAATTCTCAGTGATTTAATAGACTTCAGTAGTCCATGATGTGCTGTTTGATCATTTATCGACAGGCAATTTCTAATGGGTCTTAAAAAGTTTGGTAAAGGCGACTGGAGAAATATCTCTCGCAATTTTGTGACCACTAGAACACCAACTCAGGTTGCAAGTCATGCTCAGAAGTACTTCAATAGGCAGCTTAATGGGGGGAAGGATAAGAGGAGATCTAGCATCCATGATATTACTACAGTCAATCTGGAAGACACTGCATCTCCTTCACTAGAAAATAATAAACCATCATCTGCAGATCCTTCTACTGCTGTCAGTCAGCTGCAGCAGCAGCAACAGCAACCAAAAGTGACCGGCATCAGAAATGAGCAATTTGATTGGAAGACAACAAATGAAGGAGGATCCATGGTTTTCAATCCAACAAATAGTAATGTGTTCACAGCTCCTTTCTGTGGGATTTCTTCGTATGCACCCAAGCTGCAGGAACAAAATCTGCTTGGTGGAACTCTTCATGGATCTCAGTTTGGAGCTTATAACACATTTTGTCAGATGCAGTCAATGCAACATCGGTGAATTTGCAGTTATAAGCTCAGGAAGCTCTGAAGATATTCATTTGCCAATTCTTATTCAGTGATGTCAGATTGCACTATCCCTGCAAGGTGTTGGTTCTCTGTGAATATGTTGATGAGGAATGGAGAGCGTCTCTAGTTATCAGACTCTACAAAGAGACTAGTTAGGTTGTTCTATGATATGCTATTGGAATTCTGGGCCATTGAACCTTAAGAGAAGCTTATTTACAAGAAGCTCGAGCTTTTCGTGCACTGGTTGTATGCTTGCAGTATTTGTTGGTTGTCAGAAGGCATTCTCATATTGAGTTTGCTTGTGTTATTAATGTTTCCATTTAGGTACGAGCCGTGTACTAGATGATCTAGGGGATAAAATGGTTAATATTAGATGATGGACTCTCTAATCATTCAGAGTTGCTTCAAGTAACTAACGCAGCTTCCATGTTTGCGTGGTTGATATAATAAAGGCATCAGAGAAAATAAAATCATCAGGGTTGAATTTTAAAGCTTTAGGATGTTTTCCCTTAGCAGACTTTTCCCCCTTTTTTTTTGGGTTAATATGATTGTTGAGGATGATTTTCGTGAAGCTTTTGAAGCAGGATGCCTTGAAACTATGATATTCTTCAATAGGTTGATGAACTCATAAGTTCCTGTGTAAATTCCACCTTTATGCAATAAAATCAAGAGTTTGGTGATTGTACAACTTTGTAACTTACTTCAAAACTTGTAGTGACGGTAATATTGATAAAGAATGGTAATCATAATTTTTTTTTTCTTCGGTTCACACTAAATAGTTGGTGTACTGTGCACGTATTCATACAACCAAAATGGAAGCAGTTGATTTGGACAAAAGGCCAAGTCATCTGATGCTCGGTCCAGTATTGCCGAGTCACAGTGCATTCTTTTTTGACATTAGTTTAATGGATGCTTTATTCTGATGCCTTTTTGCTAGAGTATGGTTTAAATATTTGAGGGCAATTAGTTGACTGAATTAGGACAACCGAATCTTGACCGAAGCAAGACTTGAGAGCCACTAATTTAAGCATCTCATGCTTCATTCTGTCTTCTTTAATCTTGGGTTCTCTTCTTGAAGATGACATATATATATATATATATATACACACACATATATATGTGATTTCTCCTTGTCCCTTTTATAGGATTAGATGGTGGGTGGGAGATCTTATCGGCTGCATCAAGTAATGATCAAATTGAATAATGCAGTAGCCTCTATTTCACTTATCTAAGTCCTAAGATCATTTTTCCCCACAAATCCAATTCATTATGCTGCCAAAAGGCTTGAGGATTCCTCATAATTCTTTTACTAATCATCAAAAGAATCTTGGTTTTATGATTCTTTTAAGTTTACCATGCTGATTAAACAAGTCTTGGGAGTTTCTCTTAAGTCTATGCTTTCCTTGTGACCCTGTTTATTGAATCAAAGTATCTTGCTTTTTTGTTTTTGGAGGTTTTTAGGTCCTTTATGATTATTGGCTTTTCTTTACCTACAAAACAGATCATATGACCTTTCTTCCTCTTCTTTATCATTTCATTTTTATGTTCGAATGATCTCAGGATGGCTTTAGATTCTTGCATTTGGTCGGTAAAATATTTTCGTGGATGTTCATTCTGTCAAAAGTTCATTGATTGCAAGAATTTTCTGCCCAATTGAAGCTCAAGGAGAATGAATGATGTGACCGGTATCTAACATCTGAAGTCTTTGACCTTGCCAGTGCGCAAGAATCATCTTAGTTAAGACTCTGAAACTATTTTGAAATCATTTTAGTATTTGAAGAAGAAAAGTTACTTCAAGTTTGATAAAATAATAAATGGCATTGCAGGAACTCCACTAGCACTGCAAATATTAATTACTTAGCCACTTAATGAAAATCCATGTAAGCTCTACACACCATAAATCTAGAACAAAAAGGAGGAAAAAATATATATGAGAAGACTTGTGTTTCTCCCATGTTGGAGGTGGCTTTGGATTGTTCTGTTAATTTTTTTCATAAATAATACATACCAAGTGATTATGCTATATCTTGATCAAATCAAAATTAATCTGAGCTGTTTCTTCTTTGGTTGCTCTCCCTGCTAATTGCTGGCACTCAAAGCCTTGTTGCTCAGCAACATTCATGAAAAGCCTAGTGCCCACCATATTGCTTACAAATATAATTTTGGTCCCACCCACTAGACAAACTATTTAAGGCAACATGGAGCAATATATAAAGATCCCTTAAGCTTTTTCTTTGGTGTTTGACAAAACTGCTCACTTTCTTTTTAAAAGGAATACTTTTTTGCAAGTTGCATAGGAAAGCACTTTGGCTACTCCTATTCTACTTTCCATCAAGCGCTCAGGATCAATTAAGGCCACATAACTCAATTCCCACTATGCCTTTCCTTCGTTTTCTTCTCTGTTTGTTTAGCAATATTCTCATTCTTCTCTCTGGTGCTATCAAACTATGCCTCAGTGATGCTTGGCAATAGAACTGTGTTTGATAATAATAAAAAAAGAAAGGAACTATTAGAAAAAGAAAGCTCGTATGAACTGTAATATATTATTTTTTCCTATTGTGCTCCGTTGTAGGCCCTTGAGTATCTAAGAATGATCCCTTGTGGGTGCTTTTCGTACACATATAACAGAAAGTGGAAGTATTTAAAATCATTTTAGCCAATCAGCGGTTTAGTTTATTTAATTTCTTTAGAAAATTACGAGCAAAATTTGTCTACAAAACAAGTAAGTTTTACTTGTCATTCATTCATATCTGCAGGATATATACTACTCAAGATGACACATTAACCACGAAAATGTTGCATCAGCTAACAATTATTATCAATTAAATCTGGTGATGGGAATTACCATTACATAACAAATAAGCTCATGGTATGAGTTGTGATATGTCTGATCTGAGAAGGTGATGCCAAGGTGCATTGTCTATTCATGTCTTCCTTTTGTTCGCTTTCAAACCCGGCCTGTACTTGATAGTTTTCATTTGATCTTACAATGTCCAAAAATATCTATCTTCATTAATTTTGAACCATTTAAATTATACACTAAAGTTGAAAGTGAGAATTCTTAGATATAGACACCCACACTTTTTTTTTTTTTTTAATAATAATCTAGAGCACAAGGGAGTTCAACCCTCTCACAAGAGAATTTATAACAATTCACAAAATTGTCCTTTTCTTGGAACCCTTCTATGAAAGAGTCGAAGCACGCTAAATTTTAAGAAAATGTAGACCTCCACAATCCACAACCGAGAATGACCAGAGTTGAAAGTCTAATTTAAAGCTGGGAAGAATTACTAGGCCAAACAGAAGACGCAATCTAGGACAGCTGACAGATCAGGAAACGTAATGGAGGTGACATAAAGAAATGAAGGTGGTATATAGAATAAGTTCACGAGTCAATTATTAATCTACAACACAAAGAGCATTAATTGAGAAGACTTGCATGAGGATCAATTATTTTTAGTGAAGAAACCAATCAGTCTTTTCTGTAACCATCAATTATTTATAGTGAACTTTGATAAGACTGAGCAACTATAGAAACAAGACGTTCTCCAAGTCTTTATTTGTTTGTCTTGAAATGCTTTAATTAAGCAAATCCTTATGCAAAGTTCAATGCTTTTTTGAAACCAACTGAATGCGAAAATCCCCATTTATTAGATTATAAGTTAAATATCATAATTAATTCAACTTTTTAAGAAGCTTGGATAAAGTGTTAGGTACTCAAAGATGTTATCTAGCTGATGGTAAACGCACACTTGTTTGAATGTTTGACTGCTTCAATTTGGATATTTTGCATCCTCAAAAAATAAAATAAAATAAAATATAAATAAGAGAGAGATAAGATAACCTACTCTAAAAAATGTTTAAAGTATTAACGTTAAACTCACGTCTACAAGTTGAAGTTTCGTAGAAAAGTGACAAACTTAACATAATATCAAAATTATAGTGACTTATTAGTCGTAGGTCTGAATTCTTTTTATATTATTTAAAAATTATTTAAAAGATGTTGTTATTTAACTTACTTGTAACACCCGTAGTTAAGCCTAAATCTACGAAACCAATCCCTATCCATATCAACTGTATCAGTGCTGCATCAATTGAGTAACATTAATCTGTCAACATAAATTATTCATACTTTAATTTTTACGGAGAGCCTGTTTGATGGAAGATATGGTTATACTTTAGTTTCCGCTTTCATTGTTTACTCTATATATCACGTACTAATTATCATCTGCAGTAAATTCTTATAATGTGGTTGAATAAGTTGGTAGAAATTTCCCCCATCGCGGAATATGGCTGGCATGTGATCGTCCATCAACATTTTATTGAGTGGATTGGGTTTTTTAGCAGAAATATTTTATGAAACTCGTCAAGGATTACGACGGTTGCTTTGTCGAAAGGCGACAAAAATTCTCGTATATGTCCTAATTCTACCAATTTTTGGTGTATTTGCAATAAATAAACTACATTATGAAAGTGATGCATGCAGTTCCTATTAATTGCAAGTGATGGATTGGAGCTACCTATTACCGTTTCAATGCATTAGAAGCACAGGTATCAGACTCGGTTAAAATGACAGTTCTAGTTCGTCCCATTTTCTCATGCATTACAGTACTGGACTTGCATGGACCGTAGAAAATTTAAAATTAGCAGGGAGATCTAAATCTATTGACTTGAAGTTCAAGTGTATAGATTTCAAATTTTGGTTTCAATCAATTTCTTAATGCCTGTAGGTGAACTCAAAAGGTCATACTAGTACTTTGGCAGGGCTGACCACAAAGTTCTGTGGATGAGTAGGATACGAGTTCGACCGTAATTCAAAAAAGACTGAAAAGCATATGTGCCGCAGTCTCTACATAGACGTGAAGGGCAATCATAGAACCAACTTCAGCGGGGAGGAAGGAGCTATGTGGCGTTTGGTCCAGCTGAGATGAACAAGAACAATACAAATTAATCTCACAATACAAGAACAATACAAATTAATCTCACAATAATTAATTGGAGCTGTTGAAGGATGAGTTCGACAGCCAAGACGTAAGATATTGATTAATTCCAGGTTGAAACTTGAAATATCCTTAATGGGTGCTGCAAGATATCGCTTGTCCTTGCACATATATACGCTGGTGTAGCCAAGATCAAAATATCCTTGAAACTGCATACATGAGTTGATCGAGTGATCAGCTGTGAATTTTATTAAGCTCGATTAATTTCAATACTCCCAGAGCATATATATTTTCCACTTTCATCAGGTAAAACTAGAAGGGGATTTACTCCGCGATATACAAGGAGATAATTAGTGATCCTTTAAATTCCTTCAAGATTAGATACATAGGTAGGTTCCACTTGGAGATAATCTTTGCAAATGGCGGCTTGTGAACCCAAGCCCAAGATACAGACTAATTTGATGTGAAAGGCATTCTCTGATCTGTGTCAACTTTGTGCCCATATTAATCAAGATCGATCTCAGAATTGGTGATCATATTCATATTCATACAACTTCGATTTACTAATGTTATTTTATTGTCTTCTAAGTTGTAAGGAAAACTGCTAAAGCTTTTGTTAGAACTACAGTGCTAGACCCTTCGATGGTTCTTTTCGGCTGAGCCCGGGGCAGTCTTTGGATTAGAACTCGATTCAGGAGAACTGGAGCTTCCAATGTGAAAGTTCATAAAGATAAATGTTAACTGGAGCCCAATAGCAGTCCACTCGCCTCTCACCTATGGTAAATTAGCCCACCAAGACCCAAAACAAGTTTGTGCAGGAAATCCAATTCCTCCCCCCACCCACACCCACCCCCCCCCGGAAATAAATAAAATTGGGACTAAAACAAAGAAAGAGCTTTCAGGATTGGAAAATTTGTTCTCTTTTTTCAGATTCGGGAGAAAATGAAGATTGAAAAAGATGTGCCACTCGAAGCCTTTGTATTTTCTTCTACCTCTATTAATTTATTGTCTAATTCTTCTATCTGAACTTGGCAATTAATATGGACATCATTCCCTTGCATAAATGCTACTATTCAACAAGCAAAACAGAAAAATCAAGATAAGGATTTTGGTTCCCAATACAAAATGGTAACGATTTATTTAAATCATCTGGGATATATGATTGTTTGTAGATGCAAAATTATTTGTTCTCTTTTTTCAGATTCGGGAGAAAATGAAGATTGAAAAAGATGTGCCACTCGAAGCCTTTGTATTTTCTTCTACCTCTATTAATTTATTGTCTAATTCTTCTATCTGAACTTGGCAATTAATATGGACATCATTCCCTTGCATAAATGCTACTATTCAACAAGCAAAACAGAAAAATCAAGATAAGGATTTTGGTTCCCAATACAAAATGGTAACGATTTATTTAAATCATCTGGGATATATGATTGTTTGTAAATGCAAAATTATGAGAATCTTAAAAGAATTATGTTTTTATTTTTGAATATTCAGATTTTGAGTTATTTTTAGGGTTGCGTCTAGAAACCCAATTTATCGATTAAATATATCTTCTTTTACAAATTCTTAAGTAATAAATGATAATCTAATGACCAAAATAAGTACTAAGCATTAATGCTATTTCAATCAATATTCATGGATTATATTAATATCTTGTTAAAACTATTTTAAAGAAGTCCGGACTAGATTTTAACACCATCTAACATACATGATGATCATGCCATAAGCATACATGTTCACGATTAATAAGCATACATACTATATAGATATATAAGCCTTGATGACTATGAACAATGATATGAATAGTTGGTTAAGGGAAAAGAAAATTCATTTTTTTGTCCTTAATCCCACATGCAATGTACAGATACCTTTCCGGCCGGTAATTTAAGAATTGAAAATTATTAACACCGGTGTGATGTGACCCATTAAGAGAAGATTATGTATGCTAGTGACATTTTTGTTCTCTATTGGTATGTGATCTTAACCACAACGATATACAATAATTTACTATCAAATAATAAAAACGACAAGGGCACTTTTTATAAAGACCCCCGATCTGCAGGGCTGCACAAACGTGTGCTGTTGGCAATTCTAAAAATCTTTGTTTATCTTAGATTTTCTGACTTTGTGTTCACTCACTACGCTCTTTGCTTGTTTAATTTTTCCATGCATATCTAAAAGCTTCCAGCGATATTATTTTATATATAATTAATGCTTTAACCATTTCATACCCAAGTACTTTATCTAACTCTAATTAACCAAATGGGTAGTTTATTTGTTGTCTAATTAATGAATTGACATGTTAATTTGTTACCTAATCAATTAAAATTCCTTTTGAAGACTTCACTGTGTTATGCAAAATCTATAAGTGCATTGAATCGTAATAAGTAATAAAGTGTTAAGTAGAGTACCGTTCCACGAGGATTACGTTACTAACTATCAAACTGTATCATACTCTAATTTTATTTGAACAATGGAAATTAAATGACAATTCAAATCAAATAAATAAACTAAATAATAGAACTAAAATTGAGCTAATAAATAAAAGCAAACAACACTAAATAAATTGATAAAAATCTAATGAACAAAGATCTAAGGTATTAGACTTCACCTAAGTTATCCGCTCTAATCTTTCAATTCAATAAAATCAATGTTTATTCACCTGTTGCCAACCAATTTCACTAATGTATTTGTTTTTCTTTCTTAAGCAACAACAATGTATATTTATAGAGAGAATCGCATTTTTGTCTCATCTAACTGCCTATAAATACCCATTAAACACGAGAAATTACACATGGTTGTATAAATCACAATCATATCTCTATCTCATGTCAATTTATGACAAATTAATTGAGGACTAATATAAATCAACTTCTCAATCTAATTTATACCTCAAATCATGTAAAAGTTGCGCAGGCTTCCACAAGCATTAAGCATATAATTAATTAACTCAACAAAGATTGAATAAACATCAATAAATTGAAGTAAAAATAATTAGAGTATCAAACTTGGCTACATCCTAAGCCTAGAAAAGAAAACTAGTTCATAATGAATGTAAACAAAACACAAATCATAGTTGTAGACATAAGAACAAGGAGAAAAGAAAGAAAAAACTAGAAGTTGATGAAGAAATCTTGCTCCCAACCATCCTCCTAGGCCTCCTTGGCTCTTTAGAACCCCAAATACGCTCTGTAAAGTCTTATTTATAGGTTTAGGCTTTTAGGACTCCAAAATAGGAGATAATCATGATTTCAAGTCGTCATTGCACAGCGGCATAGCCTTATTTGCTTATAAGCACAAGGTCTCTGAATTGTGTACTCTGTTTCAACTCTTCAGAATTTCTGCTCTGCGCTACTTTTACTCTTTTGACCATAACTTTCAATATACAACTCGGATTTATAAACTGTAAAATTCTACAAAAACTAGACATCCAGAGCTTTCAAATAGTATATGGCAGACAATCTAGTTCTTTATATCAATACAGTTAATTCTGAGAAATTAGCTATCTGACAGAAGTAAAATTTGAATAATTTTTTTATTTGAATTTACTCCAATTGCTTTTATTTGCTTTCTACAACTAAATAAATTTAAAACAAAACAAAATAAACATAAAAAGAACACATTTAACTTGAAAACAAACTAATTAACTAAAAAAAGAGGTATTAAAAAATGTATAATTCTTGAGCTATCACATTACTGCATAGTTATGAGGTTTTCAAGAATTGGGGGCCAACAGTTTGATGATTTTTACTGGTAGGTTTTCAGTGCTAAATAGACTAGCTACCACAATTTTGTCATGGTTAGAAGACCATCAACAGAAGGCAATTAAACACGAATTGAACACTAAACACATGATCACAAATTGCTAGGTGTGATTGCTTAATTGCCATTTATATATATGGTCAGACGACGGTGGCGGAGTGACGTCTAGTCAAGTGGATAGCAGTTGTGTGGGTATGGTCGCTTGCCAGGTGCCAGAGAATAGAAGCACGCATGTTGGAAATTGGGATTAACCATAACCAGCCAGCCGCCTTGTTGCCTAAACCTAGTCATCAGTCATCAGCAGTCCAGCACACATAGATTGACCAATTATTATTACTATTATTATTGTGATTTTGAATTATAAATCAAGAGGTAAATCATGGAAAAATTGTACTTGCATGTCTGAAAACGAAATGGGGGGATAATACCTTATCCAAATGATGTGCCAGCATTGGTATAATAATAAAAAAAAAAACAACTCTAATTGTCTTCAACGATCGAACCAGAAGACACTACTTGACATGGATGGCTAGTTTTCCCATATTTCCATCTGGGATTGTCGGTTTGGGTAGCCTCAGGACATTAAGTCCTAGGACAAAAGTGTGTGTCGAGATCAGCTTGTTCGCAACACATGTACATTTACATAACATCCAAATTAAACTGGCCTAACAAGTAGATATGTTGCCTCCTTGCATATATAGCAATCGGTGGCTCAAAGGAGAAGGACGTGGCCAACTTTGAAACCTTATATGATAAAAATGGAGTTCGTGAAACATTGCTAGCTATAGTAGTTGCAATTAATCATGCACTAGTAATGCATATAATAATAGGTAAACGATGCACATGTTGCCAGCTTGTCACTTGGCGATATGGGGGAGAGAGCTAGATTGATCGAGCATCGTTGCATCAGTCATATATCAAAATGATGAATGAAGTTTTTCCCACTTATGATAGTAAATGCTTTAGAGCCATTGAATATGAAGCAGGTGGGTAATGAGTTCAGAGAGTATGGCCATGGTGGCGTTCGTGTCTATACTCAATGGATTGGGGAAAAATCAGAGCACCCTGCCCCCACATTCTACTGCTCACCGTATTTGAAAGTGAGAGCTGCTATGCTGATTTCAGGGAAGCACTATGTTGGTGTCAAAGTCTACTACATATGCATGTGCCATGCATATGATGAGTTTTGATCAACTTGTGATAAAATAAGAATGTTATTTTTATTCCTATTTTAATGTTTCTAGAATTATATTTTAGGAAGTATTTGATTTGTAATAAATATCTCTTTAGATTATGATATAATATCTTGTATCCTAATTAGAATAGGAGAATATTTATTTGTCATAATTCCTTTTGTAGTTTGTTTATAACACTTCCTATTTTATTTCTCCTAATCCTAATATGATTTTGATTAGAATTTTTACAGGATTTCTAGGAGATTTCGGTCAGATCTCTCACTATATATATACAAAGCTATTCAGGCGGCTGATAGCGTGATTGAGAGATTGACGTGTTGGCTGATTTGGTTGTGAATGAGTCTTGAGTTCGACATTCCATGAATTCATAGAAGAGAGCTTCAGCGCAAAAGGAATGTCTTCTTTGTTTAATTCTTTGAGTATTTTGATTCATATATGAGTGGTAGAAATCATACATGAGTTGTTGATTGAGTCTGTGTGAGTTAGTAAACACTTGGGATAACTTGCGGGTTAAGTGTTCATGTAATTCAGTGTCAGACGTCATTGTTATGTGTAACTTAACAGTATGTTATTAAGTTATCTGTGACAGAGAGTGGGCAGTGTCACTAAAGTTTAAGATATTAGCGGGATTTTATTTGTCAAAGATTAGGTCAGTGTGTGAGAGTGAGTCAGCACTGTAAAAGGTCCTAAAGATTGTACAAATAAGAATTTAGTGAATTGCAGCTCTATAGCTGTCCATGGACGTAGGTTTTATAATCGAATCACGTAAAATCTTCCTGTGCCGATTTACTTTATAGTTTACTGTTATATTTCTTATAACTGCGTATCTCCAGAACTATCACACTATGTATCTTTCTGTGTCTTAATCATGCCCGTGATTATTAACTCTATTCGCTTTCCAACTCTCTGTATCGACAACTATATTCAACTTCCCCCATTTAATGCTATACATACGTACATGCACCATATATATCTATAGTTGAAAAGTATACTTAAAAAAGTTCGTTAAAAGTCACTGTAATATGAATATGTAACAATTCTTGATGATCAACAATATCTCATTCATACACATTCACGCACGATCAATCATATAATCCTGGGATCATCTCAGTCAATACTGATCAATAAATTCAACAAACAAATAATTGATCTTGATTCTCGAGTGTTGACCAACATTAAAAACTTTTATATTTCTCCTTTCCAAATTCCAAGAGTGTTTCCAGGGCTAAAAATCTCATAATTTCTGTTTTGTAAACATTAATGCTTCTTGAGCTAAGAAAGAAATCTATATCTCATCATCAGTACTATTATTAGAGTTCGCTGCTACAACTTTAAAACTATGTATTCTAGTGTAGTTTTTTTTTTCTATAAATATTTTCCTTTGTGATCTAAATTTCTTACCGCCCTTTTTATTTTTTGGTCAACTTGTGAGTCGTGGTTTCGAAATTAATATGAGCACAACAAAATTAACTTTGGCTAGCTAGCTAACTAGCTGGGCATAAACTTCAAGTTAAGCAGCAGGTCGGCATACTGATCAGTACAAATGTGGGCGCGCAATGCATCAGCAACTACCGGCAGCTGGGTGATCAATATTGTTGGGGGCTCAGGATTCTTTGAAACTAACATTTTTGCTTGATGGAGGATGGATCGTCCATCCGACAATAACCTGGCAAAAATATTGATAATTATTATCAAATCATTTTGCATATGGGCCTCAAAATCGATAACCATCAGTGTCAGAGGGCAGCGCTCCAGCTAGCAGATTCTTATTTTTTTCTACCTGTTAGTATGATTATTACGTACATGCACCATGGACAAACAAAATCATTAGCAGTCCAATAATTAAGTGGTCATTAACAAAACGATTAAGCCATTGGAGACCAGGATTAGTGGAAAATTAAATTAACATAATATTTGAGTTAATTAATTAGCACTACGTTAATTGTCAAAAGCATAACCAAACGCATTATCGTTTTGTTGTTAAAAGTAATCATCTTTTGTTGGTATTGTCCTTTGTCTCCTCTTCCTCGGCCAGATAGATAATAGAAAATCCTCATAGCCAGCTTTAGCTTTACAAGTTGACGAGACGACATGATCATCATTGATCAACGGCTTATAGGGACGATATATAAATAATTTTCAATTCTTTAATTATTCATATCTAATACTCCTTAACAAGTGGCACCCTCTTTTCGAAAGTCCGAATTAATACATTTAATGGAATGAACACATATATTTATTCCAGAGAGAAATTGTTTTGCTAATTCTTTATATTATGTAATTTTGTCTGCCTAGCTAGCTTTTTAAACTCAAATGATTTGTGAATATTTTTAATCAAATAATAATACTAGACCTCTCAAATTATATATCAAATTTTAATACATGTAATTTGTTGTTTTATAGGGCACCAACACATAAGCAAATATATATAATACATATACCTAGCTCTTTATTCTTTTATTATAAAACTCAAATGATTTGTGAATATTTTTAATCAAATAATAATAGAAATATTCTTAAATAATATTTTATATTTCATGTGAATTTGTTTTTAATGATGCCAATAATGTATAGTATTAAAGACTTGAGATGAGTATGACATACTATTTGAGATACATCACTACTCTTCTTAAGTAGAGAAATGAGCTTGAAATGCCATTAATTTCAAAAGTGAAATATTATTTTCTTAATCCACGGAATTGAAAGGGAACTTGGGATTCCATCCACAAGAGGATATTATTTTCTTCAGTCATTATCAAATGACAAAATTGAAATATATAGACAAGGATATGCATTACACATACGAACAATAGTTAATTGTTAACAATTAAATAATCGCAGCTCTCTAGGGTAGTACTAATACATAATTAATTAAAAGGAATTTGGGATATGCCAGTGAAAAGTGGACCTAATGGCTGGACCAGGGCATATTTAAAAAAAAAGAAAAAGAAAAAAAAAACCTCGTCAACGATAACTGGCGCTGAGATGCATGAATGTAAAGTACCTGTCATTAAATTTGACCCATTGCCCTCTTCACTTGTGTGGCATAGAAAAATAACGCAGCTGCAGGAGTAGTGGATCTCTTGCTCTGAGAGGTAGGCCGATCGGTGGGACTATAACTTTTACTAGTGAATATGCGGAGAGGCTTTATGACTCTTGCAAACGGAGTTGACCTATATATATGGGTGATGTACCTCAAATGAGCTAAAGCTTGCTGTATGTGAGCCCGACTATCCATAGTTTGTAGGTGAGGAGAATCTGCCGTAGGATATGCTAACAGTGGTCGACATAGAAGGTTTCTTTTTGGGCTGCCTAATTTGGGTGTCTGAATAGTAGGTTCATATCCCTTTCTATGCTTTGGCACGCGGCACTCATGTATGTTTCAACATGTCAGTGTAAGTGGATTAAGTGCTTTGAAAGTTCTACTATATATGTATCCTGGAAGTAATTACATCTTTGGAGAAAATGCTGCAAGTATTAAGCTCTTACACGAAGCTAGCTTATTAATTTTACTGAGAAACTATTAAAACTAGAAGTTCAAGCTATCATATAAAAAGATAAAACTTAGAATTGAAATTTACCAACTTTGGTCAATTAATTATTTCATCGAATAGCATAGACTATTGATTAAGAATCCAATATTAATATTTGAGTATTAAGAATTTTGTCATTTAAAAGTATAGTTTCTTAAGAAAACACCTCCAATTATAAATACATCTCCATAACTTTCCTTCATGAAGAACATTTAACTGTTAAGGAGCACTTGGGACTCATGTAAACTGCTTTATGATTGCAATATTAGACAGAGGAAAACCCTATGTTATCTCTTCAAAGAATGGTAGTTAATTAAGCGAATCCACAATCGTACATAGAATGGTAGTTAATTAACCATTACTTCTTTATATCAAATGATTGTTGCGTCTAATGTTAGACAAAAACTATTGCCCATGGCATAATTAAGCACATAAAACAACAAGAATCTCCTCTAGCTTGTACAGATTAAGAAAAGACAAATCGTCCTTTAAAGTAAACCGTGAACGACAAGTCGTCGTTTAATATATATACCTTTTACAATCATGACTAAAAACTCGTACATTTTTTTACCCGTGATTCACGCACTTTTATCTTGCATAGAGTAGTAGAAGCTAGAGCTAGTAGGCCGACTGTGCCTAACTTTTACCGACTGGATTCTAGAAAGCAAGTCAATGTAGAAGCGCGCAATTTTTCTAATTGGCTCCGTGCCAATTTGACGTGTGGGTGATCTCGCATGAGCTTGCCTTTGTTGATGTTGCATCATCAGCCAACAGCCACATTGGTTTTGTGGGTGAGCTATGCGATTAGTGGTGGAGAGAGAGCTCTGTGTCGTTCGATAAACGCCCAAAGTAAACAAATATCCAGCAAATGGCTGGGGGCATGTGTTCTGTGAATAGTAGATTCTTCTTAGTCTTTGTCCAGCGGACATCATGTTATGTTATGCTATGCCGTATCACAGTTTAGAAACCAATTTAATATTTATTATCTTTCATTAGAAAAATATATATTATTAAAGTGGTATATTTAACTATTAATGTTTAATTATGTGTTAAAGATGGTCAATTTTTTTAATCCATTTATAATTGTATATCGTCATTTTATTAGATAGACTACCAAATCACCAAAGTGAGAAGATATATATATATATATATATGTCTTTCACAAGCCTTTCTCGCTCCACGAACCATTTTGTTTAGCAATTAATATCGAAAAGTTTAACGGCTAATTACTAGAAAAAATACAAGTGTTCTCCCTTGAAATTAAATTAACAAAGATAGTTAGTTAATTAGTTAAAATCAACACGTTAGCAGTGACAGCAACTAATATGTCCCTGCTGGATCAGGGGACCAAAAACGACAAATTACTCCTTAAATTATACAGAGAAAAGGACACGCACCTTCGCTTGAGATTGTAAACGACAGGCCGTCCTTTACCATAGATACCAACATGCTTACTTTTACGATAGTTACACGATAATAGTAATACCATGTTAATTTGTATTAAAGAATTTATTAGTTAGTTATTTTTAATTAAATGTCGCATGGTAAGCCATTCCTTATTCCTAATTTTGCACTATTTAAGCTGATCAAGATGTTATGATTTGGTAATTTACTATTCGATTTACCTGATCTAAAGCTGCAAAGAGTGCATGAAATTAATTTTAATTGCTGTTGTCCACTACCTGTTTTTCCTGTGCAATTAACATATATCATTTAGCTATTTGTCCGAGATAACTGAAATCAATTTATTGAGACAACTTCTCGATATGCAGAAGGGTTAAGTCCAGAAAAGCGGCTGGCCTTGTCTTATGATTTTGATCGATCAGTTTCTAACTTTAAGCGAGGATGAGAGCGATCGATGTCTCTGTTTAAAATTAGGGTGTGTACATATATAAACCATGAACATGCTTTCAAGATTGAATTTAAGACCAATATTGTGAACATGTAGTGCAAATCCATGTCTGTTTTTATAAAAGAAATTACATATTACAACGTAATTGGATGGCCGGCCTGCCAAATTCTTTTGACTGTCGAAGAAACGAAGAATATTTATTGAATTCATATCCCTACTGCCGAGTATTTAGATTAGTAACCCACCGATGGGTTAGTCCAATGGTAACGGTGAACTAAGAATTGTATGGTTAGACATCAGGTTATAGGTTTGTGGTTGCGCTAGTCTCTCCTGTGGATTAGTCAAGGTATACGTAAACTGACCTGGACACCTCAGTTACAGAAGTTTAAGTATTCTAAATTTTTATAATCTTAAATAATATATCTTTTTATAAAATATGTTGATATCATTTTATTCTTTCTACATTTATAAGAATCACAAAAAAAAAAACTGAAAATTGTGATTAATTTGTGAGTACAGTACTACTTAGAATGTTTGGAGTACCCCGAAAAATTTTGATCAGCTGGTTGAGCTTCATCACATATAAGGCAATATCTCTCGCAGATTATATGCTAATTTAGTCTGTCACCTGAAATCTCTTAAAATATTTTTCGACCTCCCGTGTCCAGCTAGCCCGGACAATGATCAGTACTGGATTGGATATAAGGGGGGTTCTACTTTTATTAAAAGGTAATAACCCTTCAAACATTCTTTGGGACATTCCTTCGCAGAGATTATCATTGTACACTCTCTTTGGTTTCTTTATCTCCTTTATGGACTATCTTTTATCTAATAATAATTATGATGTAACGGATAAGGGTCGTAGCGAGCCAGACCCCGCTATGGCACTATCAAAGATCGAAAGATTATCCTTAGAATTAAAATATAAATTAATTAAGAATCTAAAGAAATTATTGCACATGCTAAAAGCTGTTTAATTAATTAACGAGCATTTAAAGAGGGTTTGGCCCTTCTCCCTAATTAAAGGTGATATGATCATATGGAATCTACCAAAACGGTTAGAGGCAAACCTACTTCAGTTAGAGTCCAACCCGTCATTAAATTGGGCATATGTCGGTCGGTTTTATAATTTAAGAGAACCTTCAAGCTCGGTTTGAAAGAAGAGATTAATGAGTAGAGATGGGCATGCAGAGTTACAATTACGGACTCTGCGGTGTGGAAAGCTCCAATAAGAATAATACAAAATGAATCAACAAGCATAATAACGTGGTATTTCAAATTAATCATAAATTGATGAATTTTAAGAGTGGATATATCTGTGGTATTCTAGACTTAATTACAGAATCAGAGTATTAACTGTTAGTACTATTGATGTTGATGGATGACTTTTTTCACCAGCATGACCACAAATGGAGAAATCTCTTCTTTCATGTTTAACATGATTTTTATCTGATTTGAGTATAAGGAAAGCCAGTCGAAAGTGCTTACCGAGATGAGTCTTGTCCGGATATGATAATTGGCTTTCCTGGAAGCGGCCGCAATTATAGCACATGCATCATATACATATATATCCTTAGTGGTGGGAATGGATGTTCGAAATTCACAGTCCCCTTCAAGTTGTGTGGAATTAATTAGAATAGCACACTTTGAATGAGTCAACGCCTTACTGATCCTTAAGTTCAATTCACAACATATTTTCTTTATTTTACACCAATTTGTTTATTTTTTTTTTCAAGTAAGTGCTTGTTACTAATGGTATGGATAATTTTTTTTTTTCTGAGAAGATAAATTCATAAATATCTCACGTATGGTGATACTTCATTTGTCAATATCACGTGGAAATATCTAATCTGAGGGATACAAGTGTCAAGGATTTATTTCACATAAGCCCCTGCTAGCTATTGTCCCAGAAATTTATAAAGGATAAAATCGGATCTGAAGGAAGCGGCTACGAAAGATCTTATCTTGGCAGCGACTGGCACATGAAATCGATGATGAAAACAAGGAGCTAGGAAACAACAAGAGATGAGATGTGATGAAGCACAGAGAAATCATAGATTTGTTGAAGATCCTTCCACGATTCATGTGTACATTTCCACAGTACAAGCTTTGTTTATTACAGTACGAACTCCAACATTAACTTTTTCCCACGTGTCACTTCTTGCACAACTAACAGTGTCTTCTTACTGCTCCCACAGTCAGAACAGTCACTCTCTTTTATACATCTTCTGTTGATTAAAATATAAAATTTAAAATAAAAAAAAATAAGGAATTAATAATAAAAACTATTAACCTGCAACAACTACCACCTGTTAAGTTCATGAATCCAGCCTCACCCTCTTCTCCTATATAAACCCGAACCCACTCCCACAAACTCTCACACAAGCCTCTCTCAATCTCTTCTTCTCTCCCACAAAACATCGAGCATTTTTACATATATAATTAATTACCAACAATGCCTTCTTCTTCTACTTGTATTATCTCCAAATGCACGATATACCCAGATCAAAAGTCAAGAATCAAAGCTTTGAAGCTTTCAGTTTCTGACCTTCCCATGCTCTCTTGCCAATACATACAAAAGGGTGTTCTTCTAGCAAACCCTCCTTACTCCATCACCGACCTCATCTCATTGCTCAAACAATCTCTCTCAGCCGCTCTCTCACACTTTCCTGCCCTTGCTGGTCGCCTCATTACTGATTCTGATGGTTACGTCAAAATTATCTGTAACGACGCGGGAATTGATTTCATTCAAGCCAAAGCCAGTTTCTTGACCTTTCGTAATCTTCTGTCCCCGGTTGATGTCCCTGATTGTTTCAAAGAGTTCTTTACTTTTGATAGAACAATCAGTTACGCCGGTCACTCCAAGCCTTTAGCTGCTGTTCAAGTGACAGAGCTGGGGGACGGTGTGTTCATCGGCTGCACCGCTAATCATGCGGTTACTGACGGCACGTCGTTTTGGCACTTTTTCAACACATTTGCTGAAATCTCTAAAGGAGCGAAGAAAATCTCCAAATCTCCTGACTTCTCTCGCGACACTGTGTTTAACTCTCCGGCTGTCCTGAGATTCCCCGAAGGAGGCCCCGAAGTTACGTTCTCCGGGGACGAGCCGCTGCGTGAGAGAATCTTTCATTTTAGCAGAGAAGCTATTTTGAAGATGAAATTCAGGGCGAATAATGGAATTTTGAGAAGTAAGCAGACAAATTCCGAGATTCTGGGAAAGCAAAGTAACGACAGTTGGAAAATCGTTAATGGAGATATAACGTCCGTTCTGGAGAGCTTGTTTAAAAATAATTCCAACCGCACGGCGGAAATCTCATCGTTTCAGTCATTATGCGCGCAGCTGTGGAGGTCGGTGACACGTGCGAGGAAGCTGGCGCCAAATAAAAGGACTACTTTTCGTATGGCCGTGAACTGTCGTCACCGGCTGGAGCCGCGGCTCGATTCGTACTACTTCGGCAACGCGATACAGAGCATCCCAACGGTGGCTTCAGCTGGGGAGCTCTTGTCCCATGACTTGTCGTGGGGAGCCGATATGCTACACAAGAACGTGATTGCCCACGACGACGCTACGGTGCGGCGAGGCGTAGCGGATTGGGAGAAGGAGCCGAGGCTGTTTCCGCTAGGGAACCCCGACGGTGCTTCAATCACGATGGGTAGCTCACCGAGATTCCCCATGTATGATAATGACTTTGGGTGGGGCCGACCTTTGGCTGTTAGGAGTGGTAGGGCCAATAAGTTTGACGGGAAGATCTCAGCTTTTCCGGGGAGAGAAGGAAATGGGAGCGTTGATCTTGAGGTTGTGTTGGCACCGGAGACCATGATGGGGCTTGAGAATGATTTTGAGTTCATGCAGTACGTGTCCTAATGGAATTTTCTTGTTTCTGATGAAAAGTGAAAACCAGGGAAGCCCTTGCTTGTAATTTCCTATCATTTTAATTGAAATTGAGTTGCTAATTAATATTAATATTGTTATTTATATTATTCCAAATGCCGTCTTGGTCCACTTTCTTTTATGTGAATTGAATTGTGTTCCAAGTTCCAATCCTCTCCTAATCTAAACCATTCTATGGGCTTGATTGCTTCATCTATGAATCTATAATTGAAGATGGCCATAGATTTTTATAATTGAGAGGTTATTTATTGTATATGGAGTTTGTGCCATCATACAGCATTCCAATTTATTTTGAATCTAGATAATCAATACCGGGCCTTCAATTTTTTCGTCTTTTTTCAGTGGCTTATGGGATTCACAATTTCTGCCCTTCGGATACAATTGACAACTCATATTAGGAATGAGTCTGAATGATAAATTTTTGCAATTTCATTAATTACTAAGCAAATTGGAAGCGAAATTACACAAGTTTTTTTCATTGAATTTTACTGTTTACTGTTAGAGACTGTTCACGGGCATCTTACAACGAGGACTTGGTGCACTACTAGATTAGGCAAGTTGAGGTTTCGGTTGTCCGGAGTTCGGATTATATATCAAGATTTTAGCTTATTAGTTCGGGACCAACATAAGGCCCAGGAATGATCATGATAGATTCATTTTCTCGTCTGTATAAATAACTAAAACTAGAGAAATCGGTGAAAGCCTCCCAATTTCTATCAGATCACATGAAAGCCTGAAATTTTACAGCGTGCATAATATAGAGCAAGTAACTTGTATCCTATATCAAGTGTGCAACACTATCCCAGATGGAGAAATGCTATAGACACACAAACTGAATTCAATCAATAAAATGTTACATTGGGCATACCACAGCTGCCATACTTCACTGCCCGAAATATAACATATAACAAATGAATATACCAAATTCACTGCCAATCAATCAGACAAACACCTCTTGAAAGGGCCTGCTTTCTTCAGCTGCGCATGGAGCATGAGAATTGTGCTCCTTTCTTTTCCTATAAACTTTTGCTGAACAGACCTGTTGAAGCAAGCGTCAACTTTAGTTCACTTCTGTTGCTGGGAAGAGACGTTTTGCCAACCATTGTATAGGTCTCAGCAGTTGTGCTCTCTTCTTGCGCCAGAACCAAATCGCAGCATTATATTGTTCATTTCGTATCTTTCTAGTGGCTGCCTTCCAGTCATACTTCTCCATTTCCTCGCGTGCAGCTTTCCCCATTGTTTCTCTCAATTCTTTGTTGTGTAACAGAGGCACCAATTTACTCAAGCAGTCATCTAGATCACCTGGATTAAAGAGATATCCAGTTTTGCCCTCCTGATCTGCAGGAATTATATCAGGGATTCCCCCAGCACGAGCTCCCACTACCGGAATCCCTGAAGACATGGCCTCCAAAACAACAAGCCCAAGGGTCTCAGACTCTGAAGGCATCACAAAAACATCCCCACTGGCATATGCCTGAGATAACTCTTCACCTTGTAACATCCCAGTGAACACAGCAGGCATGCCAGAAAACATCTTTTCCAGCTCCTCCCTATGAGGAAGAAACCATGTTTTGTAAATTGAAGTGCACGGATTCAAGAGATTCTTAATTTCAGGATACATTAATCTCATAATCTTGCACTATCATGTAAGAATATGTCAAAGGAAACATCCAGTTTTAGATAATATCTTCTGACCTAGAAAGATTGAGGAAGAGAGAGAGAGAGAAAGAGAGAGAGATTTTTTCACGACTCTTTTGGTTAGATGAGCTGAGTTTCTGAAATGACTTCTCTAAAAAGGTTAAGTTAAAGCTACATTTCTTGGATTAACAGTATGCACAGTCAGACCTATTGTAAGATGCTAATATAATCTTAAGAGCAATGAAAATTTTTAAGAAAATAAGTGGGTCACGCATGTCAAAATAGATTACCTGTATGGGCCATCTCCAATAAAAGCGATTCGAGTTTCTGGAAGTCTATCCATTACCCTGGTACATCATGTAGCCCAACTGTCAGGCTGCCAAATATAAAATATTTACACATACCACATTACAAAAAATGAAGAGCAGAATTACAGGTCAAGTTGTTAAGCAAAGAAGATACATCCACAACAAAGGAGACAATAAAATCATCACAAATCAAGACCAACAATAAAATTGTCACAAATCAAGAATAAGATAGCGATGTGAAATGAATATGTCGCACATAAAACTAGAGAAAAAACTTCATTGAAACAAAAGTATTCCACCAGTTGAAACTTACAAATACTTTGATATCAGAATCACGTCAAAGTGAGTTAGATCATCCTGAAGTCAGCCCCACTAGTTTAGGTTATATTATCAGAACTTAATACAATAATGGGCCACAAAACTCGGTAACTGTATAATTATTTTACTAATAATAAAGAAAATAATAATTTGAGGGAAACAGTAGCCAAAATAAAGCTTGCACAACTGGTGAGTGCTACCTTTTAAGAAAATCCAAGCTCTTCTCAACTCCAAGTCGTCCAACATGGACTATCAATGGTTTCTCTGGTTCACCATTACTGTTTAACACAAAACATATGATATAAGAGAAATTCCCAAAAAAGAAAGCGAAAGATGTCAAAGATTATACAAGGATCATACCTTAGTCTCAATCGCATTTCATGCGAGCGGTAACGTGGATGGAAGCTTTCAGAATCAACACCCTTGTTCCAAAGGCGAATCTTATTAGCTGAAACAAGGTAGGAGAATAACAAGTTATTTAGGATACTGCAGCATCAACACATATTTGAACTGTCTAGGCAACATATATGGACCATAGAGGGAAGAACACCAAAAACATAAAAGCAATTAGCGAACAAATTTAATGCAGAACTGTAGTTCTCATTTGTGATAACTAAGGTAAATCATAGGCCAGTATTTGACTATGGTACATGATGATGCTTATATTCACCTGCTGTCACCCTTGCTGCTTCGAGATCCCTTGCAATGGCAACCGATGGAACCAATGTTAGATCAGCCGCTCTGTGAAGAAATTCTGAGAAGGAAGACCAAAATGTTCATAAAAGTGCCTGATTGGGCATGCATTTGGTCTAAGAGGGAAGATAGAATAGCTTACTTATGACCAACCACATAGGTTTCACCAGCCAACTAAATGTGTATCTTGGGATGTATCTGCAGATTAAAAGAAGAAGAAGAACCAGCTTCAATCCCACTGCTATACAATACTTCACATATATCAAAGGAATCAGGTGTATACTATCAGAAAAGATTGGTAATTTATCGCTCATTTAATTGTACTAAGTTGATTTTGATGGAAAATTTAGAAAAGAATTGAACTCACACTGGAACATGAGTGTGATACGACATCACTATCGGCACACACAGTAGTTTGGCAATAATAAGCGCACCAAAAACCTGCAAAATAGTTAGTGAACTGTTATCCATGTGCCATACAATTCTCGTTTACTGTTCCCTTGTTCTTGAAAAGAGATCATAGGGATCTACCAGCGACAAAAGTAATCTGCCATTATAAACGTACCATGATCCCAGGTGAAGATGCATGTATTATGTCAGGTTTAAAACGTGCAACCTCTGAAATTATTCTGGGACTGAGTGCTAAGGAAAGAGGCACTTTCTGATACCAAGGGCAGGGGAAGCTGCAAAGAGGAGAAAAAAGCATTAGAATCAAAAGAAAGGTTAAGTTTCAAACCAAGAGCATAGTCAAATAACTGTTAATACAAGCATCAATTCATAAGTCAAGTGTTTCTATCAGTCATCTGGACCACAGACCTTAAAGAAATATATAGAAGATAAATAAAACACAATGAAAGTCACCAGATAGCGGTTAAGAAAGATAATAATTGATGTTATGTAAGAATGTTTTAACTCCATACATACTATATTCTCATCTAGAACTACAAATAAGATCTTTTATGAATTTAGCGTTTTTCCAAACTATGAGGTTGCATGTTTCTTGCAGTTGAAAAGAATCATAATGATGTTGATTTTGTTCAGTACTTTGTTTTTCCTGTTTCGCAATGCCTATGAGACTGGCCTTCCCAAGTGGCTAATGTAGTGTTCAAGTAACAACTTACTTTCCTATTTCAAGAATATTATATTTGAGGCTTTAGGGCATCATTCTAAATTCTTCACTAAATCCAAATGGTTTCATTTGATGTCAAAAAAAGAAAATGTTCTAAATGAAGAAAGGATAGACAAGAAAAAAAAATATATAAATGATAAGAAACAACAGAATCTTAATAATTAAATTGTTATAGCAACCTCCGTGATCCAATCAACTTTGCTCCATAAAACTCCTGGGGCACTCCTTCATGTGTTGTAACAACCATTACCTACACCATGCAATCAACAGCCATTATGTCAGCTTATAATGACAAGAAATTTCTTCAAGCTATATGAAATTTCAACACGAGGGTTTTAAACAACCAGCAGCCCTCGTGGCATGGAATCAATTTTTCGTGACCTCAAGCATACTGAGCTCTATAACCATTATTCCTCAAAGGCTATTGTTGTCAATTGGTATTAAAACCACAGCTAAGATAATCAATGATCAAAGAAAAATATGTACCTCATCCCCCATTTCACGTAAATATCTTATAAAATTCTGGAAACGATTCTTATACCCTGAAACATATCTGCAAAATGAAGATGTTCAGATTGCATTTGCAAGTGTCACTTTTGAAGTTTAATTAGCTGGATAGACAGAAAATAGACAAAGAATCCACCTTCACGTTGCTCACAATAAATTTCTCAAGCAATTATTGATGCAAATGTCAATTGTCAGATAAATACAGAAGCATAAAGACTGTTGTTTAGTTATGCACCAAACTTTTCATCTCTTTCCACTTAAACCTTACTGCAGAGTTCCTTTTGCCCTTTCTGACTTCCCAAGTTATTTGAAATAATTATCATTTGTTCCTAGATGATTTCAACAGATAAACTGTGCACAGCTCATCTTGATTTAATTGAATCCTTTAAATTCCGCATTGGCAAGGTCCATTATAAGTTGTAGAAATACAGATAAATAACACATAGTTCCTCAGACAAGGACAAAGAACTGATACATAGAGCATTTTTATCAAATTGAAGATCATGTATCTCTTAAAGGATCTATATCCCTTTCCTGAACTGATTCCGATTCATAGACTTCTACTCATTGTAGCATCTCTAGTTTTTGTGGGAACTTCTTACACTCTGTTGCAGAGCGGCCAAGGGACAAAAATGGAGGAGTGTAGATGTCATCTGCAATGAGTGGTGGTCCTAGAATTAAGAATCATAATTAATCTCAGCAACTTTTAGAATGACTAGCAACCTAGAAAAGGTATCAATGACTATTAATCTGCTTGTGGACTGACATCTATAACAGTTGCATATTTTCAACGAACTTCAAGAGAAACACAAACACTAAAGACTTTGATGGGTGGTTTAAAGCAAATTATGGAATCCTAGAGGAACCTCACCAACCAGAATGTCTATACAGGTAACCATTTTATTTATTAAGTCAGGAATAACTAATTGTATTAACCACTAGAAATAATAGCCAGACCAAATAATTCAATACAATCTCAACTAGTTGTGAAATGCACCATATCGGTCAAGCAATGCCAAAGTACAACGGATTCAACATCATAAAGTCACTACAAACCAGATGAGGTAGAAGTGCATTTTTAGATTCAAAACATCTTCCTGACTACAATTAACACTTGAATAAGTATAATCTGATCAAAAATACCAGAAGTTCCTGACACTGAAACTGTCCATCTAAAAAAAAATCAAGAAACATAGACATAAATGTAAAATACTAACTAATGAGGCCAGCCATAGGTAACCACAGATTAACCATCGCAAAAATTCCGCTATGACAAACCAGCACCATCGCAATTAAACCAAAATTCTTATTGTGACTACACATAAAAGTCAAACCAAAAAACTAGATCATGATAAATTTGATCAACCCAGGTCATGCAACAGCTTATGGACCAGCCAGTTAAAACAAACCTCAACTAACTAACTAACAGCCGGCATAGCACAAAAGACACCGTTAGGAGAGCCAAAGTTGCCTCCTAGCTTTTAACGAATGTCATTGCAAAGGAACTAACAAGCAATTAACTAAACACCGTAAACCCCCGAAAAAAAAAAAAAAAAAAAAACCGAAGCAACCCAGAATTTAAAATCCTTAACTTAAATTAATAACACTGGAAGCAATTCAAATTAACAAAAACTCACGCAAATGGAGAAGGCTCGACAAAGAGAGCAATACGACGAGGCCTTGCATTGTTTTCTGAGTCAATCAAAGGAGGGCTCTCTGACTCTTCCTCTGCTTCTCTCACCTCTGTAATAGTCATATTATTATTAGCTTTAACAACAAGAGGTTGCTGTTTCCTTTTCACACTTGCCTGACTGTTTAGTTGTAAAATATCAATTCTTTTAAAATTTAGAGAAATGCGTTTTGGTCTGGAAGAAGTAAAGCAAGGAACTTTAACTGAAAAAGAAGAACTTGAAGAAGAGGAAGAGGACCTGGAACAGAGAAAAGGAGGAGAGAGAGTGGGATTTATAGTTAGAGAAGAGGAAGTCATGATGCTTGTGGGATTAACATAAATAATAATATAAAAGAGTATGAGTTGTTTGTTGATTGATTAATTCAAGTGTTTGAAGATTTGAAGGAATCTGAAAAGCTTCAAGAGCACATAAAAAATGGATATTCTTTCAATGGCGGGAAGCTATTTCAGCATATCCTATCGGCATCCGGTTTCCCCTTTCCTTACGCTGGGGTCACTCTCTCTGTTTCTCTTATCTCAACCGTTGCTTTTCTTCTTCTCCTCCTTGAAAGCATTGTGGAAATGGACTAAAATTAGAGGCTCAGTTAAAAAATGACCAAAAATGGACCAGTGACTTAAAAGATTTAGATGCCGTAATCTTTTTAACATTTTTTTTTTAATCTTTAGGAAATATTAAAAAAAACAATATAGTTTGTTTACGATTTCTAATTTAATTTTTAAGATTTAATATGCTTAAATCTTGATTTACAAATGGTTCTTTTGTTATTAAAAGTATTTATAACGTGTAAAATTGTTCGTAGTGTATAATAAAGTAATTTCCATGAGAACAGCTGGCGGCATCTAAATTTTTAGGAATTGGTCGATTTTCAATTCAGTCCCTTAGCTTTGGTCATATTTTAATCCTCTCTTTCTTCTTCTTGCAATTTCACTATTCATTTATAAATACAAAAATTATTACGTGTTTGCTATTGTAATTAATTTTAATATTTTTATATCGAATTATTCCTTCTTTTTTTTTTTTTTCTAAATAAGGATCTATTTCCTATTCGCAATGTAATATAGGAATTGATTTCTCACAATTCTTATCTTCCATCCTCCATATTTTCTCTTTGGTTTTTCTATTATCTAATTTCACGCTTTATTCTTTTTATTTCTTAATCAATTTTTAATTTCCGTGATTCTATCTAAATCTTCTCCCATTTTTTCTTATTTTTTTTTAATTTTTTGTTTAATAATTTTTTCTTTTTCCCTGTCAATTGATGTCAAGCTCGTAACTATAAAAAAGTTAATAGTAAAGGGATATAATAATAGGAGAAAGTTAAATCCAAAGTCAAGCCTTATTAAATGTTCCATTTTATTTTAATGAAACTTAAAAGGTGGCGGATCCCGTATTCCATTTAGCAAACCAACAAAACTCCTTGCAAAGATGAAATTAAGCACATGTGGGTGAAGTCTATTGAGCAACGAAACGATGTTCTCGACAAAACATTAATTACCAAACATTTTGCAAGGCATTTTATCTGAAGAATTTTGCAGCAAAAGAGATAAAGTCGGTTATGTTTCTTTCTCTGTCCCTTCCTTACATGCAGTGGCAGAATTGTTTGTGAGAGTGGGGGTCCATTCCAACCGCAAACAAACCTCCTGTTTTTTCTTGTACTAGTTTACCACTCAAGCTTGTCTCATTTTGAAATATTGGAATCATTATTGGTTATTATATGATTAAGTTGTCAAGTTAAACATAAACACCTTATTCTACTGTATATGATATTAGAACTATGACGATATGAATACTAAGATTTGAGTTTGAATCGGGATTTACATTTGTACAAGAAAAATGATTGTGAAAACTGAAGGATGTTTTAGTTTTTAAATAGAATTAGCCACTCTATCTAAAAAAGGTCATCTTTTGGGTAACACTCTGACTGACTATGACAACTCATAATATCCCCAAAACAAATTATGATAAGTTAAGATTAAAACTTGAAATTCTTATTAATTAGAGTGTCACCATTGATGCTATGGTTCATGATGAAGTGATAGTTTAGCTTGTTGGATTGTTCAAGTTGCGAGTCAAAAACGGGAAGAGCATCAAGAATATTCGACTGAATATCCTTTGCTTTTATTTCTTAATTATATTTCTTTTCTTGTGCCATACTCTAACAATTCGATCTCTCCGACCCTAGCATGATATTTATTTATAATACTTGAAATAGAAATCATTTATCTACTGAAACATATATAACGTCTCGTGCTTAATTTGGATTATCAAATGCAAGGAAAAGGAACTTGCTGATCAGTTTGAGTTCTTTTCTATTCGTTTCCTGTGAAGATATATATTATATAAAACACCAGATTATTAAAGTTTATTTTATTATATTCCCAAGCAATGTTGTCCTGATGCAAAGTTAAAGCAAATGGAAAATGTTGTGGTGATTCATGGATCCAGCTTTCTTTTCTCTAGTAATTAGCGTGCTAGCTGTGGGTGGGTATCGGTATATATGAAAGCAGCAGTCGGTGAAAAGGGTACAGAAGTATAAGAATATCCCTTCTGTGAACTAGATTCGCTTAAGACGAATTGGAATATGAACCATTGTTAAGTATAAAAAGTAGATTAATATTTGAAACTTAAATTCTCATTAAGATTTTTAGTCTGATTAAATGATATACGATTGGTGAGGCTATTTGTATAAATATATATATATATATATATATATATATATATAATGAAATCAAAATCTAAAATATGTACTGACTAGTCTGACTGTCAAAATTTGTTGTCTATGTTTTTTTTTCATTTTATTGAGAATCAATACTTGAAGTCTCAAGATGAAATAAATAACGAATCCATGACCGCTTATTATTAACTGTCTACATAGAATGACAATGAGATGAAATATATGATTTTGATTATAATTTCTTTTAATTATTCGAAGAAATAAGATTAGGGTTTGTGTTAAGTTGGGTTTAGAAAGTATTTATATGCTTAATTAGGTATTCAAGTTATTTTGTCCTCATGTGCCCTCTTGTCTTTGGTTAGATTACTGATAAAAGGCGGTTGGGTCATCCGTCTTCCCTCGCTGAGATATGTAATAGTAACCCGTTTTCTCTCCATTCGGTGGGTGAATGGCAAAAATGTACTTAACTCATACAATCTGATATGATATAAATCCATTGGATGTGTGGGTCCTATTTTATTTATTAAAAATTAGTTAATTTATTTTTTTATTTTTATCCACCCAGTATATTTATACATATAAATGAGGTTGTATAATTTAGTTATATACCTAACAGTGCTCATGTTTTAATATTCTCGCCCAGACCCAACCTCAACGGCTAACGGGTAAATACACTCTGTTTATCCGTTTGACCAGAGTCCTGAAGGTCGTCCAGCCCACAGTATTTGCTTAATTTGGGTCGAAATCCAAATTGATGGTTGTAACCCAATTTTGATTTCACTTGCATTTCTGGTACTGGAATGGAAACGTGGTATTGTTGGACAGCAAATTGATGAACGAAAGCAAGCGTAATTAATGGTGTTCAATACAATAGTCCATTCCATATGATATAAGTCTATAATCAGAATTTTGGTCCGACTACGGCACTGCTGAATGCAATAAATGCAAAGATTAGAAACAAGGGTTTCAAAACCTTATGAATTGAATGAATGGAATTTGATGACCAAAACATACTGATATTTGCTTTCAAATTAATGCTGTCGAAAGTGTTGTTTCTGAGATGAAAATTAAGATACGACTCAAGATTGATTATAATAATGAAAAAGGACCTAATTCTAACCACAAACAATGCTCTCTTTTGTTCTGTTGTCATTTTCTGCACCACCAAAAGTAAGAAGAAGAAACCAAAAGCATACTATTTCCTTATTGTTTCAATTACGAACCACGAGGTCAGCAATTTGTGATCCTCTCTTAATTAAAAACGGAATTACATATGAACACAAATCAGATTAAACTTAGGGTTCTCTAACAGAGTCAAAGAAATATAATAAAGAGAAGATAAAAGATTAATATATTTGCTATGCAGAAGAGCTGAGTTTGTATTATAATAAATATTGTGCACTGCGTGGATGAAGGCTCTAAGGAGGCAGCATTAGTATGGTCCCAATGTTTCTGCTTTTTCTAGCGTTGTTCACAGCTTTCAGAAGCTTTAACATGAAATGGGCAATCGAGCACTGGTATCTAGCTTGACTATGAATGCACAGCAACAGAGAAAGAGGCACAAAACTGGGGCCTTTTTGCTCCCAGTCAAAAAAACATCCCAGCATGTACGTATAACAACAGGAATTTTCTTCTGTCAAAGTGGTAAAGAAAGGAAAAAAAAAGATAATACAAGTTCCCTAATATTCACGCCAAGCCTTCATAGTCCCATATTCAAATAGATTCCCCCTCTCTCTCTTTCTTGCTTTCTAATGTACCACTCAAGAAATGGGCCATTTCCCAGTTCTAATTCCAGAAGAGAATCAAGAAATGGCCAACAAAAGCTAAGAGTAGGCCCTAGAAGGACCTCAAAAGCACCGCTCATAAAAAGAGTATCAAGTAATTGTCTGGGTGTTCTCTCTTCCGATAATATTCTTTTCATATTTTTTTTTTTACCTGGTTACATCAGTCAGTCATTCTCTTCCTTTATTAACGGCTCCCACCACTGCTTTTTTTTTTTAACCAACCTCCCTCATTTTCCTAGGTTAATTACCACCAGTCTCACAAAGCTGGTGAAATAGGCCAGCCCAGCTTTAGCTCCTGTATTCTTGAAGACAACCCCAGATCCTACTGACCCCAAATAGTATCTCTATGTTGAATTCCCTCTCACTTCTGACTTCTCATACTAATTAAGTAGAGTTTACACAACTGTTAATCATACAAAAATACAATTATGATCGTATAATAAAAAGTAACTTGAATTTGATCAAAAGAAATTGGCATGTGGTGGTGACCCAGATCATATATGGTTTCGTAAATTGTAGCATTAGAGATAGGCCATGTGCATGGGTCATTCACGCATAGGAACGCTATATATGTAGGAGCAGACGACTTGATAGTGTACAGTCGACTTCTTTGAATTGAAGAAGCGCATAAATACATGTGTTCCACGATCACAGCGTAGCTATTAGGTATTTTTGTTTACGAATTCAAATATTGTTTTTTGTGTTACACATTTTCTAATATAATTTATATTCAACCTCAATCATATATTTTTTTTAAAATTTAAAATAATTTAAAATTAACTATATATTTCTAAATTCAATTAAAAATAAAAATACCAAATTTATTAACAAACCCTTTTTATCCCTTTCTTCAGTGCTCTGTTTTCCCCTTTTCCTTTTCTTTATATTAAACCATCAATAAATACTCTCTGCAAGCTTACCAACTGCCTTTGTTCCCTTCTCTTCCTCTCCTCCAAAACAGTAATTACAACCCATATTTTCTTCTCTTGCAACTTTCTGATCACAAGATTAGAAATGTCAAGTAGAGCTAGTAAGCGAGTGAGTTTCAGTCCTGATGTGAATGATAAGCCAACAATCTTTCTCAAACCTGGAGTGAGCACAAGAGCAGCCGGAAACAGGAAGAGGGTCATTGTGGGGGTTTTCAGTTTCAGGGTACCCAGGAACTCAAGATTTTCTCCAGCAAGTTTACTGAGGCGTCTCAGCGCTAAGGTAGCAAGAGCTCTAAGTTTTGTGTCCACCAGAAAAAGGTCTTCACGCAAGGTTTCTTCATCTACGTTGCAAAGGTCACGATCATTAGCAGACTCAATCGACTCCCATCGAGCTGAAGCCATAGAAGATTGCATCGAGTTCTTGAATACTTCTTCCTCTTTGTCAAGATCAAACTCGGTTTCTGCCAATTCTTGCTAGAACTTTTCCAGTGATGGGGAAGTATATATATGTAAAGGAAACGAACAAAGAAATTTACGATTCAAGGAGTTTCTGTTAGATGCTCACAGCAAGTTCACTTGGCAGCAATCAGTGATCATGAACCCTCAGAAACCATTCCAAGCCACAGTTAACATGTTTCTCTCCATCCGATTTGAGCGGGTCACTGTCATAATCAGAGAATCCAATTGGACTCCACCAAGCTGAAGCTACAGCTGTTAATATTAAGTTCTTGTTGCACAGAGCAATAGGTTTCTGAAAATTCTTGCCAAAATTTTGCATGCTCTTTATGAAAGGAAGTAACAGTTCATTGATTGCTAGAAGTTCATCTGTAATCTGTACTATAGCCAGCAGTATCCATATCTTGTAATGATGCATTTATAGAAAAAAAAATGTTAATTAATTTTACGATAAAACGTTACACAGCGCTATTCATGCTTGCACCAAGTGATGACTGATGAGACGGTGATTATTTTTTATATTGGGTTGCATTTACATAACGTAATGGATGCTAGAGTTGATAGAATCTTGAATCTTAAATGATGACCAAAATATGCAAGGAACCAAAAAAAGAAAAAAAAAAAAAGAAGGTAAAACCATATGGTAAAACGTCCAGGAGATATAAATTATGATAAAATTTTCACCAGCATACGGCTCAGAGACGGACGGACATTATAAGGATGGGGCAGCCAATTGTCGAGCCTATCCATCTAATATTCAAACTATCACTACCGGCACCATAAATGCAAAACAGCGAGAATATCCCACCTGATATCGGCCTTATTTCAATCATTTAACGCCAATGTCAAAAAGATTGCTTAAAACACATCACATTCTTAAACCAATCACAAGCCACATAATCCACGTTCCACACCAGATCCTGTAGCCGTAGATCTAAATGGTTGGACTGCTACCGGGATGAACTCCAAACCACAATATGAATCATGAAACAACAGCATTGTTTAGACGCTGGATCCTCTCAAGTTAATCTCCTAGATAAAGATGAAATTTAGAGACCATGCTGAGCTGCTCTGCTGGCAAATTGGCAGACAGAGAGATAACTGTGAAAAGGAATACCTTTTTTTTTTTTTTCCAAACAAAAATAGATATAATCCGGCATAAAGTTGTGGTACATGCATTATAACTAGATTATCGCAAATCCAACTGTTACAAAATTTTACTGGTCCACTTATGAAAAAGCAAACAGTAAAGGCACAATCAAGAATCCAAGGAAAGCTTCTCAAGTTCCTGGATACCCTGACTGGAAGATTTCTTCATTTCAAGAGCTCTCTTATAAGGAGGAGCGATTGGGGGTTGTACAGGATCCAAGCTCTGGTAGGTACCATCCGCGACTTCTGGCAGCGGATATGAACGGTCAGAGTCATAGCCACTAAGGTCCCCGCAGGCTAAGAATGGGATATACACCTTATTTGGTCCTTCAAGCCACCCACTACTGCAATCTGCCATGTGAAAAGCGCAAGAATAAAACACCTACTTCCACATGTCAAGCAAGAAAAATCAGAAGAAAAGGGTTTGGACAGATCTGAACTATCCATAATCAAAACAGTAGGGTACTTTCTCATGAAAACAGAGTTTGCATCGAGAAAAGAACAATTTCTCTACTCTATGCAAGGATGAATTAATAATCATAAAGTATTATGCGATCAGGTAAGTTGCATTATTTTTCAAATTGAACCCTGCTAATTGCCAGAGGTCAAAGAAATTACATAATTGGCCAACCAGAAACATACGGTGACACCCAAGGAATCCAAAACTTAACGCCACCGAAGTCCATGCTTTTGTCAAATGTAATTTTTACAAGATCAATATATCCCTTGCTACAAGTTAGTATTTAAAAAAGATCAAGTTTCGTATTTTTGAACCTTTTTTTTCATTTAGTCGATAAAAGGCTATATAGAGGTATGTTCTCAGAGAACTTTAGACCTGATGCCAGTTTAACATACTTAGTTTCCTTATAACGAATGAGAAATTTTCCAATTGCTCTTGCTCTAAGTTAATTCCCAATTATAAATTAAATGCAACCAACACTCAAAAACAATTATTTATCAAAAGGATTGTAATCTGAAACCAAGAGCATGTAATGATCATATATGGTCTACTATGCAAACAAACTTCAGTAATTTAGAGTTAATACAATATACTTCACAACCTGAATATATAATCTATTAGAAAATAAATATTAATGTTAAGCCCACATCTATAAACTTAGCTTTTAGGTAAAGTGGCAAACTTAACTGTATTAAAGCTAAAGGTTCTAAGTTCAAATCCCTTTAATCTCAGTTCTCTTGGCAATTATGCCACTCACTCAAAATCAATCTTTATTTTTTGATTCGGTCTCACAAATCTATTAAACCTTAAAATCGGATCAATATTTCACATGTGGGCGTTTGTTAAACTCGAATATCAATATTAGCCCATATCTAATAGCTTAAGTTTTTAGATGTAATGGTTACTTAACAAAATATTGCTACATATATGCTAACCTTGATCATTTCCTCCCCAGGGACTCCCAACCTTTTCCAAAAGACGGTGCAAGTCTTTTGGATTAAATCCTTCGGGAGGGGAATAATTCTCACAGACTGCAAATGCCTCTGTACGACAAAAAATACAAGTTTTAGCTTTCATTACAACAATCTATCATATCATTTTCTCCGTGTTATTACTATATATGATTTAAAAAAAAAAAAAGAAGAAGAAATGACTAAGTTCAGGTAGGATTACCTATGCTAGAATTGCGACTGCTTTTTGGTTTTGCGAAGGTCACTACAGGAAAAAATAATTTCAACTGCAACCAAAAAGCCATCTTAACAAGTACATTGATGCGACCATGAATATTTTCAAAACTAATACAGAAAATGAAATTAAAGCGATTGCTAAAAAAAAAAAAATACACTCGTAAGTTCACATTACATCTAAAAACTTATTAGCCAAAAGCAGAAATAGTTGCTTTTATTAGTTAACACAATAATTCTAAAGATAAAAAAGGCGAAATGAAAAATATGTCAATGATCCTTCGCATGTGTATAAAGTTAGATATAAATAATGGACTACCAATATTAGTATGCACACCAAGATTTAAAGAAGGGGCTACTTTTAGACCCAAGAAACAAGCGAGTTTCAATTGATTGAAAACTTTTGTAAATAAATGGGACAGATTTGGTTAGTTTACGGTAAAATCAACTTTAGATTCATACCAGGTAATATACTGCTTTCTGCAACTGTAATTTAATGGAGTAGCCAAATAATTAATTAACATCATGCAGTTATTTGACTTCATATCTCTAGTTGACTCAATGTTATAGAGTTACTTGCCATTGTATGTAAAATTTCAGCACCTTGGCTAGGGCTTGTCAGGTTCATGGTCCTTGTCAATGTTTTAGAGAACAATGAATCAACATTACAATGTTGGTCCTAGAAACCTTGAATTGTTGGAAAACTAAACTGATATGAGACTAGTTGGAGCATTGAAGTATTGCAAAACAAACTTTACCTGACTAACTCTGACAATATCAAATGTCATGAGCTTAAATCATACGATTGAAGGTTCAACAAGCATCTATACCTGACAATATAGGAGACTCGTATCTTTTCCACGAAATATCTTTGAAATAAATTTCCCACCTTCTTTAAGTACATGAGTAACAATTGTTAAACCCTGTATGAAAAGTCAAACCGATGATATCAAATAAAAAGAAGAAGAAGAAGAAGAAGAAGAAGAAGTAGTAGAAGAAGGAAGCAATAGCACCCTGAGATTATGAGAAGAAACCAAAAAGAATGATTTGATATGCAGCAAGGGACAGTCTGAGTGGACGACATGAAATATTACAAGAAATGATAACTTCTAAAAGATTTCAGAGGCATTTTTATACATGATGAGAAACCAACAACTTGATATACAAATACTATTTGGTTATAGTTTTCTCCTTAAATACTACCTTTGTTTAGATATAATTTGTTGATGCCATTAAGAAAGTTAAACTGGATGAGAAATGATTAAAAAAAGTAAGCAAACTTGATGAATACGACAAAGAGTTGATGTTGTGAACAAGAACTATTTTAAAGTTTCACACTTCACTATGGATGAAGATAATATGGCAAGGGAAACTTAACAATAAGATGCAATTATAGATATGTGTGTTTGTTATTCCATATTCCTCTGAAAGGGTAGCATGATTCAAAATTGCTCCATAATGAGTTTCCTAGAAAAAAACAAGTTCAATTATGAAAATCCTGTTACACTTACAGCTAGTATGAGTTGGGACTGGACAAATTCATCCATGTCATGAAGGCCAGTTACTGCAAAACAACATGGATACAGCAAACTTAAGGACATGTATAGTGGCTCTGAATGTAGTAATGGGTGAACCAGAACAAGGGAAGCTATATCGCAATGCTGTTTTACCATCAGGGGCACCATCGCACACAACCAAGTCAGCCTTGCAGCCGTCAAAATGTCTAATGACCTGTGAGAGAGACAAAAAAAAAAAAAAAAAAAGGCATATAATAAACTAAAGTTGCTAGTAACATTTTGAACAAACGTCAGATTTAAATCCTTTCATATTTCTAATTGAAAGATGTATCATATTAAAGAAGTGTAAAACAGAGACAATCCTTACCGCTTCAGCTGTTCGGGCATTAGTTATATCACCCTGCACTTGAATAACACCTTCAATTGGAGCCATGGGCTGCAAATCAATTGCCACAATGAGAGGAAGATCAGTGTCCCTGCAAATTATATTGTACAAAGTAATGTCTTAGCAAGAAGGTAATATCCACTTAGAAGAAAACCAGATATTTGACAACTTTCCTCACCAATATGACATGAATTGAATTCTTCATTCATGTCAAAATGACCAGTAACCAAAAGTAAAAGGGGTGCTGCTGACAAAGGAAACTACATAGAGATCTCTACTGAAAAGCCTTTATGAAACATATTCCCTTAATTATGTTTGATAACTTTTTTTTTAAATAAAAATGACAAAGAGGATCTATCTTGATAAATTGCAAACAAATATCAACGCACAGGACAGGGCTAACAATAAAGTACATCTTTGAATTGAAAAGTATTTCTAAAAGCCTCCAACATAAAATTTATAGGGAAATTCACACACAAGAGATAGAAGAATATATGAAAACCAAAATATTTATATTATAAACCATATTAAATTTCAATAAATTCCATAATGTGCTTGTATTCAACCTCTTTTATTTTGTGATTGAAAAAGAAGCTATCAATATAATAAAACTGCAAAAGAAACTTGCTCCCTATGTAAAATGGAAATTTGACAAGACCAGAGTTACCTTGAATCAGGTGACAACTTTGCTGGGAGATACAATTTACGACTCAAAACCTACACATCAGAAGCAAAAAATAAAAACCTAGTCAACATGTTCTCTATATCATTTTCAAAAAAGATGACAAAAAGGCAATGCAGTATCTTTTGTGACACAGATTGAAGGTAAGATGGAGAAGCAATAGCAAAGAAACCATGTTGAATGAAATCATATGTTACAAAAACATCAAAAACACAACCATTATGAAGTAGAAAATTTTCATTTGTATAAGCAATTTCTTCAGCAACTATCTTCAAAGCAATGGATAGGCCAATATGACCATCGTTCCAGTGAGTGGTACCTGACTCCAGCTTCCAGGAGCAGCACATAAATCTACCACACGATTTACTCCTGCAAATCACATTGTTTTCAAACTGAAGTTAAAAAATTTACAACACATATTAATATCTTTTCACAAGTATTTATATATTAAAAACCTAAAAAAAATCTGTTAATTTTAATCTAATATTAGAATTGAAAGGAATCAACTAGAAGACAGAGAGAATGGAGGGAGTATCTAATAAGGAAAACACCTTCAAAAATGTTGAATTCTTCATCCATCTGAAGGAGCTTAAAGGCACTTCGAGCCCTCCAACCTTCTTCTTTTGCTTTTCGATAATAAATATCCTGCAAGCCAAAAGTTTATTAGTAAAACTTTCAAAACCACAAAACCCCAGAAAACATAAAATGTAAATTTCAAAAGAATACATACCCTCTTATCTCTTGAAGCCTTACCCATGTTTTAGGCACCCGATATAAAACAAAACACCTGAAAGCAAAATCAATCCCGAAATCATATCAGGCTCATAAATTTCTAATAAAGGAAGCGAAAGTAATATTTAAAAAAAAAAATGTATCGATTGCTTTCAGCAAGATTCGATTAAAGAATAACAAAACCTTTAGAAATACCAGAACAGATTAAAGTAACTATTCCTTCACCATCTTCAGAGGTTCTTGGGAATTACGTGTCGATTCTGACTATTAAAACCTATTGTAATACTTCCTATGAAATACTTGATAAACCGAATTCCAGGCAGTCTTTTCTTTGAACAGTTTACAAACATATTTAATTTTGCATGAACGCTCACGGCTTAAATGCTTAAGTACCTCCACAAAACAGTTAAGGCTCAAACAAAGACATGAAAATGAAGAAACAAAAATACACTGGGCAATCTAAATACAGAATGTATGATCATATGACGAGTTTCTACTTCTAAACAAAGATAATAATTATTTCTCTATGAAGAGAAGTTGAATATACAAAAAGGAAGATAAATCACTTCTAGTAGATTTAGTTGTCTTCGATTACATACTTCAATTCAATGATTTGTCGCCGTTTTTTTTCTGGCAGTAGAGTTCTTTGATGAAGGAGAAGCCTCGTGTATAAGAGAAAGACGTGACTAGTTGCAACCTAGACAATAGTATTTTTCAAGAATAGTCCAATGGGATAATATCAAAACTATCCTCGAATTTTGGCTTACCATAAGTAGAGAGTGACTTTGCCATTTTGCTTCATAAACAACGCCAAACATGATATATTATTAAAAATTGATCGATCACACCCCTAAGACCACTCAAATTTCATCATCCATTAATTTTAAACATAATAAACATATAAAAAGACAATTCTATCCCCATATTATCTAATTCACAAAATTAAAAAAAAAATCTAATTTAAAATTGAGATAAACTCTAATTAATAAAATCTTTAATTGATTACAAGATAAATTCAGCAGATAGCCCATGAAGCCGTCCAAAATCCTCGAATAAGAACCTCGATTGACGATCAACAATAACTCTCTCCACAATGCTATCACTTTTCGTTTCAGTGAGTATCTTCACCACATCCTCATTATCATCCTCCAACTCTGATGCTACCGACCCGTAGACCCGATCCAACATCTTCTCCGCTTCCCCAAACTTCTGCTCATACTCCTCATGCATATCCTCTAGTCTCACCACCATATTTTACATCTCAAACCATGGTGATGTAGAGGCATTTTCAGAGATCTAGGCAATCTCCAATTGAGCATGGGATTCGATTTTCAGGTAGGATCGAGGACTGAGAGAGGTGAGAAGGAAGTGGTTTTGTGTGATTTGAACGGGAATGGCCTATGATAGTAAGGTAATGTTTGGGTTCGTTAAATGAGGATATTTGGTGCTTGACTGCTAAATTTCAGACGGAAGCGGTGGATGAGCATTGGCATCCAGCTGGGATAGAATGAGAGAGAGGAGTGGATAGTTATCAAGGCTTGGATTCATCTTTTTGGGAGTGGATATAGGAGTGAAGATGTAGAATGAGAGAAATAAATTATAGACTGAACTAAAGAGAGAGACTATAGTAGGAGCAACTTGAGCTGGCTACTTGTGGTTGACTTTTTTCTGGGGGTGGTTTTAATCACCAAATGGTGGTAGCTCTTTCTTGCTTGTGCAAGGCTAGTGATTTGGGTGGTGATTTGTTGCAGTTGTGCGCGGCTAGGTGACCAGCATAACTACAACCGTGCGTGGATTTTAGTTTTGGTTTTTCTTTTTATGGGGGAAATACGTGACACCCCTAAGGTTTGGGCTCAGTACAATCTCACCCTCATAATTTGGAATGTGACATTTAGCCTACACTTTAAAACTTCCGTTAAAGGACACTTAACAATGTAAGGGTACTAAAGTCTTTTTACTATTGCATGTTAAATGTGGATTTTAGTTTTGGTTTTTCTTTTTATGGGGGAAATACGTGACACCCCTAAGGTTTGGGCTCAGTACAATCTCACCCTCATAATTTGGGATGTGACATTTAGCCCACACTTTAACACTTCCGTTAAAGGACACTTAACAATGTAAGGGTACTAAAGTCTTTTTACTATTGCATGTTAAATAGAAAAATTATATTACAGTTACATCGTTCGAACCCGTGATCTCTTGAATAAAACTAACTTGTGAACCACCATGACAATGTGATACTTAATAATGTTAACTTACAACAATTTTATTTAAAATAACATTAAATATAAATCATGAAATTTACAATTAAAAATATAAGAAACATTTTATAGAGCTAATCACTTTAAAATTAAGAATAAACAATGTGAATCAAATAGTCATAAAATTGTTCATTTAAAAGTTAAAAATATGTTGAAAATGATAAATAAATAATTTATAATTATAATAAATAGATTTATAATTAAAAATATAAGTTCATGATAATAAATAAATAATAGAAAATTTTTAGTTTAAAATATACTGATGATAATAAATTAATTAATTAAAATTATTATAAATAGATTTATAAATTATAACATATTTATCATTTATTAAAATTTTCTTTTAAATTAATAATTTTTATAACATTTATTTATCATTGTTAACTTATATTTTTAATTATAAATCTGTTTATTATAATTTTAAGCTATTTATTTATCATCATCAATATATATTTTAACTTTTAAATTAAAATATGTTAATTTAAAATATATTGATGATGATAAATAAATAATTTATAATTATAATAAATAAATTTATAATTAAAAATATAAGTTCATGATAATAAATAAATAATTGGTTGTGTGCGATGGTGCCCCTGATGGTAAAACAGCATTGCGATATAGCTTCCCTTGTTCTGGTTCACCCATTACTACTTTCAGAGCCACTATACATGTTCTTAAGTTTGCTATATCCATGTTGTTTTGCAATAACTGGCCTTCATGACATGGATGAATTTGTCCAGTCCCAACTCATACTAGCTGTAAGTGTAACAGGATTTTCATAATTGAACTTGTTTTTTTCTAGGAAACTCATTATGGAGCAATTTTGAATCATGCTACCCTTTCAAAGGAATATGGAATAACAAACACACATATCTATAATTGCTTCTTATTGTTCAGTTTCCCTTGCCATGTTCAGTTTCCCTTGCCATATTATGAAATCAAGCTCGACTTGATTTCCCAAAGGAACTGAGTGAGGTTAGATTCTTTTAGTAATAGTTTGTCAGGTTGTCAATGTATATATTGCTTGTCTGTTTTTCAGTGTACTTGAAGATAATTTTTTTGATAAAAGTCTTCTCAATTGGTTGTCAGGCTCAGGGACAATTGGAATATGACTTTAAAGGTGGTGCAGGTGCAGAATCTGTTAATAGGCAAGGTGTTCACAAGACTGAAATGAAGGATTTAGAGGCACAATCTCCTAAAACTAAGTCCGAAGATGATTTTTCAGATATTGAAAAAACTTTGAAAGACAGAAGTGACACCTGTTCGACACTCTGAGAGAACCGCTGGAAGAACATTCAAATACTAACTACCATTTTGTTTTCAGTTGGCATAACCTAGTTTGCTGATGTAAAGATTTCAGCAGCTGCTAAATTGTCATGTTGCCTGATATCATATGGACCATTGATCAAAAGATTACAGCAGCTACCATTGATCAACCCAGGTCATGCAACATCTTATGGACCAGCCAGTTAAAACAAACCTCAACTAACTAACTAAATACCATTGTATCTTGCTCTATTGGATGTTCTGATCAGTTCCAAGTTATGTGTGCTTAACAAATAAGTCGACTTCTGTGGACTTCTGTAAAGCAACGGTGGAAGGCCATAACAGGAGTAATTTTGTCTTTTCAAATTTTTAGAATTATTTATTTATTAAGAATTTGAGGCTTCTTACAATTTATTTGCTGTCACTTGAACTGAAAGAAGAAACAATGCTATCAATGAAATACATTTCTTTATCAAACTCAAACAATGACAGATGCCACCAATATTCTGAATATGCAGTAGAACCAGCTTTATTTAGAGGCAAAGGTGTGCCGAAAAGCTGTGATTTGGGTGAATTCTGACATGGCAGCAGGTTGAAAAAAAAAAGGTTTGAAAGTCGAGCAGTTATGAGCAAAACAGCCAAGGAATTCACCACTTCTAAAAGACCTAACAGCCAATGAAATGCTTAATTGCCTGATGGGACAGATGATATTTAACTAGGGTTTTATAAATTGAACTAATGCATGCCAATCTCAAAAGACTACCATCTACCAGGATTGAATTCTTCAATCTAGAGCCCTACCAGGCCTACCATCAGTTATTAAGGTAAAACACAAGATCATAAGAATCAGAATAACTGGCCTAGTAAAGGAAGTTCAATTAATCTTGGTCAAATATTTCAGATTGAATTTTTAGGTGAGTAAAGATCAAGAAATGAGGCAGGGCACTCCAAACAAGCATAATACCTTGATAGCTCAGGTCGGATTATAATTGAAACCAGCTGGCTCAGGAGGAAGAGGAGGGAGCCTTGAATTTGTAGCAGGTGCAACACTTGCAGAATTCTAAAAATTTAGCAAATATTATAATGTGAAAGAGCTCAAGAGGCAGAAAGCACAAGAAAGTAGTTGAGTTTTAAGCCAACATAGGTGAAAGAGAGAGAACACCCTTGAGAAAGGCCAAATAAACTAACAAAACACTTACTTAAGTTACCAAGGTATTTAACAGCTCATTATATGTTTCACTAAATTGAGAGAGGGAGAGCAGCTGATGAAATTTTTTGGCTTACAGTTGTATAAAATGCTTCATTGATTTCAGGAACAATCAAATTTTAGATAGCATTCAGTTGTAGAACAATTTCAGGAGTGGGTAGATTACTTTCATAAACGCTTTCTTTAAAAGGGGCAAGTGTCGACATGGCCATGCAACATGACACTAACTTGCTCAAACAATCATAGCACGCAATTTTTTTTTTCTATTTCAAACCATCCTATCAACAAAATAAGTAATGATAATTATGATTGTAGCTTTTAGAGCAATATAAAATTGAGTGAATAACTAAACTGGGGAGACTATTTTAAAATCTAGAGAAACATTAATTTCTTTGCATTTTTTAGAATATAATTAGCTGACAAAGACAGAGCAGAATAAATTGATGAGCACACTTGCTAACTAGCCTAATTTATCAAGCGCATCAACTCATCTGATGTACCAAAATTTATCTTCTTTTCTGTTCTTTTCTTTTCTTTTTTTTTTTTTTTAAATCAAGCTTAACCAAACAATCAACGAAACTATTAGATTCACATATATGAGGTGAAAGTCATTGAAGAACTGAATGATTCTATCTTGAAACTAAAGACAATTTCACATGACTATCCATTTCAAGGTACCATGCTGGGACCAAAATTATGCTAGACCTTTACCCCTCCAATCAAAAATGAAAATGAAACACCAAAGCATTTCCCAAATAGTATGGCTTTGGCCTGGTGTAATCAACGGTCCATATAAAATTATAATTCTTATACTTAGTGCACTCCCTTACAATCTTCTGGAAGGGTTGAAATTCTGACTTTATCACAGAAACGGTATTTGTTCTATTATATAATTTCTCCGTATCACCAAAGATCATTGGATTCAGCCATAAAGCATACCACTGATTGTATATCAAACTTTAGTTCAAGTCTTCTAAAAGGCTTCAAGAGCATCTTCCTCCACCAGTCTTGGCATCTGGTTAACAATATCCACATTTTCTTAATTTGATTTAGACATCCAGAAATTCTAGAACCTATGTGCACCAGAAATATTTGATCCCTCAATCTATCGCATATATATACCTCAATCTACCTTATCAACCTTAAAATAAGGAAATTGCATTTGAAAACAAGACTTTAACCCGTCAAATCTAATTTCTTCTTATCAATCTGAGAAAAGAAAATGCTAGATGCCATAGAGCCCCATCTAGTTCTGAAATCACAAGGCTTGCTATTTTGATTCAAAAGGCTAACTTATTCATCTCATGCATTTTCCTTCTTCCTTTTATTAGCAATGCCAATAACATGAAATAAGGAACTACAAATAAAAAATAGAACATAGAAACCCAGAGATAACTCACAATTAGGGGTGCATACGGGTCGGGTCGGGTTTAGCCTAACCCGACTGAACCCAATGCATCATCGGGTTAGAGATATTCAACCCGCTGTCGGGTTTTTTAAGTATGTAACCCGACGTGCAACCCGTTGATCGGGTCGGGACGGGTTACTCAGATCATTCGGGTTACAAAGAAAAGTCGCATGAATGAAGCTCCTATTACATACCAGAACAAATTCAAAATCCTAATCCATGTTTCATGATCAAGAAGGGCAAACAAAATGGATAGAAATTACAAATGGTCATCAACATGAAAGATGCAAAATGAGCATAAAGTTTAACATTATCTGGCTTTCATACATGAGATACACAAAAGTAACACTCGCTGCAAAAGAGCAGGGTCTCTATGATATAATTATTTATTCCATCTTCAACCTAACACGCTGCACTGTTATTTGTCTACCGAACCCATCTGAAACAGAGTGCCCCTAGCTTGCTCAAGGGCATTCTCTCTCGTAAACTTCACTGGCATACTTCCAGTTTATGACTTTCCAAATGTTTTTCACATAATCTGGTTTGACATTCTTGTACCGCAATATAAAAAATAAAAATCAGGAGATATTACAAGAATATTAAAGGAACATGCTCCCAAACATCTATACCAAGCAAAGGAACCAAACTTACAAACCCATGTCGAAGCCAACATGGAAGCAATTCAGCACACCCATGTCAAAGTAATTACAATCCTATCCAACATTACAATCCTATTCCTATCCAAACCTAAAATAATTATAGCACCAAATTAAGCCAACATTTAATCTGCATGCAAAAACCCGTTTTATAGCACCAAATTAGTAACAATTAGTTCGAGTACAATTATCTACATGCAAAAACCAGTCTTTCATGAACCATCTACGAGAACCACGATGGATCGAAGAAGAAGAAGTGAAGAACCTGTACAGATGTGAAGAAGAATAACAGGTCCAGCTGTCCAAGCACTTCTCTGTTCTCCCTGCCTCTGCCCACGTCACGGAGGATGAAGAGCCGACGAAGGAGGAGGTGGACGATGATGAGGGGAGTCACGGAGGATGAGGACCCGACGAAGCCGGAGCCGCGGAGGAGGAGGGGTTTGATACGATTTTGAATTTTGATTAGGGATTGAAATTGATGTTTACGGTTGGATGTTAAAGTTGTATTTATATTTGTATTCTGCTGTTGCAAGGTCCACGGTAAGAAGATGTTAAGAACAAGTCACACTGAGACACGTGTCTAAAATATTTATTTATTAAAGAATTCAGTCGCGGGTTAATTTGGGTTGCCACGTTCAAACCTGATTTCCAATAAACCTGATAAATTTAACCCGATTTAGGATTACTATTCATGATTAACTCGATAAAAGTTTGAAAAACCTGATTAACCTGATCAGGTCGGATTAGATCGGATTAATTTGCACACCCATACTCATAATCCTTCATTTTTATGAGAAGGACACTAGCATTCTATTTAACTAAGGGTGTATACTTGACAGGGAGTACAAGTAATGTAGCCGCATTTTTCCAAGGAAAATTTGTTATAAGATGAAAAAAAGCAAATAACATATACCCAGATTATAGTTGATGAAAAAAAGCAAAAAAGGCCTCATACCTGATGCAGAAAAAAGGCCTCAAGTAAAGAACAAACAGCAGACATGATTACAGCAGAGGTGTTCCCTGTTTTTTGCTTTGAATGCAAACTCACCCAAGTAGAGTGAACATATACCTAGATTAGAAAATAATCAAATTCGAAATCCAACAGCAAGAGATGAGTGTGAGAGGATTAGCAAATAATAATTTCAGAAATTTACAGAGAAAGGGATGTGAAGGTACCTGAAGCCGTTAGCAGAAGATGGAGACGAGAGAGAACGACTGAGACAGTGATAAAGATGACAACAGCGATGGTGACGGTGACAGCGACCGTGATGGAGATGAGAGAGTGTCGTCGAGGCAAAGATGAGAGAGCGTCGAGGTAGAGACGAGAGAGAGTCGTTGGTGGAGATGAGAGAAACGCAACAGAAGATCAGGATGAGATTTGGAAATTTTAAAAAATTGTATTAATTTTGTGTTGTGTAAAGTAATACGGTGATTTTTCTCTACATTAGATAATGTAATGTATGTTATATTAAATTATACAGTGCATTATTTAGTATAATGTAAAGTTTGTTTCAAACATAAGTATTATATAAATTAATATAATATAGAATTTTTATACAATACAGTGTAGACTGTCAAACATGCACTTACGACTTAAGAAAGTGTCATTTCCCAAAGGATCCTAAGTTTGGTTACATTTTTCAAAAAGTGACAATTTAAGTGGTAGTACTAGTTATTTGACAAAGGAAACGACATCTCCACTTCACTCTTAAACGTCAAAGAAAAATAACCGAAAAGTCAAACCATCTTAGCTTAACTTTTTTTATTTAATTCTAACTAATAACTATCTATTCATTACATGGATATAAATGAGAAGCTAAGAAATGATTATATTTAATATTAATTCATTGATTTCCATTTATTAGAGTGTAATAAATCCATAAACATATGTTTAAAAAATATTTAATTACCATTTCGCGCTTAATAAAAGGTAGGGGTGATAATTCGTGTCATTCGTGTCAACCCATTTAATTAATCGTGTTAAAACTTGAAACACGGATCTGACACAATTATTAAACGGGTTACATACGTGTTATAATCGTGTCATATTTAATTTACATAATTTACTTAATTGTTTAACCTAGTTATGCAGAATATATTATATTCTATATATTTATATCAATTAAAATTATTTTTAGAATATAAACAATTTTTAGTATAAAATATTGTTAAAATCATCATAATTTATTATTTTGTAAATTAATTTACTTTTATAATATAAAATTTTCAGTTTTATAATATATATGTTGTAAGTAGATAACAATTTATATCATTAAATAAGCTTACATGTTAAAGATAGACAAAATATGTTTAATTATTCGTGTCATTAAACGGATTTACGTGTTAAATACCTCCAACACGAATCCGATCCATTTATTAATCGTGTATCGTGTTCGTGTCGTGTTCGCGTGCCGTGACCCAAATTGCCACTCCTAATAAAAGGTGACTATCAGATTGAAATGTATAAATATCCAAGATGACGAAAAACAAAAAAAACACATATATACACAAACGACATAGAAACACGTTTCTTTACTTTTATTGTTCAAGTATTTACTTCCTTAATAAAAAAATAATCTATTAAATGATTAATTTGCAAATGAAATACATATATTTTCTTTTAGATTCATCATATAAAAATTAAAAAAAAAAAATTTGTAGACCGAAGGCTTGAAATGGCAATAAACCACAAGTTAGCCTTGTTAGCGCGTGGCTGCTGACGATCATCCCGTTCCAATCTTGGATCTGAGATCATTAGGCGAAAAACACTTCTAGTATCTTGTTTTATTTTATTTTTATTTAATCACATCTTAGAATTAAATGCAGAAACAAAGGCCTAATCTACCGTTGTGCAACACCTAGCACAACCGACCCACAGGCTACACAAAAAGTTGCGAAGACGAAAAATTCCAAGTGCAAGGTTTTGGTTGACATTCACCACCCATTACTGACTTTCGTTAAAAATGAAATTTGAAAGTTTTCTGCGATCTTCCGCGGGAAACCTGTAGCTATATCATAGGAAGACAGCAAGTAGACATCAGATCCTGGCAGATAACTGTCATTCCAAACAAAGGTTCTCCTTTTCCTCTGATTAACTAGACTGCATGCAAGTAGCCATCCATCAAATTATCATAATTCGAAATCTACAAAATCAATGTCAGAGGGAATCTAAAATAAATTGACATGGTAAAAAAAAAAAAAAAGCAAAATGAGGTCCGTCAAGCGTGAAGAATCTCAAGTTTACAGCACAGTGATGATCTCCAGTAATGCAATGAAGAATACAAAATTGTCATCAATGAGATGCCTCACAACAACAACTGACACTCTCCGCCCCCCTCCTCTCCCAAACGTTTGAGATCTGTCATGGCTATAAACTAGATTTTCAGCTTCCAGTGGCCGCTGGGACTGTTGCTGGCTTTGCATCCTCAGCCTTTTCATGTTCTTTGTTCAACATCTGAAAACCAAATTAACAATTTATTAATCATATTGTCAGCTAATGATTAGTCATATTGTCAAGATAACATCATCAGTATCAAGTAAGGACTCCAACCTTGTTATTAATCAAGTTGTGCAGGGCAATGACACTCCGGATGAGTGACGAAAGATATATAACCAACATCATATCATTTGTTTTAACTGCACAAAAAGGAAGAACATGAGATCATTATCTAAGAGTAACAGATTGACCAGTTGAAATGGAAAGATGCCAAGCATTTCCCACATTTTTTAGATTGCATTACCTGCAAAGGCCTTAATTAATTCAGCCACATTGAGGTTTGGTAGCAGGTTAAACACGTCCTACAATTTTAACACAGTAGAAAACATGAGATACACATATAAGCAAAAGAGACAAGTAAACCAAAAATAAATTTGCAGATACAAGGGGTGATACAAACACATAAATACAAAAAGTTTACCTGTAAATGATAAAGTATCTCATGATTCAACGGAAGCTTCTCATCTATAACAAGATCAAGGTAACCACGGATCTCTCTTAGTCGTGCATCCAGACCCTTCAAGGCTGTAAGTTTTCCAGTTACCTGTAAAAGACATGGTAATCCTTCTTTTCTTCAAATACTTCTAAAATCTATAAATGAAAGCTTAAACTATCAAGGTCATTTCGAATTTGACAAAAAGAGTGGACTCAACTCCAAATAAGAAAATTTTAGAAAAAGAAATGGAGGATTAAGCATAAGAACCTCAGTTGCAAGTGTACTGATGGTGGTATCTTTCACATCCCTTAGCAAGTGCTCCACGCCTGTTGGTGATAATAGAATATTATCAGCACAGATAATTAAAGGATAAATCAAAAATAGAATCAACATGCATTTTATCATAATGGTGAAACATAATGAGATTTCTCCTCTCATGGCATACCGATTTCCTCAACTTCATGAGCAGCAATTTCTGAAGGCACATGTACAAAAACCTTTTGGCTTTTTTGAGTAGCATTCTGTATGATGGAAGCGAATTAGGATAGTCCCACGAAAGAGGGAACATCATAGTAGCTTTTTCAGTAACAACAACAACATAATAACTAAGAGAGTTTTAGCTTCCAACATCATGGAAAACATTCTCAAATTTAATATGGCCAAATTCAATCTGCCTATGCATCTAAACAATCAGTGACAGCAACCAGAAAAAATTCATAGTACTCTTCTTACCTCTTTAACCTCTTCAACATCATAGTAGGCCTTGGTGGGTATCCCCAGCTCCTTTGGCTGGACATCAATAATGACAAGGACAGGATTTGGGACATAGCTACGACACCCAATAAATAAAAATAAGCTCCTCAAACAAAAATGAGCTTGATAAACAGACACATAAAATATTTAATCTTACTTGTGGAATAATTGGTGAATATCAAGATCATTCTCCCGTAGCTTTGGGCCGGTGCTATACCAACCTACTACGTGCTCTTTGGCTGAAACAATTATCATAAATCCAAATACAGTTATAATCACAATTTTCGAAGTAAAATTTTGAGGCAAAGTTACCAAAATAATTACCATTAATTCTTTTGAACATTGAAAACATTGATTCATGGTAGTTGTGGTCAAGAAACCATATACCGGGGTCCTTATCATCTTCTTCAAAAGGCACTGAAATACCAGATTTCACAATTCAGGTATGAAATAAGAACCTATCACACAACATAACTTACAAAAAGACACAGCTTGACCTACAAATAATTTACAAAAATCAAGCCAAAATCAGGAAATACTTTCTTCAAACTTCTAATTCCAAAAAGTTAAGCTACTTTCTCCTTTAGCATTAACACATTAACCTGATAATAATTCAAAAGTTTCATTCAATGCAGAATCGAGCTTCAAAATCAAAATTAAATTTACAGAGCATTTTTTGCAACTAAAACTTTGTTGAAAAATTAGAAAGTAAAAACCCTAAATTTAAAGCTCGACTAATTAGGTACCATCACTAATCAATTAAACCCTAATTTTATCAGATCTAGACATGAATATAGTGAAATAGAAAGATATGGACCTGCGTAGCTATTGGAGACATCGACGGTGCCCTTGAAGGAGCTACCGAGGAGGACGCCGACGACGCGCTTGCGAGTGTCCTTAGCAACGCGGTTGTAGTTGTCGACTATACTGAGTAAGACGAGGGGGTGCACTATCACCTTCTCTATTGGCCTGGCCGATATCTGCTGCGTCTTTATCACGTCCATCTCCAAGTCACTCTCTTCTGCTCTCTGTTAAACCCTTGTTGGTGAAACTGGAACACTTGATTCTGTTAAACTTGTTTTTGGTTTTTTAAACGGTTGCTGGGATTTTTATTTTTTTTTAATTTGACCCTTTTGAATCACTTATCTAAATATAACCCCTTTTTAAAATTTAATTATTTATGACATTTTTTATCTATAAAAAGACTTTAATATCCTTATTAGACTTTAAGTATAGAAAACATTTACTGTTATAACAAAGCCTTTTTATCTTTACCTCTTTCTCTCTCTTTCCCTCTTTTTGCTCGCTAACATGCACTCGCTACCATCGCAAGCAATTCGACCTCTCTCGGATACAATCCCTTGCTCACTCTTCCTTCCATTTGCGCTGCTTCTCTTCTCTTTCACTCCCTATTTTTCACAAATTCCAAACCCAACCCACATTTTACATAGTTGATCAAGTGTTTGATCAGAAATTGCACTTTCATCACGGCCAAGCTATCTCTAGAGTTTCACCATGCCATCTTGCTCACTCTTTAAGAAGCCTGGAGTTAACATTGACGCTTATATCATAACTTCTTAGGATGCTTATCAGGTTCAAACTATGGATTTTCTTACATATATTTTTTGATAGTATGTTGGCAGTAAAATTCAATTGTTTTGCGCTACAGGCTGGAAAGTTTCGAGCTTTTTTCAGTTTTGTGCTACATCTTAATTCAATCTTTAAGTGTTTGTGGTTTTTTTTTTCAATTTAATTTTCATGAATTAAACAAAATATATATTTTGTTATGAGGGTATTTGTGTTGTTGATGATAGAATTCAGCTGTGTTTTCGTTTTTTTTTTTTTTTGTAGTTTCGTTGAGAAAAAATGGTCTTAATTGGTGATTGTAGCATTGAAATTCAACGCCTTTTTTTATCCTAGTTTATTTGGAATGTTGGTAGTAGGAGGAGGAGAGTTCTTTTTTTTTTTTTAAAGCATTTTAAATGTTTTAATTTGGTTGTTGGGTGTTGTTGTAATGGAGTGGTGTACTATTAGTAAATTTGAATTGGGATTCTGGTATTATGGAAAAGTTTTGAGAGAAGGATTACTGTCTTATAAAAATATTGAATTTTGTTTTCATTATGTATAGATAGAATATCCTTAGATGGTTAGCTTATAATATTAGAAATGACACACGAGATGTGTTGGGTGATGCGTTCGAAACTAGCAAGTATACTAGTCGCACAAGTAATAAAGTGATAAGTAGATATCGTTCCCACGAGGATTGATTCTAATTGAATTCGTTATTTTCCAGCAACGATAAACTAAACAGGGGGGGTTTTGTTGAATGATTAACTAAATGAAATAAGAATGCAAATTAAGAATAACAAAACAGAAGTTAATTTGAATGAAAGATCAATGAGAGACACTTGGTTAAGGGTTCTTTCTCTGCCACAAGATATGAATTTGTGAATTAACATAGAATTGTAATCCAATTACAGCATTGAAGTTATCAACCGTAGATAACAACAAGCTCTGTTATCCCAATCTTTCCTTACTTTGTTGTTAAATAAAACAAGCTCTTTATTTAATCTCTATCCATTAAACAACCTAGAACAAGCTCTCTAGTTTAATTCAATGGAAGCATTACGATGAGAAAGATAGGTTGATCTAAGCAATAATCACACAAGTTCGGATTATTTAACCTAGGTTGTATTTTCCAATTGCAATCTCTGATCACAATTTTGCTACTAATGATTGGAAATTCATGACAATTACGGATCAAGATTTCTAATCTAGCAATAGACAACAACAGATTATATTCAGTTGGCCATTCCAAATACAATCAGTAAGCAATCATAAGCATTAGATATGGGAAAATACAAGCAACTTCAATTAGAGAATTGGATAACAATTTCTTACACAATCAACTCACAAAATCCATATCAAGGGCTTTGAAATCACCCTCAACCAATTCAGATTTAGTTACACATATTCAATCAGAATAACAAATACAATACAGAGAAATTCCAGAATTGAAAAGGAAAGAAAGAACTTAGCAAATTCTTTGAAAATCTTCTTTGTAGATGAATCTTCTTGGAATTGTAGTTCCTCCTCTTTCAAAATCTTCTTTCTCCTTCAAGAACTCCAAGGGATGAGAGAAATCCAGAAATGCAGCCTCCTCCCACGTTTTCCCCTCTTCAAGTTATGAAAATAAAACCCTAAAATGTGTTTAAATACTCTGCTACAGTGACTTGCTACAGTGCCCCGTATTATACATGCTACAGTGACTTGTGGAATTATATTTCTATACATCTCACACTGTTTTGATTACAACTTTTGGTACACTGAATGGATTTATAAACCGTAAATTTCTCCAGAAAATAGACTTCGAGAGCTTTCCAACGGTATATAATATGTCATCGGGTTCATTGTATATCAATACAATTAAATCCGAGAAGATGGTTGACTAGCAGAGGTGAAAATGAAGGGTTTTACTCCATTTTTGTGCAAGTTGCTCCAAAACTCCTATAAACATCAAAAACCACACAAAAACATAAAAATACCAAGGAATATAGCAAAGAAACATGGACGAATTGATATGAAAATGATATATAAATAGACACTTATCATTGGGCTTATGCTTGTCTTAGTATAGAACTTGGCTAGATAGGAACTTTTTTGGTTTTATGCAGTTAAGCCTTAATTTTCCTCTCCTGATTTTTTTAGAGTGAGCTTATAGCTAAATGTTATATGAGGAGGGCTTATATATCCGGATTTACTGGTAGTGTTGGCATTGCTGTTGTCGCAAAGGATAAAGTAGCTTTTTGGACAGATGGTAGTTATTTTCTTCAGGTTTGGAAAGAAAATATTTTAGAATCTTCTTGCTTCGGTATACTGTGGCTTATGCATAGCACTGTATCATGTTGGATCATTCTCTTTAGAAGAGATGACTTTGTTTTCTGAGCTCTAATCACCTAGTTTTTAGAATGTATTCCTACTAGTACTTTGTTATAATTAGGCTAAGAAGCAGTTAAGCTCGAGCTGGATACTCATGCGAAGTGGTAATCTTGGAGTCCCTACGACAAGTGAATGGCTCCATGATGTTTTGGCTCTTGGAGGCAGAGTTGGTATTGATCCCGTGAGCAATTTCTCAACCTCCTTATTTGGGTGGATTGCATGTTTTTCTTTTCCTGTATAGAGTAACTCATCATATTGGAGTAATAATAAGGTCTAACTTTTACAGGCTTTCCTCTCTTAGATTTGAATATTCAATCTTTCCCCTATTTTGATGAGAAACAATATAAACTTTCCCCCCTATAAAATATACAATTCACATGTAAGTGAACAAGTTAACCACACAAAATTCAAGAAGCAGTGCAGTGCAGAACAAGTGAAAAGCTAAGATCTCTCCAAATAAAACATCATATTCTCCACAAAAAAACCTATAACAAATCCTGTACAAGAAAAATAATTACAGAACTATCTAACTTGAAGTCACTCCTACCTGCAAATAATGATGAATAAAGAAAGGCACCTCATTAATTTCCGAAGACTCAGAAAAGATTAAAAAAAAGTTGATCCCTTTTTTAAATGAACTTATGTTCTTTTCTTTTATTCTTCAATTTAAGTTAAATGCTCCAATATGATGCTGAGTGATAAAGAGGTTCTTAAAGCCCAGAAAATGCTGCAACTTGTTGCTGCTTAGAGGATAAACAATGATGCTAGAGGAGCAATCTTTTGCATAATAATGAGTGGGGAGAACTACATTGATGCATTTGAAAAACTTTTAAGAATGGATTTGCCTGCAAAACAGGTGAGTATCTCTTGATTTCTTTCTTCATTTTTTTCTATCTCTCTTTAGTTATTTTGCTTAATCTTGAAGTTCTTGTCTTTGCATGTGTCCACAGGATCGAGAGATTATATGGATTCTTGTCAAGTGTTGTTTACAAGAGAAAGTTTTTAATAAATATTACACTATACTGGCATCCAAATTGTGTGAGCATGACCAAAACCATAAATTTTGTTGGCTTATATTATTATGATATTTCATTGGAGAGGAAAATATGATGCTAAAGGAACAAATTCAGATATTAATCTGGGAGAATTCCATCTTTAAACGTGCAGTGGCTACTCACCATGGGCGTTAGAAGGAGTTTGGGGATAGAAACCACGAGTTGCAATATTGAAATATTTACTTTCTCAGTATCAGGAACAGTTGAGAACCCTCGAGGTGAACAACTATGCATTACAAACGTTACTTGAGGCAGGCTTAGCAAGGTAGCTCCATACCTAGACGTTTCCATCCCGATGTCTTCTGATGAATAGTAGATAAAACGAATAGACTGGATAGAGAGATGGAAGCTTAGCCTATCTTAATTGATTTGCGACACATGAATTAAAATGTCAAAAGGATTTCACATTGTGTTGGCCAAAGATCTAGTTGTTGCTTATGAGAATTGTTTGTCTTTCATGTGTTTCAATTGGATGGCCATCTAGGAATTGTGATTGTATTCTCTCGTTAACTAGGCAAGAAAATTGGTTTAATGTGATATAATCATGAGTCATTAGTTATTCATATTCTACTCTAGATAATATTTTGTGACAAATTGTGTACGGCTAACTATGTATGACTTTTGAAACTAGGACAAAATATATTGTTTTAGATATTGATGGTGCAAACTTTGTTTATTCCTAAATTTTGCACAATAATGTCGTGCAGCAAACACGACTTTGTCATGCAAAATACCTAAGAGCTAAAATTTAAACAACATAGTGGTGCTCACTATTTTTTGCACAACCAGGTTGCACGACTTATTCGTGCAAAAAGGTGAATTCTTGAATTTTGCTCGACCGAGTCATGCAGTAATTCTGAACATAAAATGCTTCCTATTTTTTGCACGACTTGATTGTGTCACTTGCACAACCCATTCATGTAGAAATGTGTAATCTGGAATTTTGCAGTTGCATGACCCAATCGTATAGTAAATGAGAAGTTTAATAAAATATCACGAAATCTTGCACGACCTAGTCGTGCTATTTGAATGACTTGGTCATGCAAAATGTGTAATCTGGAATTTTGCACGACTAGGTCGTGCAAGTTGCACGACCCAGTCGTGTAGTAAATGATAATTTTAAACAAAATATCATAGAATTTTGAACGACTAAGTCGAGCAAAAAAAATGAAATCTGAAAATTTACATGACTGGGTTGTGCAAGAGGCACGAGCGGGTCATGCAGTAAATGAGAACATAGAAATATCATAGAATTTTGCAAGACTTAGCACAACCAAGCCGTGCAAAAAAATAAATTCTGGAATTTTGCATGACAAAAAAAAAGCAATCGATAATTTTATTAAAATTAGCTTAACATGGTGCACAAAATTCAGTTTGAGTTGTTATTCAAAGCCTTAGAGTGGGCTTTGAAAGTAGGTAAATACTTCGATTTTTATCCCTCATCATATTGTTTGCCGTTCAAGGAGCCAACACCAACAAACAATTGAAGCATCGATTCTGGATCATAAATCCATCTGTACTATCTATATCTTACAAAGACTTGGATATCTACGAAGGATGTGAGCAGGCAGCCGATCGAGGCACAAGGCGAGATGCGAGCACAGCAGCGGGAGCAACCAGTAGAGGTGAGCTAATGAAAACAAATCCGTGTATATCTGGACAGAAGAGTTGAGTGACTGCAAATGGATGACTAAGTCATACAGTAAATGAGAGCTTAATATTATCACGGAATTTTGCATGAGTTAGTCATACTATGTGCACGACTTAGTCATGCAAGAAAGTGAAATTGGAATTTTGCATGAATAGGTTATGCAATCAGCACGACCCAGTCGTGCAGTAAATAAGATCCTAATAAAAATATCACTATTTTTGCACGATACTTAGACGTGCAAGGATGTGAGAGGTAGAGGGCTGATTTTGTTACATTGTTATTTTTCCAAGTATTATGGGTATTTTGTTCTTTTCACTTAAAAAGGGTAAAAATGATCAAATTTAAAAAAGGGGTCACAAATATAAAGTGGAATGGACAGGGGTCATTTGCTAAAAATTTGCCATGGTTGCTTGGCCAGGCAGGCAATCAGGTAAACAAGCGAGTTACCACGTAAGCCAGATGTTTGAGAAAGCAACCTACAAGACTTAGGATTTAGAGGACTAGGATGTTAATTTGTCATATATGATTATATCGATATAATTTTTAATGAAGTAAATATAATATAAATAATCATTATATATTAACACCATAAATATAAAACATGATTTCTTATTTATGTAAATAATAATTGTACAATACTCTTTTAAATTGTATGATGGCCCAAAGAATAATAAGGGGTTAATTGTAAAATACTTAAGTTAGAATTTTTTTCTTTTATAAATAAAACATATGAGTTATCAAGAAAAGTTTTTCAACTACACTTATTTGATAGTTGGAGGCTTGATAAAGTCTCTAAGTTTATATTTGTACTTGAAAGAAAATGGAAGTATATTTGATACCTGATGTCTAATTAAGTTTTGTTAAGATTTAAAAAAGCTTTCTCAACTTGGATCTTTTTTACTAATTTTGAAAAAAAAAAGAGTAATACTTAAAGGTTTTTGCTTGAATATTTCAAATGATATGATATTGATTTAGAGAGTTATTATACTTATATGTTAATTCAATATTAATTATAAATTAAATTATATCATTCAAAATGCAATATGTGGGGAAAAACTTTAGAGAAAACCCAAGGCATCCTCCACTAGTTCTACCGATGAGTTATATGCTCAGCCAAGGAGCCCAAAACCCCAATGGCAATAAGGTTATATAACCAAACAATCCTTTGGCTATTAGAAGAACATAAGCTATGTGAATGATGATTTTCAGTTCTTCAACAAAGAATGGAGGTTGATGTTCACTGGTTATATTGCTTATTGTCACAGCTCGCCCAAATTGCTTGCTAAATTAGGCCCAAATAGGTGTAAGACTTGGCCTAGTTTCTAGAAGGTTTATAAGATATATCCTATTCTCTAGAAATCTCTAGCAAACACATGTAAAATATCTAGATATTTTAGGTGACAATTCTAGATAGCCAATATTGACCTTTGGATGTATTGAATCTTAGCCATTCATTTGGGAGGAGGATTAGTATAAATACCCCTCCAAGCTTCATTTGTAAGCCAAGTAGTAATCAAGCCATTGGTAAGATTTCTAGTGTAATACAAAGCATTATTTTTAGCAACTCTTGTCTCCATCTTCTAATGCCTCCCTTCTCTTGCCAAAAAGCTCTAAGCTTAAAGATCCTAGCTTCAAAAGCTTCTCCTTTAGTGAGCAAGCTAAACAACAAGGCTTACTTCGTAGCTTTGGGTGTGAGTTATCTAAGTGTTGCACAGGTAATTCCGCTGCCAAAAGCTAAACCCGTGACAGTTGGTATCATAGCACGGTTTAGGATAGTGAGTGATTATTGGTGTGGTTATATGCATGTCTAGGAAAGCTTTGTCAAAAAGTCCATAATAGTCTAAGGAGATTGGATTTTAACTGAGACCGTTTGTGACCCCTCCAGCCTTTCCTGGAAGCTTTCTTGGTATATATTAAATTGTACCAACACTATTACTATTCTGGGTTATTGATCGGAGTAAGTTTTGAGCACATGAGTATGGCATCTGACATTGAAGTGATAGTGGAAGAGCAAGCTCCTGGTTGTAAGGAGTAGCTTCAGCCTTGTCTATAAGGGAAGGGTGGTAAGTCCAAAGCTCCAGTCATAAAAGCCTTGGGAGTCTCATGTTACTAACATAGAGTGGGTTGTCTCGAGTATGGATAACACCATCGGAGGTCTCTTTGATCATCTCAAAGGCCTAGAGACGGAGTACGGTGAGATCACGCAAGTGGCCAAGTTTAGCATTCTCGAGTTTAGCGAATCCTTTAAAGGGGAACTTCTTGCCCTCATATAAGAACTCATTGGCTTGTGAACCTTTGTGGAACATGAATTGCAAGCTATTTGTGCTGAAGTGGAAGAGACATGCATGGACTAGGAGAAACATAGACATGACCATGCTAGCTTAGCTTATACTAGCACTAGCGGGCTGAGCAACATGCAACTGTCTACTCCTACCACATATTAAAGCACTCACAATGCCACTAAGGTCAAGAACTTTTTGTTTAGCCTTGAGCAGTGCTTCAAGGCCAAAGGCGTCCAAGACGATGCTTTAAGAATTGGTATTGCACCCACATTGCTTTGTGATATAGCTCAACTATGGTAGAGTCGTAAGCATGATGATGTGGGCAAAGGCGTTTTCTCCATTCACATATGGAATGACTTCAAGAGAGAGCTTTGGAAGCACTTATCTCCAAGCAATGCTAAAAAGGAGACAAGGGGTTGCCTCCGCCATTTAAAGCAAAGTGGCACCATCCGAGATTATATCAAGGAGTTCACCATAATAATCATAGAAATTGAGGATATGTCTGACAAAAACTTTCTCTTATATTTCCTTGATGGTCTCAAAGATTGGGCAAGGGTTAAGCTTAAGAGGTGTGGCGTGCAAGACCTTGATGAAGCCATAGTTTCAATTGAATCCCTCATGGATTACACATCCCAGTCCAAGGAAAAGAAGACTAGCCATGGCAAAGGTGATAGAGAGAGGAACATAAAGAAGGGCCATGACTTAAAAAAAAAAGGTGCATGTAAACCTTTATAGGGTGACAAGCTTGACAAGCCTAGCAGAGGTAAATCTGAAGCCCCTAAACCTAAAAGTAATTGCTTCATTTGTGACGATCCTTACTGGGTATGCCACTGCCTAGAGTGCAAGACCTTCAATGCCTTAGTTGGGCAACACAAAGGGATGTAAGATGAAGAGCCCTAAGCAGAGATGGGTTCTATATGATTGATGCACTCTAAAGACCTGTACACACCAAGAAGGGTCTAATGTATGTAAAAGCCATAATCGATGGTAGAAACTTGCATGTGATGTTAGACACTGGAGCCTTGCACAACTTCATCTCTATTAAAGAATCTAAGTAGCTAGGCCTCAAGTATAACAATGGAAAAGGCACAATCAAGGCGGTAAACTCACTTGCCAAGCTAATTGTAGGCATTGTTAAGTCTATATTAGTTTAACTTAGCGCATAGAGTAGGAACCTTGATTTCTCCATTGTCATCATGGATGACTTCTAAGAAATACTAGGCATGAAATTCTTCAACCAATTTTATTTGCCTTCCTTATACTAGCCTTAAACTCTTTTAGCACCTTTGATGCAAGTCGACCATGCATGGCCGTTGCAGAGTGTGAAGACAAAGTTAAGAGCAAGGTCCTATCCACATGGCAATTCAAATAAGAAATGAGGGAGGTCTCAACTTTCTTACCACTGTTCCAGAATTGAGTGATGGAGAAGAAACCACCATTGCCAAGGACCTAACACCACCAAAGGTCTAGGCTGTCCTTGAAGAATATAAGGAAGTCATGCCCCAATAGTTTCCAAAGAAACTACCTCCCAAGCGCGAGGTGGATCATTAAATCAAGTTAGAACCTGGTGCTAAACCTCCAACTATAGCATCCTATCGCATGGCGCTACCCAAACTTGCAGAGTTGAGAAAGCAACTCCAAGATTTACTTCATGTAGGTTACATCTAGGCCTTCAAAGCATCGTACGGTGCACATATCCTCTTTCAAAAGAAGATGGATCTCTTTGTATGTGCACTGCCTATCGGGTGCTCAACAAAATCACCATCAAGAACAAGTACCCAATGCCTTTAATTGCAAAACTGTTTGACCAACTTGGGAAGGCTCAATACTTTTTGAAGTTTGACTTGCGATCGAGATACTACCAAGTATGCATTACCAAGAGTGATGAACCAAAGGCAACATATATGACAAGGTATAGTGTCTACGAGTTTCTAGTCATGCTAATCGACCTCACCAATGCACTTGCCACATTTTGCACCTTTATGAACATATTATTCTGTCCTTACCTTGACCAGTTTGTAGTGGGGTAACTAAATGATATTGTAGTGTATATCATGACCCTTAAAGAGAATGTGCAACATCTTAAGCAAGTTTTCCAAGTGCTTTGTGAAATTAAACTCTACGTCAAGAGGGAGAAATGCTCCTTTACCCAATGAGAGGTAAAGTTCTTGGGGATCGAATATAAGATGAAAGACTTATGATGGATTTAGTAAAGGTGAGGGTAATTCAGAAGTGGGAGCCTCCTATCAAGGTACCAAAGTTACGATCACTTCTTTAGTTGGTAAATTACTCTAGGAGGTTCATCAAGAGCTATTCAACTAAGGTTGCCCCTCTTGTAGACCTGTTTTAGAAGAACCATACATGGCAATGGTTCAAAAAGTGTCAACACACCTTTGAGGAGCTAAAGAAGGCAATTTTAGAAGAACCTGTGTTGATGTTGTTCGACCACATAAAGACATTTGAGATGCACATGGACATCTCAGACTTTGTTATTAGAGGCGTTCTCATGCAAGATGGACACATCATCACGTACGAGAATCATAAGCTCAATGACACGGAGTGGCATTACATGGTCCAAGAAAAAGAGACGACAACCATCATCCATTGCCTAAGAATTTGGTGTCACTACTTGCTTGGCTCGTACTTTATCATCATGATTGATAAAGTGGCAATGAGCTATTTCCAAACAGAAAAGAGCTAAGCCCCAAACAAGCATGATGGCAAGATTTTTTGGTCCAATTTTACTATAGGCTCGAGTATAAGCCTAGTAAGGCAAATATTGTGGTCTATGCATTAAGTTGCAAGGTATAATTTGCAACATTGAGCATGACTCGACCATAAAGTGTATTAACTAACCGTATCAAAGAGGGCCTAGAGCATGATCCCGTGGCCAAGAACCTATTAAAGTTGACTAATGAGGGAAAGGCAAAGTGTTTTTAGATGGATAAAGGCTTACTTCTCACCACTGGAAGCTGCCTATTTGTGCCAAGATATAGGAATTTGTGAAAGAAAATTATCACGGAATGTCACGACTCTAAGTGGGCTGGTGATCCAAATATGGCACGAACTCTTGCACTCGTTTAAAATTCCTACTATTAGCCTCAAATGAGGGAAGACGTGAAAGCCTATGCGCGAACTTGCCTAGTGTGCCAACAAGACAAGGTTTAGTACCAACATCCATCAGGATTATTAGAACCTTTGCCTATTGCAGAAAGGTCATGGCAAAACGCGTCAATGGATTTTAATATGGCCTTACCAAAATCTGAAGGGTATGAAAATATCGTGGTGGTAGTTGATCGGTTCGGCAAGTATGTCACCTTTATACCCGTCTCAGTAGAGGGCCTTGCGGATGAAGCCATACGAGCATTCCTCAAGAATATGTGAAGTTATTGGGAGTTCCACAAAAGATAGTTAGTGATCATGACCCATATTTTACCAAATGATTTTAGGGAGAACTCTTCGCATTATTGGGGACTGACTTAAACTTCTCAACCAGTTTCCATCCCTAAATTGATGGACAAATTGAGCGCATTAACAACCTTTTAGAGTTATACTTAAGGCATTACGTGAGTGCTTACTGGAGAGATTAGGCAAAACTATTGGATATTGTCCAGTTCTTATATAACATTCAAAGAAGTGAGGCCACCGACAGAGGCCGTTCGAAATTATAACCAGGCGACAACCTATGACACCTCTTGCCTTTACCTCAACTTATGAAGGAAAAAGCCCAGTGGCTTACAAGCTTGTGAGAGAATGGCATGAGTAAACTGATATTACGTGAGCATGCTTATACAAGGCAGCTAGAAAGATGAAGAAATTGGTGGACACAAGGAGACAACACCTTGAATTCCAAAAGATTACGCAACATGCATAAAGAGTTGCTATGAAGGTATGAAGGTCCTTTCCCTATTGTCAAACGAGTGGGTAAGGTCTCCTACCAAGTCCAGTTGCCCCTAAATCTCGAAATACATCAGGTCTTCCATCTGAGCTTTCTTAAGCCTTATCATGCAGACATAAAAGACCCAAGCAAAAGTGAGTCCACAAGAGCACGAACTGTTGTCATCATCGAATTTGACAAGGACGTGGAGTTCATCCTTGCAAAACGAGTAATATGAAGGAAATGAGTTCCATGCTACACCGAGTACTTGGTAAAGTGGAAAAACCTTCCAAGTAGCAAGGCTAGCTGGAAGTGCGAAGACACCTTATGATAATTTGGGAAGCACATCTAACGCTACAAGGACGAAAACGTGTTTAGGACGTCGTGAAATTAGGTGGGGGTCACAGACTGTCCAAATTGCTTGCTAAATTAGGCCCAAATGTCTGTAAAGATTGGTCTAGTTTTTAAAAGGTTTAAAAGGCCTAACCTATTTTCTAGAATTCTTTAGTAAGCACATATGCTAGAATTCTCCATGTAAATATGTATATATTTTAGATGATAATTGTAAATAGCTAATATTGACCCTTGGATATATTGAATCTTAGCCATCCATTTGGGAGGAGGATTAGTATAAATACCCCTCTAAGCTTTATTTGTAAGCCAGTCGTAATCAAGCTATTAGTAAGAGTTCTAGTGTAATACAAAGCATTCTTGTTAACAACTCTTATCTCCATCTTCCAACATCTCCCTTCTCTTGTCAAAAAGCGCTAAGCTCAAAGAACTTGCCACACGGGTAATTCTGCTGCCAAAAACTAAGCCCATAACATTATGCAGTTAATCAAAGTAAAAAGAATATAATTATGCTCAAGTTCAGAGGAATATGCAACTCAAGAACACTAGGTTTTCTTGATATAGAACTGAATTAATGGTGACTTGGAAAGGTTCATCTGCTGTGCTGACTTATGCTGGCCGTCTCCAGTTGATTAAGTCGGTACTATTTTCCATCCAGGTCTATTGGTCATCTATGTTTATTTTACCGGCAGCTGTGGTACGGAAGATCGAGGGTATTCTGGCTGCTTTCCTGTGGAAAAGAACCTCTTTGTCTCATATTGGGTGCTGCTCTATTATACGCTATTCATTGCTACCGTAGAAAATACTTTATTTGAAGATGGTGATGGTGCAAATACATTCCGTGCTTTTAACCCAACTCAAGCCGAGGAAACTTATTCAATGGTCACTGCTAACCGCTTTTGGTCCCAAATCTTTGGGGTTGCTTTTTCTAATAAACATTGGTTACATTTCTTTATGTTATTTGTGCCAGTAACCGGTTTATGGATGAGTGCTCTTGGAGTAGTCGGTCTGGCTCTGAACCTACGTGCTTATGACTTCGTTTCCCAGGAAATCCGTGCAGCAGAAGATCCTGAATTTGAGACTTTCTACACCAAAAATATTCTTTTAAACGAGGGTATTCGTGCTTGGATGGCGGCTCAAGATCAGCCTCATGAAAACCTTATATTCCCTGAGGAGGTTCTACCCCGTGGAAACGCTCTTTAATGGAACTTTAGCTGTAGCTGGTCGTGACCAAGAAACCATCGGTTTTGCTTGGTGGGCCAGGAATGCCCGACTTATCAATTTATCCGGTAAACTGCTGGGGGCTCATGTAGCCCATGCTGGATTAATCGTGTTCTGGGCCGGAGCAATGAACCTATTTGAAGTGGCTCATTTCGTACCAGAAAAGCCCATGTATGAACAAGGCAGGAAGAATTTTGGGCATATCCTTGCACGTTTGGTTTTCTCTACTACAATTTATTTTCTATGGTATGAGAGGAATGATCGTGTATATCAGCAGCGACATCGGACTCGTCGTCAGGTGATTGATGAGATTTTTGCATTGGTCCGCTCTCGGCTTCTTACCATTGAGGCCAAGTATGTGATCACTGCTCAGCTTCGTGCTATATGGGGCCTTCGTTATTAGTTGGTTTTTTGAGTTTTGTTTTGTTTAATTGGGCACATGCGCCCTTTTGTTGCATTGTCTTGGGAATGTTAGCTTTGTTGCGGTCGTTATTGGGCCTACGCACCTTTTCTTTTTTGTTTGGGCCTTTTGGATCCATATCTCGCTTTTTGTTTGAGGCCTTTAGGCTTCGTTTTTCTTCCTTTTGGACTTGTGAGTACTAAGTACTCTTCTTGGGGTATGCCCCTCGTATTTTGTACAATCAATTTTCTTTTTATGTGAATAGTAATTTTTTCCAAAAAAAAGACTTGGAAAGGTTGAATGCATTGGGGACTTCAAATAGCAAAAGCGGACAAGCCTGTTGATAACTGGGACAATTGAGATTTACAGTTTTATTCGTCTGATGATCTAAATAAAAGACAACTAAGCCCCACCTTTTAGGAAGCAGCCTTATTGAAGGAATTTCGTGAGAAACGTCATTTACATAAATTATTGAAAGGAGTTGCTCAAAATATTAGCTCTTAACAACAACATCTCGCATCATCATCAAAAGGCTCACCACTCTCAAAGTCAGAAGCTTCCATCTCTCCCTTCGAGTCTTTATGAGCAAACTAAATTGCCACTAAAATAAACACAACAAGATTCATTGTTGTCACTGCAGCCATTGTCTAGAAATAGTTATCCGAGCGACTCCTAGTAAGTGTTTGTTGAAACCAATTTGTTTTCCCTTTACTTTCACTAATTATACCCGCAACGTAAACTAACAGAGTACTAGCCATTATTACTACCCCTTATATACCAGTAGTAATATGAACAATGTAATTGCCAAATGAGGGAGGGAATTGATCAATGAGAAAAATAGCTACGCTAGTTTGAAAAATTCCATCAAACCCTCCTAGAAGTATGAACTGTGGTAGTAACCAAAAGATGCTGATGGGGATTTTATCATCTAGTTTGTCAATCAACCATGACTCATAATAATATCCAACCTTTGATTCTCAACTTTTGCTGCAGTAATACAACACAATATCCCTATAATCATTGATATTACAATGCCAATCAGAGGCGCATACTGTCTTTTTCCTGATTCATTTAACCCGTTTACCAATTTGACATATACGGGTGTAGAGAAATTTTGTTTTGCCTATGTCATAAAACCATAAGAGTATTGGAAGAGGGACAGTTAGACGTCGAACCTTGTGGTTGAGTTTGTCTGCTTGCTTAACAAAGTAGGTGAACCCAATAACAAATACTACTCCCAAAGGAACGAAGGTCAGACATATTGGAATCATTCGTCGAAGATATTTTGTTTCTTCAATTTCAGTGACTCTGCAAAGTGTCCATCTTTTTCTTTCTTTTTCCTCTAGAGTTTGACTGAGTAACCTAATTGCAGCCTTGTCTAAGCACCTGGAAAGGCAAATTGTTTACTATTAGAAAGCTCACACATGTTTCAAAAATGTTGCAGTTGAGAGAGGGAGTGCAAACCTGAGGCCACGGGTATGCGGCACCACGTAGACACCATAGCCCCGTCTCTCATAGAGCTCAGAGGGATCCTGTAGCAACTGTAAAATATTTTACGGGCAGAGGCCACAAAGACTCTGAAGACAAAAGTGAGTGAACTCCCGTGTGGACTCACATTATTATAAGAGCATGAGCCACATAAGAAAATTAGGTTGCTTCCACGGCACATATTGCTGGAATTCCAAACCTGATTGACCAAGGCTTTATCAATGGAACTGTAATCGCTCCAATTATAGGCACCAGGATTGCTCCAAAGAAGGCCACAAAGAATAGCATGAATGCACCCTCACTGATGTTTTTTGTTCCTGTTGATAAAATTTGCTTACCCTACGAATTATATGATCTGACATTCCGTAGGCCGTCAGAGCCAAATGTCATGCCCTGCATGCATGCGCCCAAAAATTACTCAGATGACCCCTAAGCAGTTAGAATTTGGGGTAAATGTTATAGTGTTTTGATATTCTTATAACAAGAGGAATTCAATGGCGTATAAATTGGGTGTGACTTTTCGAAAGTTTCTAAAAGGTTCCAGGACATTCCAGAATGTTTCGGACACTTCTAAAATACTCCGGAAGGCTCTAGAAAGCTTTAGAAGCATGCAGAAGACATGAGAAGGCCTTAGAAGACCCTAGAAGACTCTGGAAGGTTCTAGAAGGTGATAGAAGAGCGTGGAAGACTACAGAAGCTTCTAGAAGATCTAGAGTTCTCTAGTATCTACGGTTCTCTAGATATTTCTTAAGTGTTGTAAATATTTCTAGGCTACTAGATAAGCATTATAAAATATCTAAGGATGCTTCTAGAGAATAAATAAGGTGTAGACAAGTGGCGTATTGCTAGCCACATGTTGAGGAGGTGCTCCTCTATAAATAGGGGTGAGCACTTATTTGTAAGCACCGTGTTCTCTCCTTGAGTGCTTGTCTAACACACTTCCTTACACACCTCTCTTGTACAATTGCCTTATAAAGTAATAACAATTGTACATTCCCAAACTCTCTCTTGCTTCCTTTGATCTTGCTTGGCATTGTCAAGGGTTCGAAGGCTTACTTAGGTGCAAGTTCGGGTCATTGAGCGTCTAAGGCCGAACGGTCTAAGCGGTGAAACATTAAGACCGTGACAGTTGGTATCAGAGCAAAGGTTTGCTAAGCCAAGTTCTTGTGTGATCAAGAGCAAGAAGGGTAGGAGGTATGGCATCAGAGGTGACTGTGACTGAGGAGTCATGTGGGCGTGAAACCACCCCCACCGCCCACAAGAAACCTTGTGGCCAAGAGAAATCTCGTGATGTGGTGAGCGCTTTAGAGACTCGATTAGTCAAGGTGGAGTTAGCCATGGCCGATACGTGATGCGTTCGAAACTAGCAAGTATACTAGTCGCACAAGTAATAAAGTAATGAGTAAGATATCGTTCCCACGAGGATTGATTCTAATTAAATTTGTTATTCAAAAGCAAAAACAGAATAAACGGGGGGTTTTTGTTGATTGATTAACTAGATGAAATATTAATGCAAGTAAAGAATAACACAATGCTAAGTTAATTTGAGTAAAAATCAATGAGAGTAACCTGGTTAAAGGATCATTCTCTACCACAAGATATGGATTTGCAAATTAATCGTAGAATTGTCATCCAATTACACCATTGAAATTATCAACCGTAGATAACAACAAGCTCTGTTGCCCCAATCTTTCCTTACTTTGTTGTTAAATAAAACAAGCTCTTTATTTAATCTCTATCCATTAAACAACCTAGAACAAGCTCTCTGAGTTTAATTCAATGGAAGCATTACGATAAGAAAGATAGGTTGATCTAAGCAATAACCACACAAGTTCGGATTATTTAACCTAGGTTGTATTCTCCAATTGCAATCTCTGATCACAATTTTGCTACTAATGATTAGAAATTCAAGACAATTACGGATCAAGATTTCTAGTCTAGCAATAGACAATATCCAGATTTATTCAGTTGGCCACCCAAATACAATCCAACAAGCAATCATAAGCATTAAACATGGGAAAATACAAGCAACTTCAATTAGAGAATTGGATAACAATTCCTTGCACAATCAATTCATAAAAACCATATCAAGGGCTTTGAAATCACCCTCAACCAATTCAGATTTAGTTACACATATTCAGATAGAATACAAATACAATACAATATGGAGACATTCCAGAAAATGAAAGGGAAAGGGAAAACTTAGCAAATTTGATGAAATCTCTTAGGATTTGTAGTTCTTCCTCTTTCCAAGCCTTCAATCTCCTTCAAGAACTCCAAGAGATGAGAGAAATCCAAAGATGCAGCCTCCTCCACGTTCTCCCCTCTTCAAGTTATCAAAATAAAACCCTAAAATGTGTTTAAATACTCTGCTACAGTAACCTGCTACAGTGTCCCGTATTATACATGCTACAGTGATTTGTGGAATTACATTTCTATACTTCTCACACTGTTTTGATTACAACTTTTGGTACACTGAATGGATTTATAAACGTAAATTTCTCCAGAAAATAGACTTCGAGAGCTTTCCAACGGTATATAATATGTCATCGGGTTCATTGTATATCAATACAATTAAATCCGAGAAGATGGTTGACTAGCAGAGGTGAAAATGAAGGGTTTTACTCCATTTTTGTGCAAGTTGCTCCAAAACTCCTACAAACATCAAAACCACACAAAAACATAAAAATACCAAGGAATATAGCAAAGAAACATGGACGAATTGATATGAAAATGATATATAAATAGACACTTATCAAATTCCCCCACACTTAGACTTTGCTAGTCCTCGAGCAACTACGACAATATGAAATAAAACTAAACCGAAACAGAATCAACAAAAAAATTAAAACACACAAATGCTTCAACTTGCAAATAGGCCTCAAAGATTGTACTTAATTATAACCCAAGGAAAACTTCAAAATAATGCACTTGATCAACAATTTTATCTCAAATATTAGTTTCGCTTCACTTCAATTCCTCAAGTGTGTGTGTGTAGAGCCATTCTCACCTAATCACTTGTAACCCGGATGAGTTTATGCATAAAAATGAATCATATTTAATATTGAAGATGTGTGTATAAATGAACTCCATAGGCCTGCTTTTCAAGTCACTCTCCACTAATGTAGACATGCACAACACCAAGGATCAAGTAGGACTTTATTAAGCTTGTAACGTTTGGCTTGGGTGAAGGTATGATAAAGGATAATAATTAGGCTTAAATCACCCACAAACACATAAAATCATTCAAGATTATGTAGAGCTCAACCCCATAACACAACTTTATTTCAATTCGCCAGATTACTTCCCCAAACTCATTTAGAACACTCAATCTTCTTTTTTTTTTCTTTTTTTTTAGAAAATAAAAGAAACTATACCCCCACACTTTGTTGTTTCATTCTTTTTAAGAACACCAAGGGTATAGATATCTTTTTCTTCTTTTTTTTTTTTTTTAACTGCAATTCCCCTCCCCCACACTTAAACAACACATTGTCCTCAATGTTTAAGTACGTGGAAGATAAGTACAGATTGTTTTTTTCTCTTTTTTTTTTTACAAACATAATAAAACTCACTTGCATTGCTCATGGCACAATCCAACCTCCTCTAACTTCCCAAAACCAGAACATAGCTCAAAATTTAATTGTGAATGATCTACATGCTCATAGGTAAGGGATAAACTGTTTGGAACAAATTCATTTGAGGTTAGGAAATCTTTTAGTGAGTTAACAAAGAAAAAGGCTTACAGAGGCTCAAAGGGGTAACTAGGGATCAATTTCAGTCAAGGTTGGCTATTAAGGCTCAAACGGTCCAAAGATGGCCTAAATCATTTCCCCAATGTTACACAGTCTAGGATTTCGCCTCGAGTGACCATCAAACAAGTTCTAGAATTCATTGAAATCTGAAGAAACATTTAAATTACATAAACTTTCTCTAAGTGAACAAATAACTCAGTGATAATGGCTCAGTGCTCAATGTTGTGCAAGGAATCAAAAGCAAAGCGAAAACCAATAAACATTTCAAGCACACAGATCCATGCATCATTTATCATTTTCCAAGAGTTATTCTTAATTCAATCATTATCTTATCATCGACCCACAAAATGCAAGAAAAGAGGTACGTGGCGTTGTTACACCTGAGTCAAGATTGTATATTTCAACAATCCTTAGGACCAGTCCGTAGACTTAAGGTTTCCAGCCTATATACCTTTATTATGAAAGAACAAAACAAGAAATAAGACACTTCAAACAGCATGAAATAAACAAACTACAGATTTATTTAGAGAGAATGTGTTTCAAGAGTTAAGGAAACCCCATATTCTGCCATTCTCAAGTTTTTCCACAATGTTTTTTTTTTCGAATCGAAACTGATAAAGACAAAAACACACAACAACTCTAAATTACACAAAACTAAACTTACTCATAAAATAACAAAGTCCAACAAGCCAACAAACAAAAACAAGTCAGTTAGAATGGGTCTAAAAAGTTTAGAAGTTAGCCTCCTTATTCAGCCATTATGGATTGAAGAGATCCAGAATGCGTTTCAAGAGAACTTAAACTTTTTAAGCCACCACTCTAAAAACCAGATTAGAAAATATTACCTGGGACGAAAGAAATAACCTGAAAAAAGCTCAAAAGAAATGACATGAAAAATCTCAAATAAACACACTAAAAAGAAAGTAAACAAAAACGAAGCAAACCAATAGATAGAGATTACAGATGGAGCGTTAAATCCAGTCTACGCCTTTTATTGCCTTCTCCAAACCAATCTATCCGAGCCGTTGTTGGATCAGGCAAATAAACGAATTCTTGGAGTTTATCAATTAACTCCCCTGCAGTTGAAGCTGTAACCAGGATTTGCCTCGTCGACGGTGAGATAAAGTTTTTTTCTACAGCTTGATCAAGAAAGGACAACAAACCATCAAAAAAATTATTGATATTTAACAAACCAATGGGTTCTGATGGATGTTTAGCTGTTCCCAAGAGGTGATTTGAAATATCTCCTCTAATGTACCATAACCACTAGACAAAGCTATAAATGCATCGGACTTAACAACCATATGTGCAATACGCTCATGCATGCTAGAGACCTGTAACTCTTCCCCGATTGTGTTGCCTACGATATCTCGTACAGCTAATGGTTTAGGGATAATGCCGAGAACTTTGCTCCCTCCTAGGGATGCAGCTGTTGACACACACCCCATTAACCCAAGACTACCCCCTCCATAAATCAAATGAATACCCCTCGCAGCTAATGTCCTACCAAGATCAAGAGCTGCTGTGTAAACTCTCCATCTTTACCAAATTGCGATCCGCAAAATACGCATATATTGCGGAATCGCCGAATTGGTGTTTTCTCCATTTCTACAAGTGCTCTAACTTGTGTAAGACACGTTAGGTATTATGCTTTTCAAGTGCAAGACAGGTTATGGAATGACATTTGAAAATATGCAGAATGGATATATACACACGTAAAACTCTCAAATTTGACACATGGGGACATAATTTCGGTGGGGGTTATTCGATGCAGATTTATTGCCCCAAGATTTGAAAAAATGAGATATGCTTTCGGTGGGTTTGACAAAACCTACACACTTGTCTCCCACATGAAGCATGAAAAATGGAAATACACTTTCGGTGGGGTTTGACAAAACCGTCACACTTGTCTCCCACGTGAAGCATGAAAAGTAGAGATATACTTTCGGTGGAGGTTGACAAAACCTCCACACTCGTCTCCACGTGTGCTTATGACATGGGGTAGTCATATGGTTTGTCAAAAAGAAAACTTGAAATTAAAGAAATAAAATCAACAAACAACAACAACAAAAAAACAACATTGATAATCAGATCAAACAAAACAAGAAGAAAATAAAATTCGACAACAACAACACACATTCAAATATACAAGTAGTTGTGATTGTGGCTCACATCTTCCTCTGGTTTTACGTCCAGTAACGGCTGAAACGCCTTCTATGAGTCGGGGATTTGCTTCCCATCCAGTTTTCTTATAAACTGGCAAACAGGGTCGTTTTTAGTCAGATTCCCTAGACTATAACACTGCAATTCATCACGAAATTGTGTCCATAGATTAAGCAATTCACGCTGAACAAGTCCACAAGAATGTGACTCGAGAGTTAACAAAACATTATCCAGCGACTCATTACTCAGACCATTCTTAATAAATGAGAGTTTATCTTCTCTATTCCTGGACACAAAACCTAATGAACGACAAGTCTGGTTACAATTCCATCTAGCACATTATACATACTTGTAACCTACTTTAACCTTTTCGCTCTTCGCCTCTTGGCGTAGTAGCTCTTTCCTAGACCAGGCATGTATTTTGCGAGATTAATGTCCGGCTCACCGGACAATCTCACCTTGGCTTCGATAAGCCATCGGATATCAGCAGGCACATTTAGGAGCATCAACGCCCAAAGTCTAGTCATCCGTACTTTATAAATTTTAAACACAGCATTTTGAGGAAGTGAAGGAAAATATTTACGAAGGTTCGACAAAAAGATATCGGCATCCATTGAAGAGGAGAAAAGAAGAGATATTACCGATAATACGATTGAGTCTGTTTTTCCCCAAGATATGCACGTTTCAAACCTTCGAGTAATGGCTTCAGCTCTCGTTTGGATGTTTCCTCAAGCTGTTGCACAAATGAGTTCGAAGTACGGAATAATCAAATTAAACAAAACAAAGGAAAAGAAAAGAGCAGAAACGAAACTAAAGACACATAAAAGAGATAACAACACAATAGCAAACAAAAGTAAAAACAAGTAAAAAAAATATAAAAAACAAATAAGACAGATGGCAAAGAGAGATAAAACCTGATCAATTTGATGGCCTACGAAAGGAATCTCCTCAAGACACAAAAATTGATCATTATTACCTTATTTTATTTTTCTTTTCTTTTTTTTTTTATTTTCAAAAACATTGGGTTGCCTCCCAATAAGCGCTTGGTTTAACGTCCTCAGCCCGACGTTGGTTCCATCATGGGAGGATCCAATCTTCGATGTGCTTCACTAGTGGGCTTGGATCCTTCTTTCCACAAGAAATGGTGCACGCATATGGCTGGGCCTTGGATGTGAGCACTTGTCCACCCAATAGCCGTTTTGTGATCTCTAAGTACTTGGACGAGTTTCACTTCTTGTATTGGTGCAAGGCCCATTTCTATTATAATTGGCAAAGTACCATTCTCACCCAAGAATCCATGATTCAAAATGATCTGGAAGTGACTTAAGCTCCACGGTATTGGCCTTCATCACAGAATGAAGAAGTTTCTCATTAGATAAAGACAATTCAATATACGAAACATCATACCTGCTTATGGTTATGGCTATAGTCTCATCTAAGCTTGCCGAGCTTCCTTCACTTCTTTAAACACTTGTATCAAAATTCTTGATTCCTTAGAATTTTCTGTCCCTATGTGCTCACTAATAGCTACATCCAATCCATTCTTGTAAGTTAACTCAAAACATTGTTGTGGCAGAGAATCAGTAACGTCAACTACAAAAACAGAATATAAGTCACTAGGGTACCTCATTGCCTCAAAAATATTGAAACGATCACCTTGCCATCAAACACTATGGTGAGAGTGCCATCATGAACATCAATCTTGGTTCTAGCAGTTTTCGAGAATGGTCTCCCTAAAAGAATCGGTGTTGGATTAGGAGATGTCTCATCCTCTATTTCAAGAACATAAGAGTCTGCTGGGAAAACCAATTGATTCACCTGCACAAGCACATCTTCCACAACTCTTTTGGTATATGCATTAAAACGATCAGCAATTTGAATGGTAATACCAATTTCCGCAAAAGGTCCAAGATTTAAAGAAGCATAAATAGAATATGGCATGATGTTAATAGATGCTTCTAAATCTAACATAGCTCTTTCAAACTTGGTTTTACCAATGGTGCATGGCATGGTGAACGTACCTGGATCTTTGCAATTTGGAGGAATTTTCCTTTGCAAAACAGCTGAAACATCTTCCCCCACACTTACTTTCTCATTTCTTTTTAACTTTCTTTGCTGGTGCATAACTCCTTGAGACATTTTGTATAATGAGGTACTTGCTCGATAGCATCCAGAAGTGGTATATTTACCTCGATTTTGTGAGAAGTTTCCAGGATTTCTTGTTCTTGTTCCTCCTTCGATTTGCAAATCTACTAGGAAAAAGTGGAGGAGAAACATATGAAGGAATGGGAGTTATAGGATTTACCTGAGAAGTCAGTGTTTTGTTCATGGTGGAAGTGGTGTCATCTTCTTCATCAGTTTGTGATTTCTTTGGCAGGACATCTAATTGCTCTCCATTTTGCAAAGTTATCGCACAAGAATTCTCTCTTGGATTGATCATCGTTTGACAAGATAATTCTTCTGAGCCTTGGCCCTCGAATTTGCTCATGCTAGTGGCCAATTGTCCCATTTGATTTGCCAGGTTTTGGATACTTGCCCCAATTTCCTGCTGGAATTGCATTGTGTTAGTGGCAAGTGCATTAACAATATCCTGGAGTGACATACCTGAGTTTTCTGAAGCTGGTTGTGGTGCTGGTTGTGGCATTGGTGGTGATTGCATTTGAAATGGTTGCTGCACTCTAAGTTGATTAAAACTTTGTGGCCGATTTGGTATGGCATTTGAGGTGATTGGTTGATGATTCCAGTAACTGAAATTAGGGTGATCTTCCCATCGGCATTATAAGTGTTAGAGAAGGGATCACACCATTGCCTTGTTTGTCCTGGAAATTCACCCATGGCATTGGCTCGTTCCATATCTCCTTCTTGTAAAGTTGGATACATGTCGATTGGATGCTCCATGGTAGAATATACCCCACATGCATAAGATTTCTGCATATGTCCTACAGCCATGTTTTCCACAAGAAAGGTTAGCTCAGAAAGTTGTTGTTCAATGTTCGGAGTGCTTACCTCATTTACTCTCCATGGTAGTTGTGGCTCAAATCCGCTACTGAATTGATAGGAAGTTTACTGCCATGTCGTCTAAACACAAACAATCAGAAAAGAAAAACAAAGAAAAACACAATCAACAATGAAAACAAAATAACAAATCGATTAGAAAATCAATCCCCGGCAACGGCGCTAAAAACTTGATGCGTTCGAAACTAGCAAGTATACTAGTCGCACAAGTAATAAAGTGATAAGTAAGATATCGTTCCCACGAGGATTGATTCTAATTGAATTTGTTATTCGAAAGCAACAATAAACTAAACAGGGGGGTTTTTGTTGAATGATTAACTAAATGAAATAAGAATGCAAGTAAAGAATAACAAAACAGAAAGTAAATTTGATGAAAAATCAATGAGAGAAACTGGTTAAGGGATCTTCTCTGCCACAAGATATGGATTTGCGAATTAATTGTAGAATTGTCATCCAATTACACCATTGAAATTATCAACCGTAGATAACAACAAGCTCTGTTATCCCAATCTTTCCTTACTTTGTTGTTAAATAAAACAAGCTCTTTATTTAATCTCTATCCATTAAACAACCTAGAACAAGCTCTCTAAATTTAATTCAATGGATGCATTACGATAAGAAAGATAGGTTGATCTAAGCAATAAACACACAAGCTCGGATTATTTAACTTAGGTTGTATTCTCCAATTGCAATCTCTGATCACAATTTTGCTACTAAGATTAGAAATTCAAGACAATTACGGATCAAGATTTCTAGTCTAGCAATAGACAATATCCAGATTATATTCAGTTGGCCACCCAAATACAATACAGCAAGCAATCATAAGCATTAGACATGGGAAAATACAAGCAACTTCAATTAGAGAATTGGATAACAACTTCTTGCACAATCAACTTACAAAAATCATATTAGGGGCTTTGAAATCACCCTCAACCAATTCAGATTCAGTTACACATGTTTAAGAACGTGGTAAATACAATACAACATGGAGACATTCCAGAAAATGAAAGGGAAGGGAAAAACTTAGCAAATTTGATGTAATTCTCTTTGGATTGTGATTCTTCCTCTTTCCAAGCTTCCTTTCCCCTTCAAGAACTCCAAGAGATGAAAGAATTCCAGAGCTGCAGCCTCCACCACGTTCTCCCTTCTTCAAGTCATCAAAATAAAACCCTAAAATGTGTTTAAATACTCTGCTACAGTAACCTGCTACAGTGTCCCGTATTATACATGCTACAGTGATTTGTGGAATTACATTCCTATACTTCTCACACTGTTTTGATTACAACTTTTGGTACACTGAATGGATTTATAAACCGTAAATTTCTCCAGAAAATAGACTTCGAGAGCTTTCCAACGGTATATAATATGTCATCGGGTTCATTGTATATCAATACAATTAAATCCGAGAAGATGGTTGACTAGCAGAGGTGAAAATGAAGGGTTTTACTCCATTTTTGTGCAAGTTGCTCCAAAACTCCTACAAACATCAAAACCACACAAAAACATAAAAATACCAAGGAATATAGCAAAGAAACATGGACGAATTGATATGAAAATGATACATAAATAGACACTTATCATGTATATTACTATTTGTATAATAAAATTATTCAAGCTTCTTCTTTCCTAGCAAGCTTCTATATGGTATTAGAACATTCCTGCTCTTATAAGCTTTCTTTCGATTCTCCATTTTTTTTTCCATCATGTCTACTTCAACTGTTAGCAAAAAAGTTACAGGCAGTACTCCATCGGTTAATTCCGCACCATCCCATATTACCGAAATTGTATCCATCAATGCCTCTACACAATTACCTCTCAAATTAACGCTTGATAATTTTGCTACATGGCACACTAAATTGCACAGCCTTATGCTATGATATGATCTCGATGGATATCTGGATGGCACATTTCCTTTTCCTCCTGCCTACATCACATTTCAAGACTAGGTTGTTGTTAATCCAGATCATCGCAAGTGGCTTTGTCAAGATGCCCTCATCCGCCATGCTATCTATTCTTCATCAAGCTTCTCAGTTTAGGCCTCTCTCAATGGAATAAAAATAGTAGCCGAAGCTTTGCGTAAACTTCATGACACATATGCTAATAGATCGCGGATTGGATATCTCACTCTCCAGGATCTTTTAGCCAAGACATCCAAAGAAGGCAAAACAGTCTCTGAATATATGCATTCTATTAAAACAATCACTAATGATCTTGCCCTTATTGGCCACCCATTAACTGAAGATGAAATTGTTCATCATGTACCACGTGGACTGACATCCGATTTCAAAGAGATTAATGCTGCTGTGCATGCCAGGTCTGATTCTATTAGCTTTGAAGAGTTGCATGAAAAATTAATGGATCATGAATTACTTCTTAAACTTAATGATCGAAAATCTAATATGCCCAATTTCACTGCTCAATTCACTCAATGTTCCAACACCAACTCAGGTGACCGAAACCGAAACAATTCAAATGGGTTCTCTTGCAATCATGGTCATTGTAATAATCAACGGACTTCACAGGCCTCCAATTTTACTACTCCACGATTTAATAATACCTATAGGGGCCACTCCAATTCTTCTCACACCACTTATCAATGGAGGTCGCCCACTTATGGTCAGCCATGTGTGATCTGTCAACTATGTGATCGAGTTGGTCACACAGCCAAGTAGTGTCGTTGTCGTTCCAATATTGCATATGAACCTTAAGCACATTTTGCTCATGGAGAATCCGCCAATTCCAATTCTAATTAGGTACTCGACTTGGGTGCTTCTCATCACATTACATATAATCTTCAAAATTTAGCTATTCATTCTGAATATGGAGGTAACGATGGCATTATCATTGGTGATGGATGTGGTGTCTCTATTACTTACATAGGTTCTGCCTATCTCTTTATTACTAAATCCAAGTTTCAACTACATAATATTTTTTGTGCTCCTTTGATCAAAGGGAATCTTATTTCTGTTTCACAATTTTGCAAAAATAATCACACATCTACTGAATTCTTTCCTTATGAATTTGTTGTGAAGGATCTGAGTACGGGGGCACCTCTCCTCAATGGACGGAGTAATGGCATCTCTATAAGTGGCCGTGATTTTCCTCCCTACATTCCACACCACATGCTTTTTTTCACACCACAATCTCATTGTCCCAATTGCATTCACGGTTGGGTCATCCTTCCACTCACGTTCTTAACCAAATTTTATCAGATCACTCTATTCCAATTGTTGGGTCCAGGGCTTTTTCGTATTGTGATTCATGTCTTTCCAATAAAAGTCATAAACTTCAATTTTTCAATAATACACTTTCTAGCAATAGACCTCTTGATTTAATTTTTACTAATGTTTGGGGTCCTGCACCTGTCATTGGACATGATCACTCTAAATATTATGTTGCATTTATGGATTATTTTACCAAATACACATGCCTATTTTGCATCAAACTTAAATATGAAGTTCTAAGAATTTTTGCTCAATTTAAAAACTTGGTGGAAAATTATTTTAATACATCTATTCGTACAATTTATTCTGATGGTGTTACTAATTTCTATGGTCTTAAGAATATAATTCTTCAATTAGGTATTCAACACCGAGTCTCACCACCTTATACACCACAAATAATAGGTACAGTTGACAGACGACATCGGCATGGCATATAGTTGAAACCGCTTTATCTTTACTTCATCATGCCTCTTTACCATCTTGTTTTTGGCCTTATGCCTTTGAAACTGCCACATATCTTATCAATCGACTTCCCACACCAATTCTCAATCATATATCTCCCTTTGAAAAATTATTTTCCACCAAACCAAATTATCTCAAACTCTACATTTTTGGTTGTCTTTGTTATCTTTGGCTTAAACCATACTCTACCCATAAATTGGAACCAAAATCCAAATCTTGTGTATTTATGGGATATTTATCCACACAATTCGTACAAGTGTTTTGATCCTACCAACAACAAAATATTTATTTCACGTCATGTAGTGTTTGTTGAGCATGGATTTCCTTATTCCAAAATTAGTTCTCGACAGTCAATTAATCAATCCACCTTGAATGCTTGGTCTGTATCTGAACTGCCCCATTATACCTTACATATTTCCTCTCAACCTTCCAAGACAGGCACAACTCCTTCAACTTCTTCTACTTTACGGGCCTTTAGTTCTAGTACCACTACACTTCCCTCTACTTTTGTTCCCACTTAATGCCTACTAATTTGGCATATTCCAACACTCATATTGATAGCTCAACTCCCCCATTGATGAAAGCTGGTCCTGACTCTACTTCCTTAAATTCAACAGATGCTACTTTGGTAAGTAATAATTCAGAGTCTCCCAATATAGCTCCTCCTTCCAATTCCACTACCATTCAATCTCCACCCCATAATTGATTCTGTCATCCTATGGTCACTAGATCCTGAAATAATATTACTAAACCTAATCCCTGTTATTTTTATAGTTATTTGGCCACAGCTATTGATGACCCTCCCCTCACAGAAACTACCACATTTAGTCAAGCCCAAAAGAACTCTCATTGGCGTCTTGCTAAGGTTGAAGAGTTCAAAGCTTTTACACAAAATAACACATGGGATCTAGTTCCATCTCACCCTTCACGAAACATTATTGGTTGTAAGTGGATTTTTAGAATAAAGAGAAAGATAGATGGTTCAATTGACCGATGTAAGGCATGACTTGTTGCCAAGGGCTTTAATTAGCATCCTGGCATTGATTTTCACTCCACATTTATTTCAGTTGTGAAGCCTACAATGGCTCAACTTATTCTTACCATCGCCTTACAATTTCATTGGTCACTTCATCAATTGGATATAAATAATGCCTTCTTACAAGGCAATCTTCAAGATGATGTGTGTATGCTTCAACCTTCTAGTTTTGCAAATGCTTCCTATCCATAACATGTTTGTAAATTGCGTTAGGCCATTTATGGTCTTCGTCAAGCCCCCCGGGCATGGTATTAGGAACTTCGATCTTTTTTTCTCTCTCAAGGCTTCAAAAATTCCCGGTCTGATACTTCATTATTTATTTATTCAAGTCATGGACTAACAATTTTTTTGTTGGTGTATGTGGATGACATAATTGTCACAGGCACCTCTCCATCTTCGGTCAATGGATTTATTCAACGTCTTGCTGCTAGATTTTCACTCAAGGATCTTGGGGTTCTTACTTATTTTCTTGGCGTAGAAACGATCCACACATCTGATGGTCGATCTTTTTCTTACATAGAAAAAGTACACTAGAGATCTCCTTGCTCGCACAAACATGCATGAATCCAAGTCTATTGCAACGCCCTTGTCTGCCACTGAATCTCTTTGTCTTGATGATGGTTCCTCTCTTGCCGATGCAAGTTTATATAGACAAGTCATCGGATCGTTACAATATCTTTCTATGACTCATCCGGATATTAGCTATGCAGTAAATAAGTTATCACAGTTCATGCATCGTCCTACTGTTACACATTGGCATGCTGTGAAAAGAGTTCTCCGTTCTCTTAATGGCACATCCACTAATGGCCTTTATCTTCGTCGCAGCCATTCCCTTTCTCTCCAAGCTTATGTGGCGTGGATTAGGTAGGTGATCTTGACACACGCACATCCACTTCTGCTTATCTGGTGTTTTTTGGAGCCAATCCTATCAACTGGTGTTCAAAGAAACAATGCACAGTGGCCAGATCCTTTACTGAGTCGGAGTATAGAGCTATTGCGTCCACAACGTCTAAGATTAATTGGATAACGAATCTTCTTGGTGAACTTCATATTAGTCTTCCAACCACTCCTGTCATTTATTCCGACAACTTGGGTGCCACCTATCTCTCATCTAATCCCGTATTTCATTCTCGTATGAAGCATATAGCATTGGACTGTCATTTTGTTCGGGAAAAAGTTCTTAACAACAAACTCCAAGTTCATCATGTTTCTTCCGCTGCTCAACTAGCTAATTCACTCACCAAACCTCTTCCTCGCCATCCTTATCTTGATAATTGTTCCAAGATTGGTGTTATTGATGGAACTCCAATCTTGCGGGGGCATATTAAGGCATAATATTGATTGATTGATTATTTCAAGAAATAGTATTAAGGCATAATATTGATTGATTGATTATTTTAGGAAATAGATTATTTTATGCAACTCTTATTAGGATTTCTCTGCTGTAATTACTCTTTAACATTTTTCAGTTATTACTTGTTGCCTTTTCTATCATTGTCACATTTGTATATAGTACTCTTTGTATAATAAAATTATTCAAGCTTCCTCTTTCCTAGAAAGCTTCTATACAAATCAATGTAGCAGGCACGAGACAAACATAAAATTGTAGAATCGACAATGAAATTTCTGGGGAGAACCCGGAGAGCATTATTATCCCATAGAACTTCTTGTATTTTTTTTTTCTTGAAGGCTAAAAATTAAGCGAAACAAATTTGTATATAAGAAAAAAGAAAACTTGCTTAGTTGATCTATGTAATGGATTTAGGAATTCCTTAGGGTAAATTAGCTTTTCGTTGCTTGATGTGTTTCAATTTTGTAAGTTTAATTTTTTTTCTTTTTGTGGAACTCAAGTTTTAACTATTATATAAAAGTTTTGTATCTCTTTAATATTATTTATTTAAGAACGAACAGTCTTAAAAGGTGATTGTTTTTTTGTTCATGAGTTTACTTTCTCTTTGCTGTGCTGCTGGAGTTGGAAAATTTTATATATTGCTCCGCTAAATTTTCTTTTAGCATTCGACACCATTCTAAAAAAGTTTGAAATAGTTTTTATACTCAAAACTTACAAGACAAACGAGAGCCCAACGTTTGTCACATTAGACACATAACACAAGTTATAGTTAACTTAGTAATTTAATTGCCATGATGAAAGAAAAAATTCTGTAGTTTTGACATGAAAATGGTTGGGGTGGCAAGCGTTTTACTTATATCATAACACATTATATTTAAATTACAACATAAATAAAATTATCAAATATTTGATTATTTCAATAAATTACGAAATAAAGTAAAAAGCAAAAAATTACAGGTTTTTTTTAATATTATTTTTTATAATTTCTCAAAGTGAAAAATTATGGACTCCTGTGGTTTGACAGATTTCAATTATCGTCACAAAACCTCTGCTGCAGTATTTGTCTTCTGAAATATCAAGTTTACCCCTAGTAAAACAACACTCTTATCTCCCCTAAGATTTCCTAGATAACTTGTCCCATTGTTTACAAATATTGATAGAAACCTCCCCTACCATTAAGTCAAAGTAATTTGACCAACTAAAAAATAAAACAACAAAACTGCCCTTATTGCATGGAATAAGTTTTTTTTTTAGTGGATAAATATGCCCTTATATGTTTAGAAATTTACATTAAAATATTAACTGACCAACTGTTTTTCAAAATATTATTATATATTTATATAAGATAGATCTTTTATGACTATGTTAAAGAATATAATATTAAAATATGTAATATATATTGTAGCTTTATATTTTTTCTAAGCAATTTAAAAGTGATAATTTTGGTTAACATTTTAAGATACTGAACAAATATATGGCATAAATTTAAATATTAAAATATATAAAAAGATATTTGTGATAAAGAAATATGCTTGGAATAGCTAGCTCGGGAATTCTCATATTCTTCCAAGTTAATATTTCTTTTTGCTTAAGTTGTTCTCATAAAAATTTTGTTTTGTTTTGCTTTGTTCTATTCTTGATAAACATGCCACTTGTTCCTGAGATTTTGTTATATAATAATAAAATATATAAAATATGTTTTTTTTCAGTATTTTAAAATGTTAAAAAAATTTTACTTCTAAATTGTTTATATCTGAGTGATGAATTTATAAACTCTAAGTGCGTTATTGATGATTGCCTCAAATCTTATATAACAAGTTTGCTGTTTAAGTATCATATCATATTAAATATAAAATTTAAGAATGTAGAGTCAAATTATATTCTTAAATATCTTGTTTATTAATAACTAATTTCAATGAAAATTAAATACAATAAATTGTTTTCATTTCTTACTTCTTAATATGGATAAACATCCCAAATACCAATAATATTTGTTAGTTCATAATTCATGTCTAATTTTTCAAAAGTTGAGGATTAAAGCTTTTAATGTTTATGCATTTTTTTATATCATAAATTCAAGTTTTTGCTATTTTACATCGAAATCTTTCATATTCTCTCAACTTATAATAAAGATGATAGATTATCTCAATAGAATTTCAATTATTGTTTCTTCCACTACATGTTTTATTTTATTATTTCAAAACTTCATAAATATTATTTTATCAATTATTTATTTATTAAATATTAGTTTGGAATTATTTATTAAATATTTTGAAATTATTTAATTTGTAGTTTTAGGCATGTGTACTATAAAATACCGATCTCGATATGAACAATTTAAGGAAAAAAAATTAGAATCCTAATGAGAACCTCTGGGTAAAATTTTAAAAAACAACAAAGAATATAATAGTGACAAGTTAGTAATTAAATACAATAAATATTAAAAAATCATAGATAATAAAATTATTAGAGAAAAATAAATATAATAGTATTGTATACATAAACCACTCCCTCTAAAAATTTAAAATATTTTATATATGCAGAGAAATGGGACGAATAAATAAATTTAGATATATGAAAATTTATTCATTAATTTTTTATATTGAATCTAAAGGCTAGAAATATTAAATGGGTTATATAATTAAAATGATATAATTCTTAATAAGTTAAACATAACATAAAATAAAAACGTAGAATATAAATATAATACGAAACAATCACTAAAATAGAATGATAAGTATAAAATATAATCTTACATTTATATTAATGATAATTTTTACGTTACTATTTTACATATATAATCTGTTTGACATCCCTGATAAATTTTCATTTTGATATTTTTTTCTTGAGCCGGCTCGGTTGAAAAAGAACTCCAATGTTGACAATGAATTCAAGAACCTCTGCTAGTACCTTCCAGTTCCCGGGAAACCACTGGAGCAACTTCTGCAACCTTGAAGCTGGTGGGAAAGGAAACGGCTCCAGGGCTGAATAGACCATAAAAGAGGGCTTGGATGGATGGGTGGTGGGAAGGAGAAAGGGGTACAGGAGTCAGAGTTTGGGTAACAGTAGCAGTGAGTGAGAGCTGAGGAGTTGGCTGATAAAGGAAGCCTATAGTGGTGGAGAGCTGGGGATTAGGCAGAAGCAGGAAGGCTGAGGAGTTGGCTGATAAAGGAAGCCTATAGTGGTGGAGAGCTGGGGATTAGGCAGAAGCAGGAAGGGGAATGGGAAGGGGAATGGGAAGGGGAAAGAGAAGGGAGAAGCGAGGGTGAGAGTGGGACCTTCATGTTGCTGTTGTTGAGGTTGATGCAGAAAATCAGAGATAAACAACTGCTTTTGCTAGCTTCTATTTACAGTGAATAGCACGCCCAGCAGCTGCTAACCTCACGCGTCCTAGGTTCCCGTCCCGCGATTCTAGGGACCACGTCATCATCGTCCACCGCCATAAATCACAACACGACAGGGTTGATGAAATTTCATACTCAACTATATTTTTGCATAAATCATTACCCTCGTTTAAAAATCGTTATATTAATTATTTTCATATTTTTGCATATTGCGTAGATAAGTGTGTGAAATTGGATTTGAGATTATTAGTTAATAATTTTTTTTTTAATATGCAGATTAACGATCCAGACTTCATTCATTCTATATTTCTGGATGTTATTGGACATAATATCCTAGCTAATTAGGAAAAAAACAACACTAGAGAAATTACACTTACACCCTCGTTCGATTTTGACAGTAACATTATTATTAACCTTCTTGTTCTATTAGTAACATGGAGACCCCGTTTAGACATGAGTTAGACAAGTCTGTTATATTTATTCAACATATTTCATACAAAGACAATTTTGCCCTTGCTTATCTTAATATTTTAAAAAAAGTTGTGTTGTTAATATTTAATGTTAATTTCTAACATATAAGGGCATATAAAAGTTTACTGTAGTTATGCTGTTTTATTATTTTTAATTGGTCAAATTATTCGGCCTTTAATATGAGGGAAGGTTTTTACCAATATCTGCAAACCATGCGAACAAAGTGTAATCTAGGAAACCTCGGGGAGGTAAGACGTTCTGTTACTTAATATTTCAACAACAATTACTGTAGTAAATGGTTTTGTAATGATTAATGAAATCGGTCAGGCGTACCTGTAATGTAATACCCCAGGGAGCTCCATAATTTTCTTCCTTTCTCAAACTCAGGAAAAGTGGGCTCTGTATTGATTTTTAATGCATGTAGTGCTCGAACTATTGAAGGCATCAAGGAGAATTTGGCTGCTTGATTTGAATAAAACACTTAAAACAAGAAAAGTGATTAATTATCAAGTTGCCAAAGTAGTATAAGCTCATTAATAGCTAGATTAATGGTAGTCCTAACATGATATTACATGATATAGATTTATAAGGTCGTCTTTGGTGTGTGTACTGTAAAATATTAATTTGTACGTCGTATTAATACAATGCTATGCTTGATTACACTTTTGAATTGTATTAGGTAATCAAAATTCAATTTACAAATGACTTGCTGACTATTAAATTATTTAATGTAATTAGGTTGTATTCAGATTATATTGTATAGTACTAAAAAAATTATAATTCACCTTTAATTAATTACTTATAAATATTATTAATGTGTTAAAATTTTGAAAATATAAATTTAATTAATAATTATTTAATTTATCTTTAATTTATCTATATTTAAAAAAAAAATCTGTTGAAGGAGATGCCAAACAATGACCTATGTTGAGAATGACTGCCAGTGTGAGCCTGATAATCCTCGTACATCAAAATGATTGGCATAATCTTGTCTACACCTTCATGGGTGATGAAAATTTTTTCCATATGAGTTGTCGTTTAGCTTAGTTGTAGAAGGTAGCAAAATATTCAAGGATCGAATTTTTCATCGCCTTTTGCGACAAAAACTATGTTTTGGGATAGTGAAACTCACAATAGATAGTCTCCCAAAGATTGTACAATAGATTGTCTCCAAAAAATTGTGTTTAAATGACAATGATTTTATTAGATGCACTGTGTTTAAGTTATTGGCAAATGGTTCGATGACCTTTCTGATGAAAGATATAGTTAACAAAAAATTTAGTTTTACTAAATAAAATAAAATATTTTAATAAATCGTTATTGTTGTAAGTTCTGGAAGTATGCAGTTATAAGAAATATAATAGTAAACTGTAACGTAAATCAACACATGAGGATTTTTATGTGATTCGGTTATAAAACCTACATCTACGGACAGCTATAGAGCTGCAATTCACTAAGTTATTGTTTGTACAATCTTTATGATCGTTTACAGTGCTGACTCACTTTCAAACACTGACCTAATCTTTGTAAAACAAAATCCCGCCAAGATCTTAAACTCTAGTGACATTGCCCACTCTCTATCACAGATAACTTAACAACACACTGTTAAGTTATACATAACAACTTATGTCTGACACTGAATTACATAAACACTTAACTCGCAAGTTCTCTCAAGTGTCTACTAATTCACACAGACCTAATCAATAATTCATGTACGATTACAACCTCTCATACATGAATGAAACACTCATAATATCAAATAAAAAAGACATTCCTATTTGCGTTGAAGCTCTCCTCTTTAATTCTTAGAATGACAAAACCTAAACTCATACAACACACCACCGTTTTTCGTTATGAAATATAACAGTATATATAGTGGTATACCTGGACAAAATCTCCTTAGAATCTTGTGAAAATTCTAATCAAAATCATATTAGGATAAAGAGAAATATAATAGAAAGAGGTATAATTAAACTCCTAAAGGAATTAGGACACAAATAGATATTCTCCTATTTTAATTAGGATACAAGAAACAATATCCTAATCTAAAGAGATATTTATTGTAAACCAAATACTTTCTATAATATTCTTCTAGAAATAGTAAAATAGGAATCAACATAATATTCTAGTTTTATTACAAGTTGTACAAAAAATAACATGTGCATGGCACATGCACGTTGACACCGACAATCTCCTCCTTTTTGGCAACTTGTGATGAAAACACTAAACTGTTTCTGATAAAAGAAAATCACACATGATAAGTCAGACATAACCATAAGCTATTATGAAATAGCAAACAGAAAATATAATGTTTAAAGAAATAATATGAGTGCTGTTACACAGCTCATAACAGGACACTATCTGACTATGTGTATATCCTGCAATTTCAACACAAAACAAAGTTTGACAAACTTGACAAATAACAATGCAATCAGATCATGCAATGCAATCAGATCATGATCAGAGCCAATAAAAACATCCATCAAATGAAATAAGTAATATCACAAACACAGTAAAAACACAAAGCATCAAAATAGCTCGAATGCACACACAAAGCACACATAAAGCAAGCATAGCATAAGAAGTTCTTACTCCCCCTTACTCCATACTTACAACCCTTGATAGAAAGCAATAATAAAAACATAGTAAGAAGTAACAGTTATATAAAAAAAATCAGAAACTCTTTATCTCCCTCTTGATTTCAGCAAAAGTGCCAAAAACATTGTATCTGCCATCCTTCATTTTGAATCTCTTCCTGGTAGTGGTAGGTGTTGGCTGCTCAGAAGTCACAAGAGCAGGCTGGTCATCAGCTATGTCAGATGAAGTGGCAATAACTGCAGCCACAATATTGCGAATCTCCTTATCAAGACGTTCAGCACTGGTTTCTATCGTCGACAACTCAATAGCAGTTTGTTGAGAAGGTGCCAGTGACACTTCTGCAAGTGTAGATGGTGGAGATGTGGCTGGTGTAGTTGTGTCTTCAGCAGGAGGAGGTGCTTGAGTGTGTTCTACAGGTGATGAGGTTGGAGCTTCATGTGGTGGTGACTGTGTTGATGGTGGAGAGGCGTGATGCTCTGCTTCAGGGACAGGAGAAACATTAGGTTCTTCCTCAGCAATTGGTGAAGGCAATTTCATCTCGGATTCTGTGTGTATTGGTTCATCTGACAAAGATTCATCTCTCAGTGTTGGAGCTGTTGATTCAATTTTCTTTTTCCTCTTGTTAGATGGTTTCTTCACCGATTTGGTCTTCTTCTTTGCTTTCAATCCCTTTGCAGTTGTCTTGAATTTCTTTTTCTTTTGCATCTTCTTTGCTGTTATGTCTGTCTCAACAATAGTTTGTGCAGCTTGATCTGCTGTAGGCATTTGCTCAACTTCTATAGGCAGTGGTGCATCTGGTTCTGATATGTGCTCAGTTGACTTCTCAGGAATCACATTCTCAGTTTCCATTGGTTGTGGCTCTTCTGTAGTACTAGAATGTCCTGTAAGCTTTGCCTCCAAAACAGACTGTTTGACTCTGATATCTTTTAAATCCTGCACAATCTCAGTCAAAGTAGAATTTATCAAAACAAGCTGTTCCTCTATATTTTTCATTTGATTTTTCCTGACTCTCTTTGGTTTTGGCTCTGGTGCAGGTAAGTCAGTCTTATCATGTAATCGAAGCAGAAAGCCCTTCATAATGGATTTTGACAGAATTTTAGTGTATTCCTTAGGACTTATAGGAATACTATTCAGTGCTAAAATCCCTTGAATCAAGCATGGAAACACAAGCAAGTGATAGTCAGAGTTGTATGAACCAATCTAAACAATCATTCTATAAGTTAGCAAGCCAAAATTAATAGGTCGATTGGTGTCCAAACAGTACAAAAATTTTAATTTGTCTTCCCGAACTTGATTTTGGTGTGAAGAGGGAAGCCAATTGAATTATGCAATCTTATGCATTACCCTATACTTCTTTCTAAGTTATTGCTGGTCAATATCATCCCTCGGGTTCCAATCAATGTCTTCTCTACCAGTTAATTCCTTAATTGCTACAGCCATATCAAAATTCTCATCCAAAGAATGTAAACTACCTATTGGAATATCCAAGAATTTGTTTATGACATTTGGAGAGAATTTCATAAACTTTCCTCTACAATATACTCTATGATAATGAAAGCTTTTTGGATCATCAATGACAGTAGAGATATTGGCATAAAATTCCTAAATTAACGACTTCACAAGGGGTAGGAAGTTGTTTACTGTACGAGTCCATTATATAGACTCAAGAATATCACTCAAACCATAGCTGTTGTAGTCTGTCAGCTTCACAGGTCGTTCCATCTACAATTTCCTTTGTGAAGTGTACTTCAAGAATTTCTGCTTGACGGCTGCTGTGAGGAACTTGTTGTACTTTAGCTTCACCTTATTTTTCATCTTCTTCACTGGAATCAATTCATCTTCGCTCATGGCTGGGTTAATAAGAATCTCTGTATGAGGCTGTTAAGAAAGAGACGACTGTTCATTGTTACTACTGTCGTAACCAGAGTCGTTTTGTGAAGATAAAGAGCTGTTGGGCTTTGAAGTCTCAGATGTGGTCGCCATTGTTAGGGTTTCAAGTTTGCAACAAATTCTTAGAATAGAGAGAGTGAAACAAGACAAGAGAGAGAGTGGAGAAACTGTTGAATGGCTATGGAATGAACAGAAAATACCCTAACTGTTCTCGTAATATACTAGGCTGAATTAAAAAAGAAAATTTTTTAACAAAATTTAATATTAATTCCTTTTCCAAAACCGTAATTCCTTTTTCAAAACCGTTTAATAACTGTCATTAATGAATAGAAATTCAAATTTTGATTATCATTAGACTAAGGAGTTCTAATAGAGTTAGGATTCCCGCCATTGAAACTTCTCCTCCTCAATTCAATACAGCTGATATGGCATTTTGACACATAGACACACAAGAAAAGTCAAATTTCAGATTGGCACAAAGAGCATCATATGACATGAAAAACGTAACAAAAAACAGTTAACTTTAACATAACAATAATATCTGGACATCATATGAATCATTCTAAGAAAGCATATTTCAGATCTGTTTGATATCTTCACATGAAAGCTATTTTTTCTTTTATTTTTTCAATTAATTGCAATGCCAAAAATATCATTTTGACATATTTTGAATTAATCACATTGGATTACGAAAACAGTAGCTTTCACACAATATAGAGGTAGCCCTTTTCATGTGAGTGGGTGACCTCAACATATTTCCTAGATACCCTAAGGTTACTCTCAGTGATGGCTTTCACACATCATATATTGGTAGCCCTCTCTGTATCCTTTTATTTATTTATTTTCAACCAATATCATAGCAAAGTTTTATATCATAGCTCACACATGTTCAATTAGAAGAAAACTTATGATGTTGTAGATACAAATAATATAACAGTAAGTAGTGTTTATTCAGAAAACTGACAGATGCCTAAGGCCTTTCTTAGATTTCCAAATCTTGATGTATCCAATGCCTTAGTGAACAAGTCAATCAATTGTCTATCAGTGGAGATGTGTTTAATATGTATCACCTTAAACTCTACTAGTTTCCTTATAAAATGGTATTTTATGTCAATGTGTTTTGTTCTAAAATGCTGAACAGGATTTTTGGAAATGTTTATAGAAGTAGTATTATCACAAAACACAGTTATAGGCTTTTGTTCAATACCATAATCACTCAACATTTGTTTCATCCATAATAGTTGTGTGCAACAACTCCCTGCTGCTATGTATTCGGCTTCAGCAGTAGACAAAGAAATAGAATTCTGCTTTTTGTTGTGCCATGAAACTAAATTAGTACCAAGATAAAAACACCCTCCTGATGTGCTTTTTCTATCATCTGCATTTCCTGCCCAATCAGCATCACCATGCAAAATAGTCATTTTTATCTTTAGAAAATCATGGTTCCATGTACATACCTAATGATTCTTTTAGCCGCTGATAGATGTGATTCTTTGGGATTTGCTTGAAATCTTGCACAAAGTCCAACACTAAAACACAAGTCTGATCTACTTGCTATGAGGTATAACAAGATGCCCGTGATACTTTTATACAAACTTGTATCAACCTCTTTTCCTGCATTGTCTTTTGAAAGTTTCAGATTAGTACTGATAGGAGTTTTCATTGGTTTTGAATTCTCAAGCCTAAATTTCTTTACAAGATTTTTAGCATATTTTGATTGAGATATGAATATCCCATCATTCATTTGCTTAACCTGCAATCCAAGAAAGAACTTTAATTCTCCTACCATGCTCATCTCAAACTCTTCCTGCATCAACTTAACAAACTTATTAGTTTTGCTTTTGTTAGTTGATCCGAGTACAATGTCATCCACATATATTTGAGAAACAATAAAATAGTTAGATGCATGTTTGATAAACAAAGTCTTATCATTACTCCCTCTTTTATAACCTCTGTTAATAAAAAAATTTGTCAACCTTTCATACCAAGCTCTAGGAGCTTGTTTCAAACCATATAAAGTTTTGTGCAATTTGTACACAAAATTAGGATGTTTGGGATCTTCAAAACCCTTAGGCTATTCAACAAAGACTTCTTCATTAAGATAGCCATTTAAAAATGTTGTTTTAACATCCATTTGGTACAACTTAAAATCAAGCAAACAAGTAATTGCAAGTAGTAATCTGATTGACTCAAGTCTAGTTATTGGTGCAAAGGTTTCATCAAAGTCTATGCCTTCTACTTGTGTGTAACCTTGTGCAACTAGCCTAGCTTTATTTCTTACTACTTGACCACTTTTATCAGTTTTATTTTTGAATATCCATTTAGTTCCAATGACATTTGCATTTTTTGGTCTAGGAACTAATTCCCATACTTCATTCTTTTTAAACTGATTAAGTTCATCTTGCATAGCTTGAATCCAAACATTTTCTTTTAAAGCTTCTTTCACATTTTTTGGTTCAACTAAAGAAACATAACATGCAAATCTTACCTGATTTTTTACCTTGCTTCGAGTTTTCATCATACCATCTGGTGTTCCAATAATAGAACTTGTTGGATGTGCCTTCTGAATCCAAGTGGGTGGATCTTTTTTATCATCCTCATTCCTGATTGAATTTCTATTCAAATTTGAGTTGTCAGTAGTCATTGTTACGTCGGGTGTAACAGCAGCTATTTCCTCTTTCATAACAGAATCTTCTTTATTGTTGCTATCTGAATCTGATTTCTCTGTATTTTCTATGAAGCTGGTTATGTTTTCCTCTTGTGAGTACTTTGCATAATCATCCAGATCATCAAATACTACATTTGCAGATTCCATGACTGCCTCAGTTCTTAGATTGTAAACTCGAAATGCTTTGCTATTTTATGCATATCGCACAAAGACTCCTTCATCACTTTTTGGATCTAATTTTTCTAACTGCTCTCTGTCATTTAAGATGTAATACCTGCATCCAAAAACATGAAAATATTTCAAATTCGGTTTTGTACCTTTCAAAATTTTATAAGGTGTCTGGTTAGTGCCAGGTCTTAGAAAACTCTATTTGAAATATAGCAAGCAGTGCTTATTGCTTCAGCCCATGGCCTCTTGGTCAACTTCTTGCTATTGAGCATCACTCTAGCCATCTCTTAAAGAGTTTTATTCTTTCTTTCCACAATACCATTCTGTTCAGGGGTTTTCAGAGCTGAAAATTCATGATCAATTTCGTGATGTTTGCAAAAGTCAGCATAGCTAACGTTTTCAAACTCCTTTCCATGATCACTTCTTATTCTCACAATCTTTCTAATGTTCCTATTTTGCTCATTTTCAAGCTTAACACAAAGATTCCTGAAAGCTTCAAAAGTATCAGATTTTTTTTTTAATAAAATCAACCCAAATATATCTAGAAAAATCGTCCACACAAACAAATATGTATCTATTGCCTATAATGCTTTCAATTTGCATAGGACCTATAAGATCCATGTGAAGCAAATCAAGTATTTTGGATGTGCTAAGATATGGATTTGATTTGTGTGAACTTCTAATTTGTTTTCCCATTTGACATGGTCCACAAATTTCATTAACTTTGTCATCAAGTTTAAGAACTCCTTTTACAGCACCTAACTTAGTTAATTTAACCAAGTCTTTGTAATTTAAGTGTCTTAATTTTTGATGCCACAATTCTAAATCCAAAATCCTAGCTTGAAATGCAATCTTTACCAAATAACAATTATTTGAAGATCTATTACCTTCTAGAATGCATTTAACAAAATTATCTAAGACCATACATTTGTTTTGTGTGAAATTAACAATATACCTGTCATCACATATCTGACTAATACTAATCAGATTAGCTTTGAAACCTTCAACCAACAAGACATTTTGAAAGTTGGGTAGGCCTTTGACATTCAAAGTGCCTTTACCAATGATCTTACTCTTTGCTCTATCTCCATAGGTGATATTTTCTTCCTTGCATACTTCAAAATCTATTAAAAACTGTTTATTTTCAGTCATGTGCCTGGAACAACCATTGTCAAAATACCAAAAATCATTAGAAAAGTGCTTAAATGCAGTAAAAGCAACTTTGCATACTGTCTTCTCTTTCTTAACCCACTGCTGTTGTGACTTTTATAACAGTTTGAACTGTCTTGATCTTTTATGTAAAAGATTTAACAATTTTAAACATCTAGGTCTAATATATCCCTTTTTACCATAAAAATAACAAGTACGAATGAATTTTCTTACCTTTTCAAGACTATATTTGAAAGAGCTTAGAGGAGAAACAAATGTTTCATTACTCTTTGAGCTAGGACTTGACCTTAAAGAGTTAAGTTCAGAATTTTTACCTGATGTTGAAGCTTTTACAAAAATTGTTTTTGATGAAGATGCAACATTACCTCTCGTATATCCCAATCCATGTTTGTTGGAGTTTTTCTCTTCCAAGACTCAAGACCTGATCAAGTTTGGCTGCCCCAATTTGGAGTTGATCAATATACTTTTGTTTTCAACTAGTTCTGTTATAATTTTCTCAATATGTGTTGTTTTATCTGTCAAGATAGTCTCTAGTTCTGTGATATGGTTTTTAACATAAGATTTTTCACATTCCAGTACCTCAATCTTATTCTTCAAAGTTTTGATTTCTTCTTTCTGACTCAGCCATTCACTATAGAGTGCATTGTAAGTTTCTTGCAACTCTTCATAGTATTCAGGACCATCTTCCTCATCTAAATGATCATCACCGGTTCTACAATTTTTTGTTATGTCAGACATAATAGCTTGCCCCTTATCAGCTGCAGATG